>CM021771.1:36486788-36574646 GCA_011076525.1 Nettapus auritus | reverse complement strand
CTTCCTTCCTTCCTTCCTTCCTTCCTTCCTTCCTTCCTTCCTTCCTTCCTCTCTCTCCCCCTTTTCCCTCCTTCTTCTCCTTTCTTTCTCTCTCACGGTCTCCTTTCTCTCATTCTCTCCCTCTCCATTTATTTCTCTCTGTCACCACATCACTGGGAGTGGAGCAAAATCAGGAAAAGATTCTGATTAAAGATCCATCATAAATTAATGAACAAAAGTGCAATCCTAGCACTTCATGCTAGAGTGGAACATTTTAAAAAATCATGAAGTGAAACATAAGAACACTAGAAAAGTTTGGATTGGGGTATAAAAATTATTTGGAAGACTGTGTGCTAATCAACAGCAAATGTGAGAATCAGTTAGGGTGATGGGGCAATGAATGACTTGTATTTTTTATAGGGGAGTTTTTCAATCAGCATTTTCTGAACATGGTTTCTCATTATGATAATGATGATGGGATTAATTATCACCATGAGAACAAGTGATAATGGTACTTTGAACTGTATTTGTCACCGTATGACACAGACTATTACTTGTTTTTACACTCTCCAGGATGTGTGTGCATTGAGAGGTGCTGACTGGCTCACCAAGCAATGGGCTAGCTGGCGAGGAGAAATTGAAAAAGGACAAGTGCTCACCAGGCAGGATGGCTGCCCTTTCACAGCCTGGTTGCCTTAAGGGAGCACCAGGAAAATCAGTGAAATTAGTCCTTGGGGTCTGCATTTAGCCGCAACAAATGGTTTATGCATGCTGCTTAAGTGAAAATATCTGATAACTTTCAAAGAAATCATAGTCTTAGGTAAATACCAAAAAGTGTCTTTCAAAACAATTATCAAAAGTAAAAAAGTTGATTTTAGTCCATGCTGGAGAGGGAATATAAATTAATCACAGAGTGGTGGGCAAAGTGAGGCAAGCAAAGGTGGCTACTTGGACCAAGTGCAGTTCTCACTGCTGGGAATAATTTTGTGATTCTCAAGCTGTTTTCCTGGTGCAGAAGCAGTGTGGTCAGTAATAGACAGAATGGTTTGCTAGAGTAAAAGGTAGGTTAAGCACTGGAAATGTTTGGTTTTCCATCCCTGAACTACATCTAATGAATATTCTAGAGAAACATTTAAAGAGAAAATTGATACAGCAGGCCACTAAAAGTTATTGGGAATTAGAAATTCATGATGTGATCCGGTCTTTATATGGCATGTCCAGCTTTATAATTAAAATTAATTAAATCACGGTCATAACATATGGAAAATTCTGAAATGAGCTAACTTCTGATTCTCCTGCACATACCTGATGAGCTTACTCACATAAAATATTTGCTTGATTTTTTTTTTCCCTACATGCAGTTTCATCATGTAACTACTACTTACCTGAGTTCCAGTAACCATGTTTTTCTGAAGACCTTACCAGCACAATTAGTTTCCCATACAAATCACAGAATCACAGAATAGTCTAGGTTGGAAGAGACCTACAAGATCACCGAGTCCAACCTCTGACCTAATGCTAACAAGTCCTCCACTAAACCATATCCCGAAGCTCTACATCTAAACGTCTTTTAAAGACCTCCAGGGATGGAGTAAATGTTTACTTCTTTATAGAAGGATGTACTCCTGAACTTCTTGCCTTGTAATTAAATTTATTCAAGGGATGTGTAGGCAGCTTCTACTGCTATTTAGTATCTCTTACTATACTAACTAATTAACGTATAACTGACATACACGTACACAGCTTTCATAATGTTAGCCGATTAATAAGCAATAACTACCTCTGTAAATCAAAATTAAATGCCTACTTATGACAGGAAGTTTAGAACCTTCCTGCCTAGAGACTTTACATTGATTGATTCATTAAAGATTGCATTGTCATATGAAGATTAGTGAAAAAAAGCCTCGTGAGCAGCTTTGCCTTTTGTTTTGCACATGATGTTTTACATCTGTGTTTCATTGAAGAAGTAAAAGCTCTACAGAGCATAGGGGTAAGTGGTGGGATCTCCCCAGGTCAGCCCTTTGCTAGGACCATGCTTGACCACTGGCTGTTGGCAGGGATGGGCTGTCCTCCAGGCACGACTGCAGGGAGAAAGAGATGCGAGAACAACACATCACTGCTTGAATTTATGAGCCCATATTGCAGATAATTAACGGTCCTGCTGGAACTAACCAAAATCCTGCTGGAGATTTCATAAAAGGTACTGGAAGCTTGATTAGGGGGCGAGGAAATAAGTGTCTCTAGGAAGCTGGAAGAAAAGAAGGGCAGCCTTCATTAGCAAAAGTAAATGCCACTGGAGGAGATATTTAAGCAGTTCATTCTCAAGAAGATTTGTGAAGTCCTGCTTTTCCCATGGACCTCACAGTTGGCAGTGTCAGAATGATGTGACAACCCTCAGTTTTAAGTCACAGATGAACGTTCAACAGAAGCAGCAGCATTCAAACTATCCCCTTTTAGTGCGAAGCTTTCCACTCCAGCTATGACTATTCTGTCTACCTTCCTTATACTTAATAAAAAATATACTTGTTATTCGTCTTTTACAAATATGTAGTTTTCTACTGCTCTCTGGAGAGATGTATTTATTCACTATTGTATTATTTCTTAGAACTACATTTCTCCCTGAATCCCAGACATACAGCAAGCTTCACTGTAGGCATTAAATTTGTCAGCTATTCCAATATTTCTCATATATTCCAATTCATGTTTTTGCTACTTTTTACTCATTAAATGCTAGCAGTCCCTGCACACAGTGCTGATTATGTGGGGATCCCATGAATGACAAAGGCCAAATTGACAGGGCAATTAGTTTGAGGAGTTATAGGTGAGTAAAGGAAGGAAGATGAGGAAATGGGAAAGCAGATGGTTAGTATAACATCTTACTTCTGTACCATAGATGGGTTTATGCAGAAAATGAGAAGGAATTACAGTGATAGTGATATAGTGTTGTTGTTGTTGTTGTTGTTGTTGCTTTCTCTTTCAAATGTAATAAGTTATGAAATCTTTAAATGTTTTTATTGCTATGCTTTCTAATGCTGCTTTGACTTGGCATTTATGTACAGTTTATGTTGCATATTTTTGGCTGGTGTTGAAGGCTATTCATTGTGAAATAGAGTAAAATTAGTGAAGTATAATGTGTAAGTTGCATTTGAGGTTATGTTGAGCCTCTTATAGTAAAATTTTGTCTAATAAAATGTATTCCGTCATGTTTACTTCTACATTAAGGAGCATTTGGCTGTAAAGAATGCTATTCTAAGGACAATAATTTTACAACGATTATTTTTCACTTTTCTGTTAAACTCTATTTCTTCTCACTGTGTTAACCTGGAAAAGATAAAGATATATCTTTGCTTTCCTTTAAACTTTTTCCAATCATTCCTTTTTAACTCATTCCTATAATGAGTTTTAAGCAACAACTCTGACAGCAAAACCTATGAGGGTTTTCAAATTCAATAACCAAGATTGGAAGGAAGGCATCCCTCATCTCAACTTTAGCTGAGTAACTGCAGATCCTTAACATTACCCTCTACACTGGAGGTCTTCAAAGTCATCAATCTGTTGGAAATATGCTGACAGCTCAGAGTGGTTCTGTAGTGTCTAAAATGTGCTGTGCTGCTCGAAGAGTTTAGTGTTCTTAGATCACTTTGAAAGAGATGACTTATGAGGCAAAAGGTTGAGCTTTCTGTTTCTGCAGTACCTTACATGTGCACTCGGTAGCACCGCTTATACTCCAGCGTGCCATGCACCAGAGACCTGGGCTCCAGTGGAAATTGCACGATTCTGGTTAAGCTCTCAAAGGTCAGGCAAAGCTAAATGGGAAAATGAAAGTGCAAGCACACTGGTCAACAATAGAAAAACTGAAATAATTTTTAAGCATTTGTTGAATGTAAAGCTAAATTCAAACCTGTGCATCCTCTTTCTGATCTCTGTACACCCCCAAGAACACACCCACTATTCTCATTTTCCTGATGTGGAAACAACAATTTTAGATGGTGTAAAACAATTGCTGTGTGGCTTGTCTCTGAGTCTCGTATTGGCCTTTAATTTCCACCTGAGCTGGTTTTTGCTAAACTTAAAGAGCACCTGTAGAGCTACCAGGATTTATTTAGCATGAAAACGTTCCCAATTTTTCAGTTGGATTATTTATTATTATTATCATTGTGCTGCTGTTGCTGATGTTTTGCTAAAATAGTTTCTATCTGTGCTTTTAATTACAATGACTTTCCTGTATAATATAATTTACTTTATTTACGTCAAAGTGATTGTATATGTGCTGCAAGTACTGAGATGGTATTAATATATTGTGATTGCACATCTTCATGTGCTGGTGAATTAAGAAAGTAGCAGGACGTGTTCCATAAAAGCTTGTATGTCTCCTATTCCTTTGTGTTTCTAGAATATCTAGCATAGTGTTGGTCTTTTCAGGTTAATAGGAAAAGGTAATTCACTCTGAGCTTATCCCCCTTCATACAGCAAAGTATTGAGTTTAAGTTCCCCTCCAAGAGGAATCTACTAATGATTCTTGTTAGTGAACAGTGTTATGAAAAATTAGTTATTTGTACACATTTTATTTAACGTTACATATATACTTTTTTCCATGGTAGGTTTTAAACTGTGGTGCCAATTGCTTTCCCAGTGATGGTGAAAGATCTCCAGGTACTTTAATTCCCAGTACATGATACTTATTTTTTGTATATGTGTGCTTGTATGTGTGTTTTAGGTGAAGGCAATACTGCCTGTTCTTCAAAGACTATTTGATTTAATAAGGAATAAACATCCATTTTTCATCAATTAAAATCTGTGACGTTGTTGTTCCTTGCCCAGGGAAGGCTGGTGTTCTGCAGCATCCTTCGGTGGTGCCGTCTGGTGGAGAGGGAGCTCGTGACAGCTGCAAGAACTGACCCGTGTGAGCTTTCTGCCCGCGATAACCCCAGGTCAGTGCAGTTGCCAGTTTATAACTCAATCTCATGTCACAGTTGGCTGCTTGTCTGCGACTGAGTGAGGTGAAACCATTCTGCAGCAATATTTTGGCTCAAGGAGACGTGTTGCTGCAGAAAGTTCCTGTTTTGTACATGTTATGGTAGAGGGCCATGCACTGAGGATTTTGGATGGGAAATGCTGGGAGATACTTGAGGGGAGCTGCCACAGAGCTGTTTTCCTAATGGAGTAGGGAACAGAAAGACATCAGATGAGTTGATGAGACAGCAGATGAGCTGTGTTAGCTCTTCCTTATCTCTAAATAAAGTAAAATCCTCATGACCAACGCTCAAGGTAAAATCCTCATAGCCAAAAATGCATTTACAGGTTTTGACAGACTAGGGGCCCAAATGTCAAGGGCTCAAAGGTACCCTCCACAGGTATTCGATATCCTGTTGTGGAGAAACCGGCACATTAAGGAGAAATTCCTATAAGGGATTTTAAGGATATGTTGGGAAAAGGGCTAAATTACAACAGAGAAAGATTTGCTTTCATTTACTGAGATATGCTTCTGATGGGCTCCTTTTCTCCTAACACAGTGTTCATGTACTTTCTCATTGCATGTATGCTCTTGCATATTGCATATTAATACTCTGCAGGTTCCCCGGGGAATGTATTGATTCTGGATAAGATTTGGAGATTAGTTTCCAGAGGAACCTCTGGCTATTTGAGCCTGCTTCTTTCTCCCTTCAGCATCGCCTGAGAGAGGGGTTGTACACATAGCTGGCAGCTGATCTTCATTAGTTTCACCTTCATTACAGCTCTTTAGATTACTTGTATGTGAAATTTTAGGCCTCAGAATGTCACCAGATAATTGTCAGTTTTAAAGGAATATTATGATTCTTCATAAAAATGATGGTAAACAGGGTGGCAAATTCTTTTCATGTGAAAATTCAAACATGTATTAGGACTTGGAATTTAAATGCCTTTAGGAGACAAGATGAGGATTCAACATATGAATTTAAGGTTGTTCACTTCTGAATATTGCATTCATGGTGTTGATCTTCACCGTAGTACACGATCATCTGCTCCTTTCTGTCAATGTAATGTAATGATATTCAGACTTAATTACATCCATTTCTTCTTAAGCTCAGAAAAAAAAATATTTTTGTCTATACCTTTAAAAACCATAGTGAGATAAGTAATGCATTATCAGTCTCAGTGTGCCATTTAGTCCTGGAACTGATTAATGTTTCCATTGAAGTATATATAGGGGACAGACACATCCTGATGCTTCTTACATTAAAGAATAAAACTGGAGTCTAAAGCCATGTGAGTCAGTTAGATACCCAAGCAGCATCAAAACATAGTGGGAATTGTGTCTTTAAATCTCTTCAGCTCCTTTTGAGATTTCTGCCTGATGAATGTCAAAACATGCCAATAATTTTGGCAAAATACAAATACGTCTTACGTTCAAGAGTTAGTCCACATGCTTGGTTCTCCACCTCACTCCTTTATATTTTAACCCATTGTCTTTGATGTCTTAGTTTCTAGTTTGTCTACGGTCACCAAATGCCTTTTTATTTCAAGTTCCCTTATGCCCTGCTCCAGCAAGCCCAAAGATGCATTTTGGGCCAGATTTGGACTGCCTTAGGTTTAAAGTCAGTTAAATTTCCTGTGTCTAAGACAAGCATGATTCTGTGTCCTTTGCATAAGGTCATATGGATGATGAGTGATTCTGATATGTTAATACTATTCTCCAGATCAGTGGATCTTCTCCACCAGAAGCTACAATGTGTAAGTGACACACTTGCACTGCAGGAAAGCTGCTTCTGACCCCAAGTCTCCAGTGTATTTGTTGCTTTGCCGCAATACCTTTGGGCAAAGCCGTTCAACCATATCACAAACAACTTGCTTTAAGACTGGAGCACATACTGTTTACTGTATAATCCTCTCTAATGCTCTTTTTTTTATTTTATTTTTTTTTTCATTTTTTTTTTCCTTGAGAAAAGATTAAAGAACAGAATTACATTGGAACTGGTGGAGGCATGATCCATGCCCCCTTGATTATATGGAAACATTAAAATATCATCAGCATGTTAATTTTATCATCTGAACTGTATGAGATTTATTCATATCTCTTATCTATTACATTAGTCTGGAAATACAATTTATTCTGATGGTGGGAATGTCAGACAGAGAGACCAAAAACATCTGGACTTCTTAATATGAAACAAATTTTCTGGGATGTATATTGCCACTTTAAAATTAATTCTGCTAATAAGGAGGCAAAAATTTCATAGCCTATTGATCTTTCAAAATAAGGCCCCAGCCCTTTATTGGGGCAAAACAGGTAGATCCTAGAAAGGTCCCTCCGAGGATTTGTAGTTCACATATCTTCTGTTACATATTTGAATATCAAATACAATAAATTATTTTAGCATCCTAATATAAAATACACAACAGCAGATAAAACCCAGCCATCGCAAACTACAGGATTAATAAAAATCAATGAAAATTCGCCTAGAAAAACAACATATCTTAAGCATTTCCTGGGTCTGAATTGTTGGATTTTCTTTCTAAACATGTAAAATCAATATTAATTAAAACCAACCATAAAATACCCTAGCCCACTGAAAGACAGTTTTCATTAAATATATATATATTGTATTAGACAGAGTACATTATCATGGCACCTTTTCAGCCATGGAGAGAGTAACATTTCTCCTCCGATTACATAGTTTTGGGGGTACTTGTGCTGGGAAGCACGTGGAAGCGAAAGACGTACCTGTAGCTCTGCACCCGCCTGACTTGTTCCCATTCCCATTTTACTTGGAGCACAGAGGAAAAAGCAGAGTGTTGATCTCTAATTCACAATATGCCTTCCAGACTGCTCCAGGATTGCTGCATTTATACACTGCTTCCCCTGGAAGTTCCAGGCTAACCCATAGCAATAACTTGGTAATTGTTCTGGGAAGAGACTCAGCATAGCTATCTTGTGCACAAGTAAACAGGCATCTATAAGATTAAGAATTATATGCTAGGTCTTTGACACAACCATCAGTTATGCCAGATGCAAATAATTTATTCTTTGTCAGTTCAAATATACAATCTTGTTTGGATGGCTTAAATTTATGCTGGCACCAAAATACAGCAAGCAATATTATTTAAGCGTGGTGTTGAAACCACAGATATGCATCTCGGATGACCCAAAAAGTGGAAGAAAAATGTTAGTTATATTTTCTGGGGGTAAGTCATCGTTATTATGTAATAACAGATGATGTAATAACTTATCCTTGTTGTGCAACGATATGACATCAGATGATGGGGGATGTATCCTGCATTGACATAGGGGCCAGCCAGGCATCCACAAGAGCCATTGTGATGGCTCTTAACAGCAAAAGGGTTGCTTTGCATCTTGTGTTTAAAGGATATAACAAGTGCCAGAATTTCAATAGATAGCCATACCTTTTTTCTTCTGTTTTGGCTTTACTAATTTCAGTTTGGGGGTTTTGGTAGCTGAAAATGTTGGCCTCCTTCCATTTTGGCTTTTGGATGTTGGGGATCATAAACTGAAGCAACATACCTCATTTACTTTCAAAATGCAAAATCTTGCTTATTTATTTATTTATTTATTTATTTATTTTCAAAGAAAAACATGTATAGAAAGAGCATGACAGAAGTTGAGGCAGTAGCTATTGCTGACCAGCTGGAGCTGGGTCAGGCGGTTGGTTTGCACAGGAAGCAAAGAGGTTGCTCAGACGTCGCTTTGGTTTGCAAAACAGGAGAAAAGATTCAGCTCAGCGAAGATGTATGCAACCACTTAACTGTATGCCCAGTGAGCAGTCCAGTGTGTGAAGTTAAACATGAGCTTCCGCATCTCTGAGATTAAGGCCGTTAGCTTTAAATAGTATCATAAACATTTAGTTCGTGTTTGGTGAGACTGTCAAATAATTTGTTGCTGTGCCATCAGCTGAAAATTCGGCTCATTTTGTAAGAGTTCAGCTTACATGAATTTACTGGACAACAGAATAAGTGAAATTTAAGACACACATCTTAAGCTGAGTTCATAACGGCCCACATTTCCAATAACAAAACTAGCAGTGACAGTGATATATGGCTTTTTTTATGAGACCTGATAACTGATGGATATGTGATCTTATAAATGCTTAGACAAACTAATGCACATAATTATATTTTCCATTTGAAGTCTATTGCTAGGCATTCTAATACAATATCATTAGTCGAAATGGCCACAATGATACAGCTTGGGCAGTTTGTCACAGTAATTACAGGGTGATTATTTTTGACTGGAATAAAGATTTCAGTTTTAGTATGGTAGAAAGCATAATCACAAATTAGAAACAGTCTCCGAATAAAAAAATATCATGCAGAGGGACTTTAAATATGGATTATAGTGCAATTCTAAAACAATTTCTTTAAAAAAGTGCACTCATTTGGCTGAATGTGTGACTTCTTTTAGGTTTATACCAAGTTCCTGCCCAAAAGGATGACACTTCCCTAATTAACAGTTCTAGTGTTTAAGGCTTTTGTAAAAAGGAAAATCTGGCCATTGTAAGGAAGGTTTGTCTTATAATTTACATAACTGCTAAAATAGGCTTTCTTTTTTCAATCGACAGAAAAATAGATCATTTGTCTTCACTGTTTTCAGGATGGTTGATTAAAGTAGACAGTGTCCTAACATCTGTATTGAAAACTATATTAATCAATTGATTAATCACGAGGCATTAATCAAAATCTTCCTTAAGTGTTTTACTTTTGGAGCAGCTCTTAGTATTTTCTATCAGATTCCTTTTAAGGTGTCCATTATAAAGATTAAATTTGGGTGGTAAATATTGAGGGGTTGAAGCACATGTGGCTTTCCACTTGAAGGTCACAGCCATTGCTCATTAGTGTTACTTTTAATGGGATAAGAAGCAAAAGTTTTTAATATGTGACTACATCAATTAATCAAATACACATTTGATTTCCTTTCCCGTAAGCAGTCCATATTTTCAGCATGTGCAAAGAAATTTCTAGTCATTTCAAGCCTTGAATACTTCAGGCTATTACTGAAGAATATTCCATGGGTATAAGGAATTTAATTGCACATGTAGATATAATGAACTGACGCACTGACTATAATACAGTAAATTATCCTCTGGTATTTTTAAATATTCGGCTTTATAAAAAGGCATTTGAAGATATCCTGGTCAGCTTTCATTAAAACACTACATAAATAATCTTGCTTGCTCTGTACAAGGACTGTAAAAGTTCAGGCTACTGGCTCAAAGTGTTTTAGAGGGAAAGAAGTTATTCGGAGTATTTAGTTGATTCAAGTGAACCATAGAGGACCTATGCAATGAAGCTGATCATCTGAGAATTTCACTCTGTTTGTTTTTGCTCGTTCCTATTTGTTTTTCCAGTCTGAAACATTAAATACCGGTACTCAAGGAAATGTATTTTGTGAAGCATCAATTACAGTACAAAAGAAAACCACTGATTACACATCTCTTCATGTGCATAAAAATGTTTCTTCATCTTGCAATCCCTCTGTAAGTGATTCTTTAAGAAAGATTTACCGAATCCTCATTGTGGCTGCTCTCATGACAGACTGGAAATACCTTCTTTCTTCTGTGTGCTTTTTCCAGAGGGGGGGAAAAAGTAAAAAAGGAAACACCAAACCCAACTATATGTTATTTGTATTTATTTGGATTTTAAAGCATACCAAAAAATGTGCATCTGGCATTCCTATCACCTTTGGCAAAAGTTTAAAGAAACAAGAAATCAAAGCAGAGCAAATTACATCCTGCAGCCACTTCCCCTGTGCCTGAAGAAGCTGCCTAAGAAAATACAAACATTACTCTAGGTAGTCCTGCTTTTGTTTCTGCCCATACATTACTTCCTACCAATTTCATAATGCTCGCAACAATTCATATTTAAGGGGATGAAGTTGAATAAAGTACAGAGCTCTGATAAATGAACAGCCCTTATTTCGGTGAAGGGCAGAGGCCTCCGAGATAGGGCAGCCTCAGCATCCTTTTTGTGCCGTGATGGCATTGGGAGGCCCTGCCTGGCCTCCAAATCCTCCCCCCTCTGTGGGGAGCCAGCACCGCCCCAGGACACCCATCCCAAGGCAGGGCATCACCCAAAGGAGTCAACCAGCAGCCAGCTTTCACCCTCTGACTGGAGGCACAGCATTTAAAGCAGCACTTCTAATCAGATTAAGGAAGCCAATCGCTACTGATTTGCACCACCTTCTGATTACGTTATAATTCTTAAAAGCTGCTTTGATGTGTGTTTACTGGTTGATACATGCAGCAGTAGAGTTATTATGTCTTTAAAGCCATTAAAATGCATGGGAAATTTGGTACGCCTTTAAAAATTATACTGGACGGCTTGTCATATAATTATGTGAAAAAGAAACATGTGTCTTAAAGTCTCAAAATAATCAACAATACATATTTGGAAATAAAATAAAATCTATTCCTGTGTTGTTCTTCCACAGCTGAGTTCTGTTTTCATTTTGCTGTTGATGGTGAAGGTTGGTTGCCTTCAGCAGGAAGGGAAATGCAATCTGCATAATTCCCATTAGTTCTTCATCGCACAAATATATACTGATAATAATTCTGTAGTGGGTTAGTTTGTGGCTAATCATCTTTATACTTAGCAGCAGGTGCTGTGGCAGCATTGGAAAAAGTATCATGCATTTTAGAAATTATTGCTGTATAATTTATCTATAATGCACCTTTCTTTTTAATAAAATTATGTTCAACAGTTCATCAATTCAGCCCATGGAGAACACTCCTGTGATGTTGGTGTATAGGCTTTATCACTATTTTATTACCAAATGCCACTGTTTTTTTTTTATCCTTCTTCCTTTTTTTTTTTTTTTTTTTTTTTTTTTTGTAGAAACATGGACACAGAAAGGAGCCATTGAAATACGTGAACACAGTCAGTTAGCACTTAAAGGCTGTTCTGCATTTTAAAGAAAATAGAAATAAAATATAAATTAAATGTTTTCAGAACACTCTGAGTGTATACGTGGGAAATAAATTTCTCATTTAAAGTCAAAATGGTTTGCTTAGAAAAAAAAAGAGGAGGTGAATATGGGCTTATAGGGAAACGATCCTGATCGTTCCACTGCTGTTGCTTGGAGGAATTTGGAAAAGAAAAGATGAGAGGGATTGTAGGACATCTCTTCCAAAGCAGGTGGAGAGCTTTTATGAAGCCAAAGAGGTTATATGTGATTTTTTTTAACAAATTCTTATTGTCGTTTGTAAGAACCTTATTGGAAAAAAAATCTTGAACCAGTATCAAACAACCGGAATTTCTGTTGTTGCTTGAACTGTGACTAATGCCTTCCCTCCTAACACACATGCTGCCTTCCATTTGTCCTCAGTTTCTCTCCAAGAAGAAAGTAAGAGACAAATTAAACTTAACCTGAGGTTCAGCATATATGACAAAACAAAAAATATGAAAGAATAAAAGAAAGTTTGTTGAGCTAATTGAAACTCTAGACAAAAACTTTAAAGAAACTAGAAAATGGAAATATAAGGCAAAATTAAAATAATAATCAAAAGAAAATGTACAAAGATGTTGACTAATGGTTAACAGGATATTAGCAAGACATGAAGAAGGAGGGAGAATGCACAATAAGAAGAGTCACAGTAAAAAGAAGGAAAGATCAATACAATTTTTAAAAAGAGAAAGAATGCAAAACTAATACATGTACTACATGTTTGAAGTTGATTTAAAGAAGTTATCAGCCAAATATTTTAGTAACTCTCATTAAAACAATTATTTAGTCATCTTGTACCCTTATACAAGAAAACATGCAGCCTTCGAAACTGGGTACCTGGAGTTAAACAGTTCCACTTAAAATGCTGTAGGTTGGACAAATGCAGTTATATGAAGAAGATGTTGCCAAATAAACTGAAAAGAGTAGAAAAACTCAGGGAAATTTTTTGGTTTTAATCATTCTGAATATAAAATATTTTACTTAAAATGGTTTACAGTTTTGAAAAACTGTAAAACAAAAGTAGATAAGTAGATTTTTTAGTATGAATTAAAGGTTTGTTTTTTTGTTTGTTTGTTTGTTTTGTTTGTTTGTTTGTTTTTGGAATGAAAGTAAAATAGTACAGTAAAGATTGAGGATGTGACCAACCTCAATCTTTAATAAAATACAATTTTCCATGGAAAAAATGTAATAGAAAATTGTAACTAGTGTTGGTAGCTGGGTACATTTAAATAAAACTTATAAATAAAAAAAATCTGAGATGCTGTTAATTGATACCAGCTGCAGGTAGGGTTCTTGGCATTTCTGAAAAATCACCAACAGAATAATTTGTACCTCAAAAATACACATAAGAGGTTTCACTCTGAAATTTAAAATACATTTTGTAGTTCAACTGAAACCAATTTTGTATGAAACCTTTGTATGGTTTGTATGGTTAATGGTAGATTATCTAAAATTTTATCATGCTTTGATATTTCTTGTTTTGCCATACATTATGGATTTTACCTTTTTCTAATTTAACAAGTTTAACAAACTTTCCAGCAGACCGTATTGCTTTTAAAATACTTTTATTGTGTGTCTTTGCAGAAAACTAATAATTCTGAGTAATTTTAATAAGTCTAAGTTTTAAATAAGTTTAGTTAATTTTATTTTATTTTTCTGTTTTAATTTATCTATCTATTTATTTATTTTGCTTTTCCCCCAGGAGCAAGCAGTGTATTTTTTGTTTGTTTGTTTGTTTGTTTGGAGGGAGGGACCATATCCCACCACTTGTTACATGTGTATTTTAATGTCTGTCTCTAAATGAGAGAAAGACATTCTTTAAAGTGAGGGAGAAGCCATAATTTTAGATTTCAGATATGTTTTTTTTTTTTTCTTCTGTGAACAGAAGCGTAGGAAATAACTTTATATAAAGATAATAAGATACAAAAAAGATATAAAAAGATATAATATAAAAATTATTATATAAATTATATATAAATTATATATAAAATTATTATATAAATAATGTATATAATATATAATATATAGTATAATAATATATAATATATAAATATAAATTATTATATAAAAAGATATAAAGATATTAAAAAAAACTACATTGACATATTTTTCTTAGAATAATGCCAATCTCTTTGGCAATGCCACAAAAAAAAAAAAAAAGAAAACAAAAAGAGAGAGAGAGACAGAAGAGGAGTCCCATGAGTTATAAGGTATGGACTTCACTGTTGATAAAAGCATTTACCAAGTATTGTATATATTTTTTAATGCCCATAGATAGTGACCACTTTGTTCACCCAAATGTCTTACTCTTCAACTGCAGTGACATTTAATTTTTTTGTTTGTTTTCTGGGGGGAGATGGGGGGTGGAAATTAAAAATACAGGATGCTTGTGGCTGAGCTGGAAACACTCACCATAGACTATAACTAATGTCATACAGTTAATTTAGATCTTTTCCTATTTAGGCCTCTTCTAAATGAAGAGGTGAATACATAGGAGGTGGAGGCACTTGCATAGTATCAATAGGAGCATGGACATTTTATGGAGGTGGTTATACGACTGGAATATTAAAATCAATTGTCATCACGTGTTTCATTAAAAAGATTAGGAAAATAAAAAGACAGGTAGGGATGAAAGATAAAAGCTTATTTTCTTTTAAACACCTGGAATATTATCAGGTGACTTCTACTCAAGAGCATAAGAGGAAGCAGTTGAGGAACCCTACGAGATGCAATGGTTATTTTATCATATATCTTGGAAACTGTGTTTTAAACATTTTTCAGAAAAGCCAGGTATGACAAAGCAATAAATCTGAGAGCAATGAAAGCAGGCTGGGGCATTGCCCTGGCTGAGTGACCCAGAGACCTACAGGCCTCCTGGGGACCAGCCCAGCTTCACAGGAGCCCTCCCAAGGAGCTTAATGCAATTCCCACATTACAAAAGGGGACTATCAACCAGAGACACCGAGTGCTGGTAAGAGGGCTTCCGGTCTGCTCTTTTATTTCCAGTGTCTGCACTTCAAGGAAGAACATGAACTTGCTGACAAGAGTTCACAGGATGACTACAAATATGAACAGCTTTTTTCTTTTCTTTTCTTTTTTTTTTTTTTTTGAAAATGAGCCTTGCGATGTGAGGTTTAAGGAGGTCAGCCTTCATGTCGTTGGTGGTTCAGAGGTGACCCGAGAGCCTTCTGAATTGCTTTGGATAGATACTGGCTGCTTTTTTGAAGTTTTGTTCAGTTATTTATTTATTTATTTATTTAACTCAGCAGACAGTAATGTTTGGAAGTTGAAGTTAGGCCACCTCAGCCTGGAATCGAGGCTTGGCTTTCCTGCAGGAAAGGTGACTGAAGTCTGGATCAATTCACTGGGAGGTTGTGAACCAGCCCTACTTCACGTCTTAGTTATTTTTTGAAATATATATATTTAGTTCAGTTTTTACAGAACACCCTGAGGCTGACACTTGTAGAAAAGTAGTTGGCCTTTTGTAAGCAGCTGCAGTTACTTGCACTTGGGCTGCTCTGCCCCCCAGGCAGCAGAGAAATGCACCTCGAACAGCTGGAAAAAAGGTGCAGAGACAGTGGATGGGAAAGGTCTAAATGAGGTGGTTTTCCCCAAGGATGACCGTTTTGATGGGCTGTGTGTTGCAGAGATGAGGCTGCCCTCCCTGGGCATGCCCAGCTGCCCCCTTGTGTGCCCCCGACCACACTTCTCCCAAGGAAACTCAATGCTCTGGCTCATTTATGTGGGCTACCACAGCTCTGTTGGTTGACTACTGTCATTGCTTTGATATGTGGGGCAGGTGTTTAATATGCAAATCCAAGAAGAGGGAATATTTTTTGTTGGTGGTGGTATTTGTATAGGAAAAGCTTTATTATTATTATTATTATTATTATTTCTTTTTTTCTAGTGCCACTGCAAGGTCCAGGAGACCTTGCAAAAAAATGGTGGATTTATATTCTGTGTAGCTCAAAACAGATGATTTTTCTTGGAAGCGATTGCTTTAGAGATAATTCCATACCATTGGGCAATTGCATGACCCAGTCCAATATTTAAGTAATCTGGGGACTCTAAGAGATGGGGCTGGGTAAACTCTTATGCTGACAGAAGCTCAACCCAACTCAGTCCTCAGTTTTATCTCATTGAATTTTGAGTTGGAATTTTTACTGTAGCACCCACATGTGTTTTCTGGTAGGCTGTGACATTTCTTCAGGGTTAAGCACAGACTACTTTATAGACCTGTATTTACAGAATGGCTACTAAATAATAATAAAAAAAAGATTGCAGCATATGTTCTATACAGAGAATATTTATTTCATCTTGAAGTGTGTGGTATGAAGTTACAAAAAGAGAGAAATCTAGGAATCAAGCTTAGAAAAAAAAAGAAAGACAAAATTGTAAGAAACAAACAAACAAATATTTATACAAAAGAACTGTTTCTTATGGTGATTTTTAGTTAAAAGGTAACTCCTAGGAGCCATACCATTAGTACAAAGTGAGGTCCCTTCCTGCCCTGGTATTGCTTCTTTCCTCTAACATCTGAATGAGTGCAGTCATTCCTCAGGACATACTGCATGTGTGCATGGTTTTTATTACTACTATTATTAATTATTATTATCATTATTATTTTAGAATACTTACAACAGGGTTATACCATAGTTTGAGCTACCTAAATGTCCTCTAGGGCCAAAAAAAGATGCTAAGGGAAGAATCTAAGAACAGAGTGACCATATGTGACATTGTTTTGTACCGATTTGTGCCTTGGACACTTCCTAAGACAAAGGATAAACTGTCTATTTTAAAACAGAAAACAAAAAAAGAAGGATTTTTTTTTTTTTTTTTTTACACCATACGTTTTTTTTTAAACTAGCTAATATTAAAAACAATGATCCAAACATACACAAGAAAATATATTTAGGTTTTTGTCTTATTTCAGCCTGGAGTATCTTTCGAAAGCTGCATTATCAAGCCTTAGAAATGAAGTCTGCAAATGAAAAAGAATGAATACAACTTTAATAATGGTATTGCAAATGCTGTAGGAATGATAGAGCTACTGCATTTACTATCACTGCTCCCTGACTGCTATTCTTTATTGGCATGTGTGCCTCGATTGTTCAAACTACACAATGTCTGAACATTGATGTCATATTTTTGTTATTGCAAAAGCCTACATTTGACCTTTCTTTGTAATTGTGACACTAGTTGAATTCTGCCTTAGTTCGTGGCAATTTACTAAATCCTTTGAGACTTCACTAGTTAATTATTGCCAAGTGAATTTTTAATTTGCTCCTATGATTACATTGGTGAATACAGTCATTAGTGGGAAATTTATTTCAGAAATTGGCACTAGAGGGAGCTAAGTAATTGTATCATTTATGTATCCAAGAAGAAAAAAAGAACATTCATTTAAAAACTTGCTTTTTTCTGAACATGCTGATTTTACAAATATGGCAGCTATGCCTCAGCAAATTATAAGCGATAATGAATTAGTTAATTTTCCTTACTGAAAACTGCTACGCTAAGATTATTAAATTACTGTATTTCTATTTAGTGAAACCAGCTACCAGTGAGTAAATTAGGATTTCTAGGACTCTTTTGGGAGGGGGAATTTTTTTGTGACTATTATCCTTGTTTATCATTATTTTGGTCTTAACAGAATTAAAATGCTCGCAGATACTTTCCCAAAATATATTTGCTCCCGAATGCATTGCAGGATGGATGCTCTCATTGAATACTGCAGCTCTGCAAGTGGAGCTGGAGGAGGTGCCCGTAGTGCAGACCCTGCAGACATCCCAGTGCATGTAACCATACCTGCCGACCTGCAGTGTGTGGGCTCAGCTGGGGCCCAGAAAGTCCCATAATTAATCCCATATTGCCCTGCTGCTTGTGTTCCACAACTCTGTGTTTTAACAGTGACTTTTTAGTGTGGTGTAAAACTTCTGGTGGCTTTAGGAGGGCTCTGCAGTTCATCCAGAAGCCCTCTACACTCTCTGGGTCATTTCTGAATTACTTCTTCCTTTTTTCCCTCTAAGAACAAGATAAAACTCTTTTCCTTTAGTTTGGTCTCATAGGAAGGGAATTACCCATTTCTGCCTTTGAGGAACACACATAATACATCTGCTTCCATAAATCTGTCCCTAAGATGGGAACACACATGGTTTACTTATTGGTTGCCATATTAGTGACCTTTATATTGCCTAGAAGTACGATAAAACAACTCGAGCAAGCCATTACAGGAGTTCTCCCTCTCCAGGAGTTGATGCCTCCTCTCATTAAAAAGTCACCTCTCAATGTATTTTGCACAGTAACCAGAAAGTAATGCAGACAGTTAATTAAAATAATAGAATCACAGAATCATTTAGTGGAAAAGGCCTTCAAGATCACCACGTCCAACCATCAACCTGACCTAGTGAGTCCCGTCACTAAACAATGCCCCTGTAGTGCCATGGCCACACATCTCTTAAATACCTCCAGGCATGGGGACTTGACAACTTGGCCTGTTCCGATATTTGACCAAAGATATAATTATAAATAAATACTAATATAAACACGCAAATACAAATTCTGAATCCAGGACATAGCAACTGGTCTGGCTTCTGATAAGTACAAGCAACATCTGGCCTTCTTCTGAAATATCGTTAAAGACAATTTCAGAAACACAGTGGCTCTCTAAGCCCTCATCTCTTTGTGACAGTTTTTTTCCTGCAGTCCTTTATTTGGACACTGAGAAGGAACCACCACGACTGCCATATGGAAGCTGTACTGGTTTTACCTGCTGAGCTAAATTATCCATACCAAGGACACGTTAGTGCTATTGCTTTTAAGATAGACACTTTACCCATTGAGTTTTGTCTGTATTGAGGTATGGGATTACTAGACTGACTGGGTCAGATTTAATGACAGGTCCTCTTTTATACACCCCCAGAGATAGGTATAATCAGGGCTCTAAATGAGGAAAGCATTGCATATATTTATTTTACCTCTGGAAATTCAAGGCTGTTTTACACCTGCAACACTGAAGGTGTGTTTGCCATTCTTTTTGCCACTTACAAAACCTGTTATGCTTACGTGCTGTGAATAAGTTTGCCCATTTTTTTATTCATATGGCTTGTAGTCCATTTCACTGCACATAATACGTTCTTGATGTAGTTATCTGAACTGAAGTTGCCTAAATGAATACTTACTGTGCTTTGCAAGTCACTTTTCCAGCATAACCTCCTGTGGAATCCTACGGGGAGTAAACAACACATTTCATGACTTTGACACTATGTGTGTTGTTCAATAGTTTAAATTAATATAAGTAATAATATCACCAATACAAGGCAATTTTTTCTTTTCATGTCATATGTGCGTATAGGCAATCGGGAAAATGATTTGAAGTTCTGTTGGTTTGGGTATGTTTCCCCGGTGACTTTATTCATGCTTGGCTAGAACAAGACATCTTGCTGTACACTTCTCAGATGTGAACTATGGATTAGATTTAGCAGTCTGATATTATTGTACAATAACTGGGGCCCAGAACCAATACAAATTCTTTATATTCCTAATAAACTGCTTTATGTTAGTAAATATCAAGCTATTTCTGTCAGCTTTCTGGCCTGTCAAGCAAACACGAAAGATGTGGTTTTACAGTGAAGTAAAATCTGTTTCAGAGAAGGTAGTGCTCGAGGCATCTTTCCCATCTACAAAATAGGTTATTTCTTAACTCCTTTGATTTAGCTTTATTCTGTACCATACTTCTCTACAATGAAGGCCAGAGATTATAGGCAGCAGGGGTAGGGGGAAGACTGTCATCCTTTTCAGGTTCTTTGCGGTATCAGTGGGTCTGGGAGCACTTTGTAGCTCTGAGTCCACTTTGTGTATTTTTTTTTTTTTTTTCCAAATTTCATTTGGAAATGGGAGAATCTGGTAGCTTATTTTGCTTTACTTATTTTTATTATTATTATTAAAGAGAGTCTACTAAAATACATTAGAATACCATGGAATCTGAAAATGAGGATTTTTCAGCCTTTCTGCCAGAACAGGGAAAGAAATGAGTAATATCATGGGAGACAGGCTAGAAGAGGACACAGCAATGCTGTGGAGCCATTTTTCCTACTACTTGCACTACTACAGAATCAGACTGAGCACTGTACATTTCCTCTCATGACTGGGAGGAGTATCCCCTAACTTTTATAAAGTTATCTCAGAATTCAAATCTTGCCTTAAAACAGTCCTTTTCCTATTTTCCTGAACTTGCTAGGGAAATTTAATCACAGAATCACACAATGACTGAGGTTGGCATGGACCTGTATGTCATTTGGTCCAAGCTCCTGCTCAAGCAGGGATACCCTGAGAAGGTTGCCCAGGACAATGTCCGGGGTCTTTTGAAGATCTCCAAGGAAGGAGACTAACAAATATAATAATGGTTAAAATTGTTAAAAATGATTAATAATGATTTAGATGGTTAAAAACCTTTACTAAAGGTTAAGTCAGTCACACACTGCTGATGGCTCAGTACTGTTTACTGGCTCTCATCCAAGATGTATTTCTGTGGCACCCGCTGTAATGGAGCACCAGTCCTTGTGCAAAGCACGGGGGACCTTGATCAGACAAATTATTATCCAATAAATATTAAAGGTATTCAAAAGTAACCAAATAGTTCTATTACATGTGACTATAGCTGCCATTTAAATGCATTAGGGGAATTTGGTGATACAGTTCTGTTTTCAATAGCTGAAGCTGAACAGTTTTCTTTCTGAAAGAAGGGTAAGGCAGTAGTGAAATAGCTGGTACTACTTCTGAGAATATGGTGATGGAGGAATCATTTAATGATAAAATAGGAATGTCAGTGTAATTAACAGGTTAGGAGCCAAGGTAAACACACTGAAACAGCTTCTGAATCTCGTTGGCCATAGGTAAACACTGAAATGGAAAGTAAAGCAGCTAAATAGCAGCAATAAAGCTTTGGTAACTTTATTTGTGAACTGAACTCTGCTGGCCTGAGATGGGGCATCAAGTGGGTACAGCTCTCCTGCTGACTCCCTGTGGTCACTGCTCTTTTCTATGGATCAGTTAGACCAAACATTACCAGCCATAAAACGTTTAAAAATGAAAATATTGCAAGATGACAATGAAAGCATGATGCTATTTTAGATTAAACTCCCCTTCCGCGTAACGCTGGCTTGATTCACAAGTATCTCAGCTTTTATTTCAAGCTATTGTTAGGCACTGGCAAATGTTATTTTTCCTACCCTATATGTTTGAAGGGTATGTTTAGAGCTGTGAGAGCCAGAGATCGATATAGTGGGCATGTTGTTGTTTTTGTTTTGTTTGCTTGTTTGTTTTTAAGTAAGCTTAGATTCTGGGGCACAAGATGGCAGCATAAGGAAAACTTGCTAACATTAGAAGTAGCTGACTTGTGTAAACTGTAAAAATGTAAGAGTCCTGGTTCAGTGTTTAAGATTATTTTAGTTGATTTAATAAGATTAAATAAAATTCCTGCTAAGACAATATATCACTCGATCATCTTAAAAAATCCCCTCCCCTTTCAAAACCTCAGCTTTGAAGTCTCATAACATCTTATTAAGCTTTTTCTTTCTTAACTGAAACCTATTTTTAATAAACATTTTGATGTCCCCCTCCCTTCCCAACTCTCTCCCACCCCCCTTCACTTACTTAATTTTCATCTGGAGTAAGATGAAGAATCAGGAGACTTAGATTATGAGGCAGTTACTCAATGCCTTGTTTTTATCATAAAATGTCCTCTGAGTTGCACACCCCTTTAGCAGGTACTTGTCAGGGCACAGGAAGCAGTTTCAAAGGGAAGGCGAAGGTAGAGCAAATTAAGTACTTGTATGCTAAATTTGGAGGTGCCAGTCTCTGACTTCCTTTCACTATAAATTGTACCTTCAACAGAGCCTTGGACTATACTTTGCAAGTGGTTGTAGCTCTTATGAACCAAAAATAAGGAAGGTTCAGCATGGCTTTTACAAGCTGGTTGGGCTACCACAGTGGATATTAGAAAATCTTCAGTTGTGGTTTGTAACTTCATCTCCCCCATGCACTCCTTTGGCATGTCTTTATGATTTGCACACTACGTAAGGTTATTTCATAATACCTTTGGTGTTCTGTTATTTTATGTTTTGGAGAAATGTTGCTCTGTACAGTTGATTAGCTTGAGAGTATTCAAAGAGGTCTTTTGGGGTATGCTAATGTGGTAACAGAGGTGCTATCTGCAAATGAAATTTCAAGGTGTTCTGTGCTGTGGAAATGACTTTGCATCAGATATCCCTTCTAGAGCCAACCAAAGGTCCCATTGATTGTAAGGGAGTTTGGGGTCTTTGGAAAATCTGCTGTATGTGAGGTTTGGGATGCTCTCCACGTGGTTGTGGCAACAATGAGCTATGTAAGAGCCTGACAAAAGTGTTTTTTTTTTTTGCTTCTTTTGGCTTTACTACACAGACAGCCCATGACCAGCTACAGTGGCTCAAAACATAAGTACAGTGATGGTCAAAGACAGCTCAGTGCAGGCATATCAACTGCTAAGGGCTACAGCTGTAAAGACTTTAATATTGTCATAAGCTAATTGTGACACTGAGTGTTGCTATGAGTTTGTTAGAGTTTTATAGAACCTGCTGCGGGATAACAAAACTTTTCAGCATAAGCTCACTCAAAGCTCCTGTTCTTCATTTCTCTTGGATTCCCAGCTATGATAGAAAATATAGAATTTTATTATACCTCTAATATCTGGCTGCAAGCTTTTGAGGCTGTAATTTGTTCCACATAAATATATTTCGGTAATAATAATGATAACAATAATAATAATAATAATAAGTGATTGAAGTTTTCAGTCTTTTTTATACAAGTAACTAAGTAGTTCTAATACCATCTTCTGACGAGGGAAACTGTCCCATTGATAAAACTGTGTTGGTATATTTTTGGGCATACATTACTTTCTTGTTGTCTTCTGGATTACCAACAAGATTATATTAAAGAAATTCTTCATATGGCAATGGAGTGCTTGGAGGGATGTCAGAGCCAGTTATATATATACTTTGCTTTGAAATTCTAGATAATTTCATGTATTTGCAATTGTCCACGTAGGCATAGGAGGATTGTACTAGTGTTTTGATGCTAAACTGGGGTTTTGTTTCTTAATTTTCTTTAATTCAAATCATTCTGCTTTTCTGGTTAGGAAATAGGTTTGGGAAAACATTATTATTGGCCTCTCCTGATTATACTACAAGTTTTCTCACATTTGGTGTCTCATTTTTACAGCTATCCAATGAGCATATATGTTAATTCTGACTAATGTAAAAGAGCAAGCTTCCAGGCAAAATCTAGAAATGTGACTTAAATGTATTTTTAAGGCTTAGAATGAAGAAAAAGGATCTAATTTATGGACCAAACTTTCTCACCCTTGAGCCCTGTCTGTAAAGATTTATTTATTTATTTATTTTCCCTTGGGTGGGTGGAATGCAGGGGATGGGGAGGGGAACCTAAAGCAAAACTCACTGAGGAACTCCCTACAACTTCAACACTGTGTGCAGACAGCCTGCTAAGCTCTGGCTGCAGTCAGACATCCACATTCCTTCCGAGGAACCAGCAAACATAGGTTCAGACTAACACACTGATTTAAAGCGGGCTTTGATTAAAAGAATGGTTTAATTTGAACAGTATGCATACACTATGATCTACATACAGATATTGCAATATGATCACCTATGTGCATGCATAGTTCATGTGGAAGACTTACACCCACCTAGCTAGTATAACAGACCCAGTCACTGCAATCAGGTGTTTGAGCCTAGTCCAGACTGGTTATGGTGTCGAATGTGGTGTAGTTCAGCTAACGTAAAGAATTAATCCATTTTGGTGTTGACCTACATTTTCCTGCTTCAGGACCAGTTGAGATACCTCCATGTTTAGATATTTCTTGTGCAGCTGAAGATAGGCAGCTCCTGAATTTCAGAGATCTGTTTACATGTGCAGGACTTTGCAGTAACTTGACTGACATAAGGGCCCTTACACCAACTTCAGCAAACCTGCATCTCTTCACTTTTATCTTCCTTGACTTGTGCAGGTCTGTACTGAAGGTGCAAGGGGTTATCCCTTTTGAATGGACTTTAACAGCGATGCCCTTTATGGCAGCATTCAGACAGGAACACTGGTGCCAAATTGCTGCAAGTCAGCCTTAATTAATCTCTCTTCCTTAGGAAAAGTAAAAATCTTAATTCAACTGACAATCTCCTTGAAAAAATCTCATTATTAGTTCAACAGGTTCCACTTAATATCCTTTGCGTAACTCCCCTGCCCTTCATGTTAAATGAAGTATCTGTTTTCTTTTTTTCAACAGTGCAAAATAGACACACAGGCCCACTCCCTGCTTGGGTAAGGAAGTTAGAAATAACTGCAATTTGTTGGCTTTGTTTCATGAAATGTACCTTGTTCTTTTAACACAAACAAGGGAAAACAAGAGAAGGTCATACAACTTAAATACCTTTTGAATTACACTTATATTTGTTAATGTTCAATAGATTTTCGAATGCTTTGGTGGAAATTTTAGCTGATACAGAAGAAGTTTGCATTGTTGTGCAAATGAAAATTGCTGCTGCCAGTAATGAATTACAGCTGAACTAATGTTAGGGAAAAAAACAACCCCACGGCTTTGATTTATTCCTGTCTAGTGCCAGAGGGGGTTATGCCTCTCTGTACCTTGCCTGATTTTCAGGGTGAATGAAGCACTCTGCAGTAAGTGAACTTTCCTTTGGGTCTGACAGCATGCACTGACCTCTTTAAGAAAGAGCCATACTCCAGTACCCTGTAGAAATTGCAAATATTGACATGACATACTGAATTATGTATTGCAGTGTTTTGTCAAATGAACCAAACCATGGCGTGTTTGAGACCATTTTAATGAACATTAGTACTGTTACTACCTGAGGCTCCATCTACTTCTTTGGCGTTTTCTGATTAATTTGGGTTTCTCTGGGTCTTCGAGTGAGAGCCATGGTTGCAGCTGTTCAAATGATGTGCTTCAACCAACGCGCCTACAAAGCTGGTGCCCCAAAGGTCTGGGTGTGGGATGAGCTGGAAATGAGCATACTCAGCAGGGATGGAGGGCAGAGAAAAATTTACGGGTCTCAAGGAGGCAATTGCTGTTGTTTCTTAGGGGGCTCCTTGTTAGAGGAATTAATTAATAAAGGCAGAACTACCTCTTTCTACGCACAGCTCTGTTGAACGGAGGCTTAGTAAAATTCCTTGATCTCCAGAGACCAAAATCCCAAGTCTGTTAGTGTAAATAATGACTTCAGTACAGCTAGACTGGCGCTTACCCATTAATCAGACAGCTGTGTTAGTCCAGCTTTTATATTATTGTTTTAGGGTACCCAGTATATACAGGCACCATGCTTACCATGCACTTGTGATGCTCCTCAGTACAACACTCTTGGAAACACACCATAAGTAGAAGACATACTTTTTTTTTTAAAAAACAAACAAACAAACAAACAACAACAAAAAAAACCAGTAGAACAGCAATCTTGTCAGACAACTGACATGTTTAACCTGTAAGTTAATTTTAGTTCATCCTTGGTGTTCGGAGATAAATGCTGTATTAAAGAAATATATGTTCTTAAGAGTTGCTATTGTTTTAGTAGCTTAATTTAGCAGAAATTATTTCAGGATTTCATGTTAAAATTTGTATGCAAAATTAAACTTTAATGATGGATATATTTCAATTTTAAACTGAAGATTTAAGCCCTATTCCTTCCTTCCTTCCAGTGACCAAATGTGCTGTCTGCTCACTTCATTTGCATATCAGGTTCCCTTGCAGCACATTTCAGTGAAACACAGAGTGGTGGCTTTTTTCTTTTTCTTTTTTCCCCCTTTGGAAAAAAAGAAAAGAGCTCTTTTAGACTCCTTCCAGTTGATGCTCCATGTTGTGACATGTCATGTAAAACTGCATCTGTTACGTTGAAATAAGAACATAAGAGAGACACTTTGACATGACGAATCACAACACAACTCAGCAGCAGGAACATTTAAAACACAACATGGTTTCGTTGTCAGTAACCTCAGCCCTGATAGAGACGAGGTATTTAGCTGAGCTTCCAGCTTCACAGAATCTGTGATTTTTTTTCCCTAATGAATTTTCCTTCTAAAGCGAGGCCCAGTCCTTCCATTTGCGTGCACAGAAACTCCTGGTAACTTTTAAACATGGAAGCCAAGGGAAGATTTGCCTGAGTGAAGACCTCAGGATCAGGCCCAGGAGTTTTTACCGTCTGTGAAGTATAAAATAGACTCAGATTAAGCTAGCAGACTTGTTATTTGACAGTTTATAAAATATTTTAGTATCTTTTTGGCAGTAGCAGTTTGAATGTTGGCAAATGTACACATTGCTTGCAGTTACAAAACCTTGTAATGAGTATTTTCCACTGTAATAGCAGTGAGTTGAAATTTGGATAAACCACTTAGACTTGTGAACTCTGACATGCATGGTAACTATGTCTTTGCAAAAGAATTTTGTCAAGTATTGGAGCTTCTACTAATAGCACATCCATCTTTCTGCAAACTATAAATCTTAAGAAAATTTCTATTACTCTGCAATTTGTCTGGCTTATGCTATTTATTAGCCATTTTATTCTGCTGCTTTAAGAAGTAATGTGATGTTCATTTTATTGCTGGTTCAATAAATTGTTAATTATAATGCAGTGATTGCTGCTGACGTGATTTAAAAGCCACATTAGCACTATAGCATTAAGTTTTAACTATTTTACCCTTCAATTCCCTGTTTATACAACAGTAAAAGGAAAATAGCCTTAGACTAATTTAAAAAATGAAGGTACTTGTATCTATTGATCACATGATATACTAGAAACTTTTGTTTTTGGCTTTTCTTTCTTAAAAAAAGTTACATTCATGTCTAAAAAAGAAGGGAAATGCATCAACTTAGTTCAGCAAAAACTGTTTTTAAAGCAAGATTAACCCCAAAGTTAAATGAACAAAATTACTTAGTTAAATTAGGACAATTGGCATAATATACTAAAGGAACAAAATACCCAGATAAATCATAATCATCTTCTAGTGATGTGTAGCTTTTGGTGCCCATTTTGTATAATAATGGAGCGTAAGGGAGGCTGTGATTGGAAGACACATCTATTTTCTCCAAGAATATTCTAAATGGGATTGGGAAAAAATCTCCATTTTGCTGATTAAAGGTCAAATCTAATTGCTGTAAGTATAACAATATATCCTTGGCTGAACATGTAGAGACGCCAGAACTGACACCATAGCACTTCCATGCACAGGTATTATTCACAAAGGACAGAACCACAGAAATACTGAATCCAGAACAAACAGGGACACTTAACTGCCTTCTGGAAATATCCATTTGAGTCCCCCCAGATGTGCAGACCATTGGTGAAGTCTGTTGGTCAAAAGGAAGGAGGAGAGGAGCATAAGGTTGCCAGTCTGCCTGTTTAGAACTTGCCCCAAATATCTAATTTCCTCTGTTAAATCATGTGAATTTATTTATTTATTTATTTTCATTGAGCAAGCTACACTCATAGAAAAACAGGGAAAAAGAGAGCAATAATGGGAACAGGTATAGAAACTTATTTTCATGAACACGTGAGAATTTTTCATATATATAAATATATGAATAAATGGAATTAAAGGATCTAAGTGTTCCTGTAAAATTCCTGTATATTGGCAGCCCTACAAGTATACCAGTACCACAACTAATGTGTGTCCCTCAGATACTGAAACTGGAAGTCATTAATTCAAACAAAACCACTTTAATACACAGAAAATCTGAACTTTAGACACTTTATTGCATTTAAAAATCTGTCTGGAAGAGACCTTCCTACTCTTTGGCTGAGTTAGAAAGAGTTTCTTGCTTGATGCCACCCATTTTCAAAGGTGGACTGCTTTGAAACTGAAAGCAATTTTCCTGTAAAAAGAGTTTAAATTATCTTCTGGGAGAAATAGTCTTTTCCTATAAGGGATCAGTTTCTGCCAGGACATAGTGTATTAAAACCTACCAACAAACAAATAGCCTTGAATTTTAATTGAATTTTATTTTACCATCCCTTATTTGATTTGTATATAAGACACAGGTTCAACTGCTTTCAAATAAGGGCAAGTCTTGGCACTGGTTGTGATAAAAATTACAGCTATAAGGAAAAGTTTGACAGCCAGCTAGCTCCAAGATTTCAGGCTTTGGGAGCAAAGATCTGAGCTAAAGGGACTGATAAAGCTTGCTGAGCTGTCATAACATACTTAAAATCCTACACTTGACTTAGTACTGCATGACATTTCAATACGAAAAATTAGGACATAAAATTAGTGTAGCCTATATTAAACAAATTTAAAACCGGTAAACTGATTGCAAAAAGAAATTGGGATGTTTTTAGCAATGTCTCATAGAGATCTAGTCATGGCCTAATGCATTGCCACAATTTGAATAATGATCTGAAAAAAAAAATAAATAAATCTTTCTTTTTAGATCACACAAGAACTAGAGGAGTGATAAATAAATAGAATGATCATTTATGTAATAATCTAGAGTATTTTGCAATACAGAGTCTTGTTATCAGACAGAGCACAGCATGGAAACACCGTCAAGCCCTGTGGCCTGCAGTTTTCAAGGTGATGTTCATTTCATGGAGAGGGATCCTTTATCAGGGAGTGTAGTGACAGAGCGAGTCGTAATGTCTTTAAACTAAAAGAGGGTAGACTTAGATTAGATATAAGGAAGAAATTCTGTACTATGAGGGCGGTGAGACCCTGGCCCAGGCTGCCCCATCCCTCGTGGTACCCAAGGCCAGGCTGGATGGGGTTTGGGCAGCCTGGGCTGGGGGAGGTCATTGCCCGAGGCAGGGGGTTGGAACCAGGTGGGCTTTACAGTTCCTTCCAGCCCAAACCTTTCTAGGATTCTCTGGTGATTCTATGTTTGCAGAGTGCAGAAGGAGAGCTCCTAATAACAGGTGTAAAAGCTGATCAACAGCAAGAGAGATCTTCCACTGAAAGCATCAGGACTGGAGGAAATAAAGTATACCCAAGAGCTAACAGATAAATCAGGTCTATCCCCAAGTTTAGGGACTCCCTACATCATTTATACACAAATACAAGAGAGAAGGGATACCTAAATGCATGAAGCTCCAGAAATGCATAGCTCAATTCCATCTGCATGAACAGTGCTGCCCAGTGGAGATCTGAATAGCTTGCAGTGGAGGGCATAAAAGGGAGAGGAAATTGTTAAAAATGTAGCCTGAAAACCAACCATTAAAGAGTATGGAGAGCATTAGTTTATTGTATGTAGGAAACATTATCAGGAGAACAAGAGAGTGTGGCATAAGATGATACATCCAGCACCAAGCGTGTCTGCCCTAGCTTTGAAATGTGTTCAGATTGTGTCTCTGGAAATGCCAATTTACTGTTGGCTCTAAATAGTGTGTGTAAAGTTATCCGCAAAGCCATAAGAGAAAAAGAAACTTCTAATGAACTGTGAAACCAGATGCTTTATGCTGGAGAAGCATATTCTCTAGTCTGCGTATTATTATTTTGTTTTGGGGAATGCTGCAATGTGCTAGGTAATTTCAAATATAGATGCAAGCACAGTTTGTACCCCGAAGAGTTTATGCTGTGAGCAATATTCCTATTTGTGGTTGGGGGGTGAGGTGGGTATACAGTCAACAAAAACATACTTATGAAAAAGAAGTTTATTTTTCAAAATGGAATAGCAGATTATTTTAGAAACCTCGTACTGGATATTCTTACATGCTAACAGTCAGCCCCCATCTACCAGAAGGGATATGAGTCTCTGCAGATGCTGGGAGAGATCTAGGCATAAACAGGATGGGAGCTGTAAGGAAAAGTATGGATGGCCAACTCAGATCTCCTAAACATTGTGTAGGCTGGACTGAAAGCAGGGTGTTTTATTTCCCAGAAATGTTCAGGACAACTAATATGCCCATTTGATCTGGCTGAAGAAGTCATTACACGTGAGGTTGAAGTAGAGCAATGCTGACAGCTAGCAATGTAATAGCAGTTCTGTTCATACATATGAAGTAACTTTTGCTCACAAGAAACATTTTGATCCATAAAAATTTTGAGCAAAATGAGACGATAAAATATTTGTTTAGGCTGAAGTATCATTGCACTGTAACTGAAGTTTCTTGTGGGTTCTTGGAATTAATTATGATCCAATCACACATATAAAATAGTGTAATAAATAAGGAAGACCGATTTTATGCTGATTTTATTGATGAGCTGACAGAATGGTGAAAGTCTAGAGTTGAGACAAATCATGAAATGTGAAAGGGGCTGTATGTATTGAATTATCTGTACAGAGTAGAAAAAGTGAGATACAGAAATATGTTCTGATTAATAAGACAGAGGGAAATGGAGCAAAACAGACACATGACACTCCATTTTGCCGTATGGTTATGGGTGACGTCATTACAAAACACTGGGATTACTATATTAGAACATTAGAGATGAAAATTATCAGCTTAACTTTTTCTAAACTTCAGCTAAATCAATATAATTTTAAATAGTAGGATGCAAGAAGTAGTTTGTAAAGCAAATGCTGTAACTGAGAGTATCAAAAGAGACGATCAAAAAAAAGACATTCTAATTTATCCTTTTTTTTTTTTTTTTTTTTTTTCTTTTCTTTTAATAGGCATTTCTTATGTTTAACTTCTGTTGTAGACCACAGTACAAAGAATAAGAGAAATACATTGCTTAAATTTATTGTATGGTATACAGAAACAACAGAGGAAATCTAAGTATAATGGCCTCTATGGACAAAAGATGATTTTATTATTATTTTTGAACAGACAGGCAGAAAAAGATGAGGAGGAAACAATGTTCAGCACTGACTCCAAAATGGAATGTGTTAGGCAAGCAGAAAAAATCGGAAAGTGAGACAGACTTTGAAAAGCCTAGAAAGGAAGGATGGAGAGCTTAATTTGAAGTAGTTCCAGCTGAAGGAGGTCTGTATGGCTAGGAGCACATCATTAAAGTGCCATTAATTTTGCTTGATGCCAACATTTTGGGTGGATTGGAGGATCACAGAATAAGAATTTGCACAGGCAAGAGGGACAAGGTTAAAGAAATGATGATAGGAGGTTTTGAAAGCTCCATGACTATTTTTGATTTTGCTGCCGCATGAAAATTTGCTTTCTTCACTGTGCTTGAGTTTTGGACATTTCTATTTCTGGAAATGCCCCAAGAAGGACATCCAAATTATTTCAAAACAGAAAAAAATTCTGGGTAGTTTTCACTTTGCATTGCAGTTTCACTTGTCTCTTACTTCCAAGATTGGTTTAGCCATCACTGAGGAAATGTAATACATCATGTAGATAAATTTATGTGTAATCTTTGTGAAAATTAATAATTGTTTGTCCTTTGATCGAAACTACTGCATCTTTGAGTCTTCATTTACCTCTTTGGTTTAAATTAGGACAGGGGGACTGCTCCTTAGCAGGATTTTTTATTTATTTATTTATTTATTTATTTATTTTTATTTATTTATATTTATATTTTTATTTATTTATTTATTTATTTATTTATTTATTTTCAGCATCATTTAAAAAATCAGCAGAGGGAAAGTCTACTCTTCAGGCATTGAGATATCTGATACCAGTTTGATTTTGTATCTTAGTGCTTTTAGTATGTCATTACCCATTCCATTCAGATTGTGTTCATTATTTTTTTGTGTGTGTCACATTGAAAAATCTTTTTTTTTTTTTTTTTTTTTTTATCGTAGTTACTGTTAATTAAATGAAATATGTACATAAATACACTGTTTTGCTTTTCTGAAGACTCTATCTGTTTTGAAATCCTGAGTGAATTCTTAGTTGACTGAAGTTTTAGAAAATAAAGCAATATAAAAATAAGAATACTGAATATATTCTGAATATATTTCATAATACAAAATATTCACAAAACAAATATATTCTCACTGTAGTCATGGTAAAAATAAAGTATGAATTAACAATACAAGTAGAGAGCAAAGAGCATATTATAGAAAATAGCGCTGGGGGGGAGGATCAACTGTACCTAAATTGTTTATGACATATACTTGTCTAACTTGTTCCTTAAATCTCCGTTGATGGAGTTTCTGCAATCCTTTTTTTTTTTTTTTTTTTTTTTTTTTTTCCTAACGTCTAATCAAAATCCCCTTCTCAGCAGTTCAAGCCTGTTACTAGTTATTCTTTTTGAAGTGGACACACACAGCAATTTCTTTGCTGTTACCAACCATCTACATACAGACTTATTATTGCTTATTCTTTCCCTTAGGTTAAACCATCTCAATTACTGAAATTATCATTTTTATATAGATCACATTTTCTGGGTTGACCAGCCTCTTGTTTCTTATCTCAAAAGCTACAACAAGCAGTGAAATGCTGCTGGATGAAAAATGAGATAAAAATGTTTGCTTGAGCTAGGTAAATGTTTAAGCCTCATGCAATGAGATACACAGAAGTGAATGCTGATATCCAGGGTTTATTTCTGTGGATGTGTTTTACATTTATTTATTTATCACCATTTTCCCCAGCTAGATATTTCCCCAGCTAGATATCCAAAATTATACCCCATTCCATCCTTTGGCATTGTTGTGGGGTTATGTGGGATTAGGATAGGGTATTTTGAAATTAAGGACAATATTTTATCCTTACACCTGTTGATTCTATCCACAAATTCAATGTTGAATCAAATTGTATTCAAAGCATCTCCCTGAAACCATTTTGAAACTTTTTTTTTTTTTTTTTTTTTTTTTTTAATGGAAACTTAAGTTTTTCAGTAGACAGAAGGGACTTCACAGCAAAGCTGGTAGAGCAGGGTGTAGGATACTTGCTTTCCCCTCTCCTACTGCTTTGGGTGGAAAACATCAGTAGTGGCTGAGACCCATGTCCTAAAGGCTATGGAGACCCATAATTTTTGGCATCTGACACTTTTATTAAAAATAAATAAATAAATAAAAATTAGGGAAATTCATGGTGAAAATTTATGGCATATAAATGTCATATAAATTAAGTGGAGAATGAACTGAAAAAAAAAAAAAAAAAGAAAAAAAAAAAGCTGCCATAGTTTCCCATACTTCACAAAAAATAAAGGTTGAATGTTATTTTACAGATACTAATCTCATTGGTGCAGTGAAAAGTATGATTTGAAACAAAAAATCCCAGGAAAATTAATTTGTGAGGGAGAGAAAAAATATCTTGTGTGTACATTTCTAGTGCTAGAGAGAAGATAAAGCCCATTTGTTCTTATATTTGTTCAGTGTATAACACACACTGAAGTTACCAGAGAAGTACTTAGATGTTGAGATGACCTGTGAGACATCTGTGAAGTGATTACATTAAAAACAGTTTGGTTTTTTTTTTGGTTGTTTGTGTTCTTTTCAAAGTTCCCTGTTCCATTCACCACCTATTTTTGGCCATTTATTTTCTGTCTAAATTTATTTTTTACTATTCTTAATGAATCTAATAGTTGTACCACTGCAAGTCTTGTAGTCTTCTGTCTCTCAAGCAACGTGGTAACATGAGTAAGGAAACCCAGCTTCTGGGACATGAAGGCCCTGCAGCATGCTCCTAGGCAGGCAGAGCACAGAATTTGACTACCCACCCATGGGCAACTTCATGTCCTGATGCAAAAGGATGTTCTCCATGCTCCACAGTCAACACAGCTTAAAACTGTGTCCTCAAAATCTGTTTACTCATCACTTTAGTCCTCCTTGAGCATGCATAAGTAAAAAAATAGTTTATCCCCCAGGGCAGGATTTGCCTTGTTTGACTTTTGGTGTCTACAACAGACTTCTACAGTGGAGCTAATCACCCCGTGGCCCTCCATGTCAGGGCAAGAAATGAGTGCCCCCAGAGTGTGGTGCTTCTCAGCAGCTTGTGCTGAGGTTTCCTCTTGTCCTCCCAAGGACAAGTTTGCAATAAGCAGAGACAAGTTCGGGTTTTTGCTTACTTATTTGAAAGAAAGTTTGCAGACGGGTTCTGAACGTCTGATTCCTCTAACTTGATCAATGTCTGAACCTAAGTGGTTCTATTGGATGTATAGGCAGTATTTGGAGCAATATTGGCTTTTTTCCAGGGGCCAGCTGTTTCATGTTGGGGTTTTCCCACAAAAAAAAAAAAAAAAAAAAAAAAAAAAAAGTGCAATACTCCCATATCCATGTATTTGTATGTAACAAGTAGCTTTTAACCACAGATGCCACTGGAATGCTTCAATAAAATGCTTAACAAAATACCTACTGTAGACGTAATTTCTGATAGACTGCAAAAAGTGCTTCACCATTGGAAACCCAGGCTGAAGCTAAGTTAATTACCCTCTTGCAGTGCCAAAATGTTTTGGATGTGATTTGGTCTTTTGTTTGGTCCTCAGGACAGTCAGGCACGTCACCTTCTTATTCTGGTGTCATTGCCTTCAGGACAAGCAGGTTTCTTTATTTCCAGTTCATAACATTATTGTTTTTGCTGCTGCTGTTAAAGAGTGATCACTTCAATGGTAAAAATAGAGTAAAAGCATTGCAGGCAAAAATACCTACGTAATGCTTGTCAATGCGTCTGTGACCCTCACAGGTTGGTCCATTTATCATAAATGACTTTGTTAACATGTCTCATCACCAGCACTTAGACTCACGTTTGCTTTAATGCTTTGTTCAAAGCTGTAGCACAACAATAACTACAATGGCATATGAATACTTTATAAGACTTCTATTGTCATCTATTTATCATTTATAACACGCAGCAAAAGCATTATAAAACATTTATTATGCGCTTGTAGGTAGCATTTTGTTGCTTGTGCCATGCGTTCAGAATACAGTATTGGTCTTTGACTCCCTGGCAGGTAAAAAAAAAAAAAAAAGTAAAATTGACAAAAAAAAAAGCTAACTGGGAAGAATAAGACAGCAGAAAGGCCAGCTGCAGCAGTATGGCATCATGAGGCACGTGCTGTAGAGGGGAGAACGAAATGAAAGGGGAGCTGGTTCTGTCTAAAATACAACATGATGTAGACGGGATAAAAGGTCCATGTGGGGAGTGAGATCAGAGGTTGAGGGCTGTTTTTTAGCATGATGTGCACGTTCATTTTGAACACTCTGCTTTGCTGTGAAACAATCCTGGTCCATGCAGGATGATGGTGCTGTGCTTCAGTTTGTATTGGGTTTGCTCCAGCAGCTCAGGGCACTGGCGCTGCAGGAATCCACCTGGGTGCACCAGGAAGCAAAACCCAGGTGCTGTTTGGTCAAAGGAGACAAATATCTGGCTACTTTTTTTCAGCATTGCAGCAGTTTCTTTATCCCTGTGTGAGACGTGGTACCAGAACTCTCTTCTTCTCCAGAGGAAAAATTCCTCCTATTATAATTTTTTTCATTACAGCTTAAACTTTTTCAGTTTTAAAAGAAAAAGATAATTTGCTTGATCTGATTTCTGATGCATTTTGTTCAGTTTTATGTAGCCACATTTTTTCTGTAGGAAATTTGATACATTACTTTAAGTTAACTACATACAAGAGAATACTAAATAAATTCACTTTATGCGCTTCCCTAATTAGTTTTCAGTCATGTAATTCTCTTCAATATAGAGTTGAGAAATCCCCAAGTCTACCTTGATGTAGTTAGTGTCACATACACTGATCATGTGAAATTGAATTTGAATTTACTACTAATATTTAAACACGAAAGCTGACTTGAACCATATTTCCCCCTTGGATATAGATGTCACTGCTCTCTGTAATGAGTAGCATTATGTTGAATACTTAAACCAAGAACAACCAAGTTACAGGAACAGGACATTAATCTTAGAGAAATGTTGAATTCCATGCTTTAGACAATGCAGTGTCTTAGCATTACTGTTTACACTTTAATTACTCGAGACAAGTATTTTGCAATATGTATTGCTTGAGTGTATTTTATAAAGATGAAGAGGGAATACAGATACCACCAGGATCTCTTGGATAACCATGTAAAATGCCTCTGCGTACAAAACTAAATTATTTGCTGCCTGCAACCTTCAGCTGTGGAATGCACAAGGTCTAACAAGTATCTGCACAGATCCTCCTTGCTTTGTTGTTACAACCCTGCCTTGGTCTTGGGATGTGCATACGGAGGACACAGGAGTGCCAGGATCTTGTTGTGGGGAGAGGGAGGTGGTGAGGCCTTCAAAGGCTCCATCAAGAACCATATGCAAAGACCTGGATGAAACCAGACTTCTGGAACTTCTTTTCTGCAGGCTTCCTGAGTGCCTCAATATGAATATGAAGCTGGAGAAAATGGAGCAGGAGAAAGCAGGTCTTTGAAGCTTCACTGTTGAGCCTCTGAAAATGTTTAGGAAAAGTAGATGAGATTTAAGTTCTTCACACTATGCCTGCAAAGGCTGATTACCACTAAAAGACTTATTCAGTGAGAACAGAGTGAAACCCAGGCCAATTGCCGTGGGCACGACAACCACCACAAGAGGAGAGAGCTGTGCCAGCCTCTGGGATCGTGCCCTCACGGTGAGGCAGGGGCTGCAGCTCTCTGCAGGTGCTGGATCTGTCCCAAGGACAGACCAAAGAGACAACAAGCAAATTGCTCCACACCTCATTACTGTCACTTCAGCAGACGATAAATGAAGCAGCTGGGTGGGCTGATTATTATAAGGATCTGTAGATTTTTCTCCCTACAGTGATCAAATAGGAAAAAACAAAGACACAGAGGAAATTCCCTAAGAAATATAAAATAAAGTAGAAAATTTTCCTCTGTGTGCACAAAGGGAGAATCAGGAGATGAGCTGATTATGTATTTATTTATTTATTTATTTATTTTTCCTGTCAGGTATCTTTAGAAAAACACAGGATACATTTATGCATATAAAATATACAAGGTACTTGCCTGTACATACAGGATATTTTGATCTTTGTGGGAAATATGTAGGTGGACGTGTTTCTTTTTCCCACATGTGGCTGTGAAGCAGGTGTTTCTCTTCTGAAAATCTTTGCCAACAGGCTGGTGTTGGGTGAATTGAGAGAGGATTTAACTCCTTGCTTAGAGATCACTCATAAAATTGGGATAGGGAAGCAGCAGTCAGACTCCAACCCAAGGAAGGTTTAGCAGGCTTCCCCTCTGAGCGTGTCCCACTGCCTGGCTAAGGAGCTGGTTCTGGTCTTGCTGTCCCTCCAGTGTCACAAAAACAGAGTAGAGGTGCATCGAGAAACTTGGGATTTTCACTTTCTGTGATAGCCCAAATCCCCCAAACCGGTTCCACTCTTAATATCATTACCAGATTAATGGGCACTCATACTGTAGGTAGAACTAATTAGGAAGGTAATTATTCTTTTCGTTATAGCTGGGAGAATAACTTGATGTACAAGAGTGGCTGAGGAATAATTATTTTGAGGAACTAATACCCAATGATATACAGAGGCTTAATGATAACGGACAACAATAATTTGAAAATGGACTTTTGTGTGGTTTACCAGGAGATTCTCTGTCCTTTCTGCAAGTCCATTCACATCCTTTATATCTCCCCACCTGGCTTTCTTCCTCTTCAGTCATGGCACTCACATTCTTGGATTTTGAAGACCAAGCATTGCTTTCAATTTTTTCATTCAACCTAGGTTCTGCTGCAGGGTGTTTTTTTGTTTGTTTGTTTGTTTTTTGTTTGTTTGTTTGTTTGATTTTCATTTTGTGCATGCTATTATTATTTTTTGTAATTCACTGTGAAAGATTTGTTTCTAAATGCCTCGGATTTGCTTTTCTATTTAAAGATGTTAAAGATGTTATTTACAAGCTAATTTACTGAACCTGCATAAGATTAATAGCACGGTCTCTTTGCATGACAAATCATTAAAAAGTGATAAAAAGCAACTGTTAAGCAAGTGGATTGTGACACACTCTTTGAAAACTGCTCTATATATTAATGTATATTTCCTTGCAGCTTGTTGCAAAGGTTCAAGTAATAACAGCTCTGGCTAACTCTTTTCTCATACTTTAAAGTAGGAAACTATTTGAAATCAGGTACCAAAAGCAGTCTAGGTGTTTTCTAGAGGGGAAGGAACTCAGAATGCAGAGTTGCAACTCCCTGTAAGGGCTGCATGATTGCCTTCAAACATAACCCAGAAAGTTGGATAGGAAAGTTGCCTTTTTTGCCATGTCTGAACGGAGGAACAGATCTTGCTCCTGTTTTCTCAGCAGCAGTTTTGCTGGGGTGTCTGCAGGAGGAGGATTATACTGCATCTGGTAGAGGAAATTAAGGATTAACATGTGCATTATGTAGGAGAAACATTACAGGAAAACTGTCATTTGTATTTTACAAGGAAATAATCCTTTAAGTCTCTTAGGACTGAAATAACTCCTTGGTTTTTTTGCCTTTCCCCCTTCCTCTTGGAATACCCCATGAATTCTTATGTCACAGTGAGTAAAAAACAAAACAAAGATCAGAAGAATCTGGATGTTTTAAATGAGAAAATCTGTGCTAGAAAAGATATTGACTGAAACAAAGCCTGTGTTGTCAGACACTGAACTGCTGGGGATTTTGGTGGATCATACTCTGAATTATGAGTACAGTCTAGGTATAGCCAAATGCCTTTTTTCCTTACTATAGCGAAAACATGGAGTAATGACCTGCGGAGGAGCTATATTGGTTGCAAAAAAACAACAAAAACATAAAATAAAAACAACTAAACCAAAAACAAACAAACAAACAAACAAACAAACAAAAAAAAACAACCAACCAAAAAAAAAAAAAAAAAACTGAAAGAAACTGGTTTATGGCCTACAGGCTCAATCTATAATTCTGATCATTACTAGTGCCCAGGAGGAGTGCTGCTCAGAGGTCAGGAAACATTTTAGAGGCAGATGCACTTAAAACCCCAGTCCTGCTGCTCTCCTTAGCTCCTGTGGCAGTTTCCTATTTGTGCATCATCAGAAGCACCTGGTAGCTGCTGCTGTAAAATGCTCAGGTTTGGTGAGATTTGGAGAAATCCAGTTTCTTAGGTTTGCTCAAAGCTTGTCTAATTTATTCAGTTCCCTGACTTGTGAATTAAGGATTTCTGAAACTGCAGTCACCATGTGAGAGGGGGAAACCTAGAATGGCTTAGGTTGGAAGGGACCTTAAAGACTCTAGTTCCAACCCCTGCTATGGATAGAGACACCTCCCATGACACCGAGTTGCCCAAAGACCCATCCAGCCTGGCCTTGAATGATGCCAGGGATGGGGCATCCACAGCTTCTCTGGGCTACATGCTCCAATGCCTCACCACCCTTGCAATGAAAATTTCATACTTACATCTAAACTAAACATACCCGCTTTCAATTTAAAACCAATACCCCTTGTTCTGTCACTTCATGCCCTGAAAGAGGACATGGCACCGCAGATGTCATTGTTGCTTGGGAAAGCTGTCAGCTCACCATTCAGTTTTTGACTGAGCTAAATGCTGCTTTATACAATCAACCTCATATTTTTTAATTAAGCTATACATTAATATCTATTAATTAAAAAAATATATATATTTTAAATAAATTCCTTGGTGTCTGATTTCCAGCCTACCAAGAAACAGTTAAATGACTGAATCTCAAAGGTTTGAGTACTTCTACAAACAACAGTAGCAGGGAGGAAAATTAACGGTTTTCTGTTAATGACTCATATTAGTCCTCTTTGGTGGTCCAAAGCGATGGATTATATATTTTTTTATTTTTTATTTTTTTTCCCCCATTTCTTCCATATGCCTGTCATGGGGCTGCTTTTCTGATTGCTGGTTTTGTTGTTAAAAATGTCACTCTCTTTATTTGCCCTCCTCCCCATAGAATCTTTAAAACTAAACACAGGAAAAGTGGAATATACCTGTCATTTAGACCAGCTAGAACAAAGGTTGATAGAAAATACATTCCTAGTTTGAAGAGGCTTCCCTGCTGATTTTGTTTATCAGAAAATGGCAAGTTTTGTTCCTAATGGACTGAAATTTAAATAAAATCTGACTCTGGAAATAAAAGCAGCCATTATGACAAAATAAAATTATATATTTTATAGGAGAAATTGAATTAAAATGCTAGTTTCCTTTGGTTAAATTCTTTTACATAAGGAAATGAATAAACGAGAGAGAGTGAAATAGAATGAGATAGAAAGCTGATTGTTGAAGTAAGCTTTTTAAAAATCAATAATCTCTTGTAATTTATATTTTTGAAAAAACTTTGAACAGACTTCCATACAATATCTTGAATTATAGCTACATTTCTATGTTTCCTTTCATTAGGAGTTGAACTAGGGGTTAAATAGTGTTTTTACCCTGGGATTTCAGGTTCTTATTGGGCTGTGGCTTTGGACTACAACCTTCTACAACAGAAGTAAACCTCTCCAGAACCTGAGCTATAATAAGTTATTTATTAACATTTAATAAACATATATATATATATATAAAAATCAGGTTATTTCCGCTGTCTGAATGGGACGTTATCTGTTGGAGAGGTGGTGTAGATGTTACCTAGGGAAGGTGAGAGCTGCTACCAATCCACCTGCCTGAGCCCTCCTGCTCCCAGGGAGGTTTTAATTCAAGTTTATTGAAGTCCAAAATGTAATACTTACAAAAGTTGCCTTAAAAATAAATGGTTGTTCTTTTGGGCAGGCAAATAAAGAAGCTTTAAGAATCTACACTATTAATTATTTTTAAAGGGAAGTGTAGAGTTGTTTGAAGCTGTTGTAATAAGCTTAAAAGTACATTCAAAGGCAGGTCACAACTCTCCTTTTGGGTCCAATTTCCAAGTTTCCCATTGGAAACAGCAAACCTGGACCAGAAGTAAAGAAGTCATGTGTAGCAGTAGTGTTTTTTTAATTATTATTTTTATTTTTTTAATATATTTTTAATTATTATTTTCTTTTTATTTTTTCCTCCACTGTCTTTCTCACACAGCTCCTAGGTGAGAGTGCACAGGAAATAAAATCCTGAGTTGTTTTGCAAATCCCAGTTCAGATTATATATATATATCCCAAAACACATATTCCTGAAATTTTTTATTTCCCCAGATTATTCTGACTCTTTACCAAGTGTAATATTTCATAGCAGGCTGGAGGATGGAGGAGGTGTGAGAGCACCAAAATGTAGTTTAATGGCATGATGGGAAGATCCACCTGTTTCCTCTGAGCCTCAGTTTTCTTATCTGCAAAATGGCAGCAACATAGTCTTGCTGTGATGAGAACACATCATTAATCCCCACAGAAGTTCCTGCCATCCCTCAGTGTTGGCAGGGTTATAATTATTGTCTTTTTTAAAGAGTGGCTGGGGAGATCTGTTAGCAGATGTTTTTAAAGTGCTTTGAAGATGAAAATACCTAAATATTCTTATTACTATTATTATTATTGCTGTTCACAGTGATTACTGTGATTAGACAGCACCTTCCTGACATGTCCCTAATGACAAAATATCTCCTGGGCTGTGAAGGGCTGAAAGCAGTTCCTCTGCCCCATGGTAAAACATGTATAGGACACAGTTCTGGGTAAATTGATCTGTGGTGCAGGGGCCCAATGCTTTCCCTGTTTAGGAGGATGGAAGTCACTGGTCTTCCCCATTCCCTTTCCCTTTCCCTTTCCCTTTCCCTTTTCCTTTCCCTTTCCCTTTCCCTTTCCCTTTCCCTTTCCCTTTCCCTTTCCTTTTTTTTTTTTTCCTTTCCTTTTTTCCTTTTTCCCTTTTCCTTTTTTTTTTTTTCCTTTCCTTTTTTCCTTTTTCCCTTTTCCTTTTTCCTTTTTCCTTTTTCCTTTTTCCTTTTTCCTTTTTCCTTTTTCCTTTTTCCCTTTTCCTTTTTCTCTTCTCCTTTCCAGGGCTTTGTGTCTGAGTTTAGCAGACAGAGTTGGAGCATTTTGTCCATTTCTTGCTGATAGGTGTTCTTGAGACTTCGTTGAAAAATGAAATTCAGGCTCATTAAGCAGAGAATTTATCCACAGGCAGGTCACCATCAGGTGTATTCAGTGTTGCTTTGTTCCTTCCCTCATCCAAGGACTATAAAAACTGGACGAGTGGTTTCTGTGCTCCTTCTCCTTAGAAAGATTCACCCTGAAGGTGAACCAACCCCCATGTAACTCACACATGTGTGTGAGTGCACCTTGTTGGTCAAACACATCCACGTGGTGAACAAAAGACACTATATATTTGTGATTAAAGTGCAAGTACAAACAAGGGCTCTGAGGATGTTTTCAGAATATAAATTTCAGAATATAAATTGCTCACAGTGATCCTACTAATTCATCTGCAGGTTTTCCTCTTTGCAAAGAAACCTCCAACTTCAATCCCTTGTACCACAGCCAGTTACCCTTGTCCTCACTCCCTCATCAAGTGGGGCTCAGTTTCTTCTTTCTCATTTGGATATTCTATTTTATTTTTAATATTTGATTACATCCCATTGTGCCTGATACTTATGAGAATTAAGCTCTCCTTGCTGTAATGAAACCTCAGTAAGCCTGGAGTGCTTTGGCAAACATAACCTCAAGCTTGTTTGTCGAGAGGGTTTTGCCAAGCCCACACAGTTCTAATTACATCTTTTCACTGGCCTCTTTTAAACTGTCCCCTCTTTCCAAAGTCTTTTGTGTGTTATGCAGAAATACGCTGTTATAATGAATACAGTATGTTTAGAATAAGTTTCATTGGATTTGGTAGCCAAGCAATTGTACATTTTTATTAGAGGTACTGTAGGCTTCCAATGGAGATAATATTTATACAGTGGTCCAGTATTGTTTGCATTTAGAAGAATAAATAAAATGAATAATATCCAAACAAGATAATTAAAATGTCACTTACAAAGTACCTTTAATTTGCTTTGGATTTTGCATTTCTCTTCCTTTGCTTTGAAGACAAAGAAATACAGTCAATATCAATTCTCAGACTATCTCATATGTCACTTAAAAGATAAGTACCTTCCTTTTGGACAATATTTACAATTAGATTGAGTAAGTGCACCCACATTTGCATCTTTGGACAGTGTTTTTCAGTAGACAAATATTTTCGTCTGTTTTTGTCAGATGCTAACTTTTTTGTTGTTGTTGTTAAATGACAGGATAGTGGGTGATCAGAAAATAACCAAACCACACCAAACCAAACCAAACAAACAAAAAAACTCAAACCAAACCAAAACCAAATGAACAAAAACCAACCTGTTAAAGTTGTATATAGTGCCTGTTAAAAATGCTGATGGACAGGTAGCTGAAACAGTTTTCATTAGCTCCTGAAGTGAGTTTCTCTGGGCACCCAGAGTTCATTTTAAAAAAGAATGAAGAGCACACACACACACAAAACAAAACAAAACAACAACAACAAAAACACAAAACAGCCTGTTATTATATATGAGATAATTAAAAGTTTATCATATGCATATAGACATAGTTATGTAGATATATGTAAGTATGTATGTATGCAAGTATATACATAAAAGAGAAAAGGGGAGTGAAAAAGAAAGAGACAGCAGGAGAGCAGTTAATCACAGGTACTTTAGGTCTCTTTATTTAGCAGCTGTGGAATGTTTCCTGAAAGTAGTGGACTTTGATAAACTATAGCACTGTTTAAAGTATGTGTTTGGAGTTTACTGGCAGAAACAAGGTGATAGAATTACACAAGTTCAAAACAAACTTCATGAACCTGTTGCTGGTTGCACACCTGGAGTTTTGTGTTTGTTTACTACATATTCAGCACTTTTAAAGATATGTAAGTTTGCGGTACCTGGGAATTGTTCTTGTGTTTTGAACCAGCAATTTCTTCTGTTCATGAACATGGCTGTTTTTAAACATGTCAAACATTTCTTGTCCCTGATTTTCATTTTACTTTATTATTTATTTTATTTTATTTTATTTTATTTTATTTTATTTTATTTTATTTTAATTCAATTTTTCTTTGTATATCTATTTTTGTAACCATTACTGTACCTATGCCATGACATAATTGTCCTTAGTGCTTACTCTTCTCCCTCTTGATCTTCACAAAATCTGTTAGGATTACTCAAGATGAAAGAGTGGCTGTGCAAATATGAAATCTTATCCTCTAGTATTTGTTACTAGTTGCAGTGCACAAATTTTAAATGCACAATTGCATTTCATCTTTAATAAATAAGGATGCTTGATAACACAGACTGCATGTCTCTGAGACAAGTGGAAAAAAAAAAACAAAAAAAAAACAAGTTAAGCTTTTTATTTTTATAATAGTTATTTCTACTTTCACTTTTTTTCTGCTGTGCGTTAACTAGATCTTTATTTCCAGAAACTGAAATGTACTCCTCTTTCTTTTCCTTGAAAATTAAAAGCTTCTACCTTAAAGAAGTGAATGATACATTATCTGCTGTCTCTAAATTGAACCCATTTGGAGCTATTTGCATCCTGTAGAAACCTACAGCTGAGTGCTGTGCTCAGAGGTGTAATGACTGGTTGTCACAACACGCTGGAGGTGGCCCCATAACAAAATGATCCCCTGTCAATCCCCTTGCAGGAAATGCATTGGCAACCTGTAATTCGGCCTCAGTATTAACATCCTGCCTGGGTTTTGTTAAATGGCACTTTCTAGGAAGTAGATCTGCTGAACTTGTGCTTAATAATGTTTTAAAGGGAATATTTGATGGAAGTTTTAGAAAGCATCACATGGGGTTAACAGTGATTTGTCATTTGTTTCTAATTAAAGGACTTAATCTCTTATCACTAGAACGGCCTATTTTTTTATACTAAAGGCACAGATGTGAATGGAAACATATTAATGAGATGTCATACTACACAGTCATTTAGTGTTTTGTTTAACTTAAACATAGCAGAAAATGTGCATCTAAGTAGACACATGTAATGACATTGAGATAGAATTATAATTTCCTACATTTGCATAACCTTTAGCAGCATCCACTTTAGATCCACCTTGCAGTAGTTATTCTATACTCAAAACTGATGTTTGTTATAGTAGTAAAAGGGTCTAAAATCACAGAATGACATTGTTTTTCTGTCAATGAACCTGTTTTCTTTAGGCCGAATATATGTCTGTTGGACTTTGTTGGTTCTTCTTAAAAAGGAGAAACAATATCTACCCAGTCTGACACTGATGTTTATTGTTCTTGCAAAGAGGTGAAAAGCAAAGACTAACCTCATCCATAGGTACCGTACCTGTTATTGTCAGATACATAGCAGCCAGTTTACTCCATAAATAAATAAAAAAATAAGCAAAAGGAACATTGTATGACATCTGAGACCCAACGAGACCATTTTGGTCTCATGCTCTGACCAGCTGTATGATGCAGACCATTACTTATAACTCAGTAATTTCTCTGTCAAGCCCAAAGAAACTACATGAACTAGAGTGCCATCTTTTCCAATACTCCCTTCCTCTAGGTCACGAAAGAAGTTAGGGTTAGTGCAAAGATGAACAAGTCATTTAACATATTCAAATTAATTTATTTTAGTGTCTAAGTATTCAGTATGTTGATTATTGAGAAAAGCCTTTGACAAATAGAAGATTGCAATCAGAGTAGGTATAACACAGTTGGCAAATAAGTATAAACAATGGGGACTTCTCCAAAGATGAAAACCATACTTTTTTTTTTTTTTTTTTTTCACTCCAAGAGGTTTGTGAAGAGGTTGCTGCTGCATGTTGGTGACTCCAGCTCTCCTGGCATGTTCCTGTGTCCCAGGACAAGGGCCATTGCTAACACCAGGGACCAGCAGTAGATAATGCCCATGGGGAAAAAGACCAGTCCAGCTTTATTCACTAGTGGAGTTTTGCCTATTTTTTTTTAAATTTTTTTATTTTTTGATCAGAAGACTGTGAATTTAGACACTTGGGCTGAGCTTCTCTGCCTGTCTTTCAGTGCAACTTGAGGTAAATTTCTGAGACCCAAATTGTGGCCACTGTGCAGTGAGTGCCAGCAGTTATTTTAACTAAATCAGAATTTCTCCTTTAATTCTGCATGACAAACTCAAAACTAGCTCATATAGGTACTGAAATGTGTCATTATTGGTGCCTCCCTGTGGCAATTTGGAAGATTAAGAATGATACGAGTGATCACCACCTTGCCTATTTCAGCTGTTATAGTAAAAATCCTTTGACTGAAAGTCTAGCACTCCTGTCACCTATTGTAGCAAATATTTGGAGAAATAATGTTCTTTTTAGTTTCTATTAGCCTTTTCATATTTTTAGCAGTAACCAGAAGAAAAGAAAATCTGATTCAGTTTTTGTTTAAATAACACATAGTTATCTCACATTCTGAAGTCGAGGTGCTTCCCATGCTGGAGGCAATGTTGGATAGGGTGGTGCTGGGTGCAGGTAGTCTCATGGCTCTCAGCCACTTGACTTTTAATTGATAGAGCAAAGCAGGAAAGTCACAAGGTGACTGATGTGCTGACAGCCAGCAGGATGCCAAGGACCATGCTTTGAATGAGGATAAACTCAAATAAACAGAATTCAGATTTTTTTTTTTTTTTTTTCCCCTAAATGCTTTCCTTTCTCATCCTGTAACTGGCTGCTCTGCTCTTCTGTTCCCCATGCCAGGATCACAGATTTCAAGTAAATTTTAATCCTTTTTTCTTTCCTACATATTCATTTTCCAGCTTAGTCTTCTCACAGCTCCCTTGCTATATCTCCTCTTCCTCTACTACATCCATCATGTGTTACCTCCCTTGATTACTGTAATCTTTTCCCTTTAAGCTTTTCATTCCCCTTCTTTAGTCTTTCCAAAGTTCATCTACTGAAATACCTTATTATCCATCCCTACTGGCACGTTGCTCCTCTTTCCTCCCTTGTATTCTCACCCTCAATTCCCATTATAATTTAGGAGTCAACACATGACTGCCCCAAACCCTTGCTTTGACTACATTACAGTAATTTACTTTTAAACTATCTCTCTTAGCTTTTTAAAATATTTTTCTCTTATTTATTTATTTGTTTATATTTCTTGTCTCATATCCATCCACTTTTTGCTCATTAAGCTTTTTCTGTTGCTCCAAACTTCTTTAGAAACATGCTTGCCTGTAAACCTTCCTATCAAGACCTCCCCAACAACTGCACCTTATTCCTTTTCTCTTCTTGGTAGCGTCTTTCCACTCTCATCTGAACCACCTTTTGTACCATACTTTCACTGTCTGAAGCAAAAACCTCAATGATAAATAATATTTTACTGTATCTCCCTCTACTGCTTTTGTTGTCTTCTGCTTATTCTACTTCATCGCCAGTGCCTCTAAAGGGAAAGTCTTCAGGACAAATGTCTAGAAGAGGAAATTATTTCCAAACAAAATGTTTGTGTTTGGCAATGGCAATGGGTGGAAAATGGTTCCTTCCTTGGTAATGGCATAGCACACATGGGCTAGGTAATGCTTTTGCTAGAAAGGATTGGAGGTTCACTACATATCACAAAGGGGATGTGAATCAGCCAGTCAAGTCCTTGGGCAGAGGTTTCCTTAGCTTTCTTCTTGTCCTGTTTTGCATAATTATATATATATATATGTATTTCAGAAACTGTTGAATATCCAGAAAATTAAGATTAGTTAAAAATAACAGCAATAAGGTTTACCTAGCTATGAAAATCAATTGCCAGAAATCATAAAAAACATAAAAATTAAAATTTGGCTTGAAAAATAACTTGTAATGGTAAGATCAACTTGATGTATTTTCCACCAGAGAGTTCTTTCGATGTCAGCTCTAGCAAATAACCACTATTTTAGTGATTTTATTTTTGTGGAACATACATATGTATTTATAAGCTAGTACTGAGTAAAATAAATGATTAAATAAGCCTACATTTTAAAACAAAAATGCCTGTATTTTCCTCTAAACTGGTTTATAGAGATTATGAAGTAACCAGGCTAAGGTGGCAGTTTATCAAAATGTAGTACTTGAAAATAAATGAAGAATATTTATGTCAATATTCATTTGCTTTAAGTACAGTTCTATCTGTGTGATCCATTACACTTCAATTCAAAGAATTTCTCAGTCAGTCGAAGCAAAATGTATTCATTGAAATAGTTAAGGAAGAAATACAATGGAACAGTCCTAATTACCTTAGAATAACACTGCACAAAAAGTTGCGTGAGTAAATCTTTGCACATGGGAAGAAAAAGTCCCTGTGTGATAATTTAAAGAGTTAAACCTTGAATGAACATAAATTCACTCTTTTCCATTCAGAATATTTGGACCACCATGCCTGTTTCCCTTAGTGCTTTCCTTTGTATTTTCTTAGTGGGAGACCACTTCTAGTAGGTGACGTCCCTCCTTTTATAACAAATTGTTTCTTTTGGCTGCTGTGGTTGTGATAGTTAAGGCTGTTCCTTCAGAATTCCAAGTTTTACTCTTTCCTCACTTGTATTATAAGTTTTCCCTACAATGAAAATAATGATATGCTAAAAAAATCCAAAGCTGGGTCTATATTGTAACACTTAAGAAAAATCATATAGCAGAATTAGGTTGTTTCAACATGCAGTGGTTTTCTCAGGTGGCTCTAACTTTTGGCTGTTTCTTGTAGTCAAGAGAAGCTCATTACTTGCGGACTCCATAAATGTATTTCCTGGCATTATGAAACTGTTTTTTTTTAATTAACAGAAAATGCCAGAAATGTGTTATTTTTTATTGAGCAAAATGTTCTACTTTTCTGTAATGCTTAATGGAAAGATTGTTACGCAACCGAGAATATTTCAGTTTTCGCGTTGGCTATCACAGCAGAACTAGATGACTTTCTGATGGGAAATAAGCATGTAACTGGAAATACGAGTGCTTATGCACACTGGCTAAAATCAAAATTAGATTCAGTTTTGGAGATGAGAGCTACAGATTTCAGTCTTCAGCTTTCTTGTTTTAGTCATTCACAAAGCTTCACTTTGAGTGAAACTCAAAAAAAAAAAAAAAAAAACTGCTCCATAAACTCTGCAAAATAAATCTCTGATCAATACAACCATCAGTCCATAGCTTTCTCTAGGATGGGGCAAAGACTTAAAAGTCTTTAACCACCTGTGCATACTGAGTGTCAGGTGTGTAATGATGGCAGAAGATTTTGCTATCATGGCAATCTGTATATCTTGTAGGATAAATATGCAATCATTTATATTTAGTATCAAAATAACAGGTATGCTGGATCACATAGATTTCATACCTAGAGAATTAAAATGAGTATTGTGCCGTCTAGAAGGCAAACTATTGAACCAATTTCTTCCAGGTAGAACCTATCTGTATAGAGCCACCCCAGTCTCTCCACCCAGCCTATGCTGCTTTCCATCCCAAGCTCTATATCTGACCGAGAGAGAAAGTTGTCAGCCCAAAGTTTATGAAGCATTTCTGCTCTCTTTTTTTACCCTCAGTAAAAGTTTGAAAAAGACTCATAAATGGCAAAAAGGCAGTTGCATACGGGAAATGTAACTTGGCAATGAAAGCCTGTTTTGAAGTGCACTACATGGTTTCTGAATAAATATTTCTTTAATGCATGTAATTACCGGATCAGCAGAATAAATGTGGTCATGTCCTTGTAATTAATACATTGTCAAAAGTTCATTTAAGTATAATAATTTCACAGGGAAAATGCTGTCTATGTAGTTCTTGCAATAATTTGTTAAATTAAGTGCAATAAATATAAAATTATTAGTAGATATATATTTATTTTTAAGTTCTTATTAATATCCACATGCCATCTAATACTCTTAAACATTTTTTTATTATATTCATAAAACAAAAAGACGCTAAAAATAAATGTGCTGCAAAAATGTTTTTCTTCTTTTTACTAAAGGAATTTTCAAGCATCACCACTTAGTACTGCAGCTGCAGTTGGCAAATATTTAGTTAAGAACTGTGTAATCAAGTTGGCAAAATCTTAAAAACCCAGTGAGGAATGCACAGAGAAGGATGCCTGTTTATCCACTATAGAAAACAAAATGTTTATTCCTAGATTGTGTGTCATACTTCTTCAGTTCTACCCAGAGCTGATCACAAGAGCTGGGTTAAATGTTACAGCTGTAAAGAGTGTTTAGCAATGGACAGTGTCATTCTTGGTATTCAGAACTTATTTACAATAATTCTTGAGAAGAGGAGCATTCTGATACTTCACTGTCAATCTCAAAGTGGTGGCTTTTTTTTTGTGTGTGTGTGTGTGTGTGTGACTCATTTTGCTACGGCTGGGGAAGCAGAGGCTGTGGAGCACTGGTGGGACCATGAATACTGCTCTGGTTATGGCCAGGTTCCACAGAAATGTTAATTTGTGCTCAGCGAACATGTACACCTTATTGACTTCTGGTGAGGTAGAATGTTCATTAATACTGGTTTAATACTGGTTGGAGGGGAGCTGTTGTACCTGCTCCACCTCAAAGCTTGGTAAAGATGCTGTGACATTGCCATGTAGTGAATAGTTTTCGGGCAGCATAGCACTGTTTTCCTGGATCAAGGCTTTGTGCTGTACTGTCATGACATTTTTTATCTGGCACTACAACTCCTAATGTCTATGTATTATATTGTTGAACCCTGGTTAGAGATTAGTTTCTTGCTTGATCATGCATATGACAAATTACTGTTTAAAATAGAACTGGAATTCAACTCCCTAGTTTCTAAATTTATCCTCAGTTTGTGCTCATGAGACCACACCTCTCCCATATGACTTAAACCACAGGAATAAGACACTATAGGACTTTACAGTTCTCCTAGTCAATCTCTTAAATTTATCCAGGCAGAAGAGTCTTCCTATTCAACCTTCAGCTGTACTTTTAATTGAAATTTCATAAATTTGGTAACTCTCAAGAGAGCTATCGTGGGGCAATATTTGAGGTGTATTGGCTAGGAAGGAAAGCTGGGGTTTTTATTTGAAGGTGGAAACAAACAAAAGCAAACAAACAAAAAAAAAATGGTTGGATGAGTAGGCTCAGAGAGGGCAGTAGTTAATGGGTCACACCCAATCCCTGTCAGCTTGTGACCCCACAATGGTCTCTCCTGGACCTATTTTGTGCAACATCTTCATCAGTGACCTGAAGGAGGTGATGAGCTGCACTCACACCACATTTGCAGATGACAGCAGACTCATCATCCAGGCAATACACTGAAGAGCAGAGCTGCCTTTCAGAGTGACCTAGACATCCTGAGGGAATGGGTAATGAGAACCACAGGAAAATCAACAAGGAGATATGAAAAATCATTCTTTGGGAAGGAATAATTCCTGGAAACAGTTCTGTTGGAGACCATCTTGTTTGTGAACAGGTCTAGGAAAACGACCAAGGTGCTGATGGGCAGCAAGCCATGAAGGAGCTAGCAGCATCCTGGGCTGTAGAGACAAGGAAGTGGCCAGGAAGCTAAGGAATTTAGCACTGGGTGCAGGAGGAAGTGCGACCACAGATGTAAATTGGAAGGGGAGAGATCTAGACAGCACACAAGGAGAAACTTGTCCCCATGCTGGCCACTAAACAGGGGAACAGGTAGTTTGCCATCTCCGTTCATGAAGGCCTGAAGGACCCAAATGGATCAAACACTGAGCAACTGGATCGGACCTCAGGGCTGATCCTGCTGGGGCAGGAACTCAGAGCAGAGACCTCCCTTCCCTGCCAAATTTCTCTGTGATCCTGTGGATGTAAGTCATATTCAAAAATTACAAACCTGTAAATCTGAGACACACTTTGTCAACTGTGAGTTATATGCTAAGAGTAAATTACAATATGGAATGAAAATCTAAAATCTTCTCTGATGTCTGTCAGCTACAATGTATAACCCTCCGAATACCGCATTTCAATGTTAACACTTATATTTGCTCCAGTGAGATATAAATGTTACTTGACCCTGAAAACAGGTCTTGAAGCACATATGACATCTTGCAATTAAACTAAAAGATTCATTGACAAACATCATTCAAGTAGTACGATTTAGATGGTTACAAGAAACCGTAAAAATGTTGCGATACTGCAGGGAAATAGGCTCCGATGGGTCTATATTATGTCTTGGCATTGAGACATCGTACGCAGTAAGAATAAAGCAATGCTGCTCATAAACAGAGGAACATTAATTATATACATTTAATTTTATATAACATCACAATTGTGGAAAACAGAAGAAAATTCATGTATTGTAAATGTCATCCTTTTTTTTTTTTTTTTTTTTTTTTTTTTTTCTGGAGGAATTTTCCATTATTATTTAATGATGATAAAATAAGGTGTACTGATGTATTCTCAAAATAATTTTATATTTAGTTTTACTTATTTCAATAATATTGAGTCAATAAAGATGATATCAGGAAATCTATGAACTATAATGAATTTTATTTACATTTTTATTATAGCACTAACTTCACATCAGTTCCCTTCAAGTGTACATTTGAAAAAAAATGTGCAAATCATCTCTTTTTAGCAAAACTACCCAAAACATCTCAATCACTTCTGTAATGAAATTTTTATTGCAGCGTTTGAAAATATTTACATCAGCAAGACAAAAATGTTCATCAAATGAGGCCATACTCTGGGAGAACAGGGAAAACGGAGTAATGTAAGTGAAACATTACATGGGGAGAACTGGCCCTTGACTTGATAGCCCTTTCCTGGAAAATGGTAGCATTAATATAGTTAGATGAATATATCTTCACAGGGAAAGGTTCCAGTACTTTTTCTGCAGTATCAGTAAATGAGGCTCTTTCTTTTTAAAGTTGTACCTCAGGATTGCTGTGATGGTGTTAAATGGCATTAACGGTGGTACTCAAACTGTAATCTGAAGACAATGCTATCTAGATGCCTTAACAAATGGTTATGGTCAGAATCAGTCAGCTTTGTCTTCAGAAGTGTTTTTAACTCAGTTTCTGATGAGACAAGTGCTTTTTTGTCTGAGAGAAATTTTGAGGGTGGACAGCAGTCAGTTGGCAGAAAACTTTTGGGGCTTGCTGGTCCAGAGCAATTAATGCAATGATTGTGTTTTGGAACCTGGGAGGAAAAAGGTGTTTCTGGCAGGGAGGACTGAAAGGTCCTAGCTACCTCTGAACCCCTCTGCATTTGGAAGCGTCAGCGGCACAACCGACAGCATTAGTCTCAGGCAGCCATCTGGTAACCATGAGAATATAGTGCACCATATTGCATTTCCAATAACAGTTTAAGCTGTTTGCAATCTCAATAAACTTTTAACACTTTTGAAACGTGCACAGAGGACAGTTCCTTGCTTCTGTTGGAGGGAATATCAGATTTACATAGTGTCCGGATACTGACATTTCCAAAAGCTGCAAAGTCCACAGCCAAAAATAAAAGCAGGCCAAGAGCAGCAACAAAACTCCTGGAAACCTCTGCTCACTGTTTTTCAATTCTATTTTATTCATTTTATCACTATGGCTTGGGGCTGGGTTTCTGGATTGGGCCACTGGGAGCTGCAAGGTGTGGACCTCACTAGTTTTTTTAATACAAGAGGAGATAGCAGGAGTTCTTTTTCAAACTTTGGTATTAGGCATATGCAGAAGTGTCCCCAGCTAATAACTGCCTCACATCATAAACAAATATATAACTTTTTTTTTTTTTTTTTTTTTTTTCTCTCCCCCTCTCTCTCTTTTTTTCCCTCTCTTACTATGCATTTTTAGCACGGTGGGTGATGAAGAGATGAAACCTTTTGTTCTCTTTTGGCAGGCTAGTTTGTGGGAATGCAACAGGAATGACAGAAGAGCAGTTCACCTGCTCAGGAAGCTGCAGAGTTTTTTTTGTAGTTGAATCTAAACCTCTATTTCTGCTCTACATTATTTCACTGCCTGTGTTCATGCTTCTGCTTACATGTCTGATACAGACTTGGCTCTGTTTTGAACTGCACTTCCATTTATCTTAATGCCCCACTCTTTGCTCATATGAGCATGACTACGTGTGGCAAAGATGTTTATGCCCTTATGCAGGAGAGCACTCCGGCAGGTTCCTGAGTTGCATTAGGGATTCTGCATCAGACAAAAACATGTTGTGCTCCTTTCCCACGTCTGCGTGCAAAGTCCTTATGTTATCCTGCAGTTCTGTATAGACTCTAAAGGGAATTGCTTAGCTTCAGATCTGAAATATTGATGCCCACAGCTGACTGGATGTTGTATCAGAGCGCATTTCCTGCATCCCTTGGTGTCTTGCTGATGCCCCGTCCTGGCTGTGACTACCCAGAACAAGGAGGCTACGGCTTTGTTGCACTCTGGAAAGAAACAAGTGTTCTTCCAGTTGTCAATATAAACTCAGTGTTGATTAACTCTGTGTTCGTGTTAAATTGGTTCCTAATCCAAACCAGCTTCCTGTCCTGATTTTTTCTATATTTTTATTGCACCAGGCACCTGCATCGAATGGGCACTCTGTACAACTGCAAAGCTAGTTTTGTCCTCCAGTGAGAAAGGCAGGATTTCACATGCTGCTTTCTCTGTTGTACTGCGACCATACACCGTGCCATTCAAACAGAATAATGGCCCCACTCTTTTCCATATGGAGCCTAATGTTTCTGCTTGCTTGTTTCATTGATAAGCCACCTCTTCTGGCGCAGTAGTCCATTATTATAATATGCCAGATACTGATGTCAAGACATTGATATATGTCATTAACACTATGAAAATAAATTCAAACGCACATGTTGTATTTCACAGGCTGAGTTTTATCCTGACCTCCTAAGGTGAGAGACAGATGTTTTCCACTGTCAATGCTTTGGTTATTTGTTTATTTTTGTAAAATGCACATCTGAAACCCACCTATATAAAACTGGAATACAGGCTGCATTTTAAGTGAAACCCGGGAAAAATATGCAGACTTTGAGAGAAGAAGGGAAAAAAAAATCCTGCAGCAAACACCAGGATATGTGAGTGAGTAAGCATAATAGATCAGAATAAGACCCTAAATCAATTTTATTTTCACAGTTCTAGCATCATAAAAAGTGGGTGGCAGTAAACCAATTATTATGCAACTTAATGAACTAATTAGGAAAATCAGAGCAATAACGGTACTGGTACTGACTGATCTGAATATAAAAAGTAGAATTAAGTTCTTAGTATTGAATTTTTCAATACAAAGAATGATATAATAACTTTTTTAAGCATTTTGAACTTGGGGAGAAGAAGGGGGATTACATCTCTAGTTGCTGTGGGTACCCAAATGATCTGCTGTTTCTTGTACTAACCTATCAGTATGACCATGTGTGCTGATTTAAACAAACAAACAAACAAACAAACAAAAACTAAGGACCACAGAATCATGGAATCACAGAATCATAGAATGATTTGAACTGGAAGGGACTCTAAAGCCCATCTAATTCCAACCCCCTGCCATTGGCAAGGACACCTCCCCTAGATCAGTTTGCCCAAAGCCCCATCCAACCTCGCTAGATCTTTAAAAGTTTCATTTGCATTTCTGTGCCCCTAAATGCTGTTGAAATCCTGACATTTGTGGTCAGTTGGTGTTTTTAAAGGCCTTGAGGATATGGCTTAGGTGGCTGCAAAGTCTGATGATGTGTAACCTTGCACAGTGGGATAGCTGCATGAAACCAAACACTGGTTTAAGCTTTTGTAGGAATGGGGTTTGCACCAAGCTGAACACACAGGAGTAGAACCCACAAAAGCACAGCTTCTCTTCCTTAATATTAGTATCATAGAACAAGCTATACTTTAAAATGCTTTAAAAAACTCCAGTAGTACTGTACATGCTGACAGAAATTGTGAATATATTGCTATCAGACCAGCATTTCTCATTATGTTTCAGATATTATGTATGAGCATTTCAAGACTTTCAATAGTTTGTTGATTTTCTTTCTTTACAACATTTCTGCCTTTACATATGTTGATAACATGATATGTGATTATGGGCCTAAACCTTTTTCTTCAACGTCAATGACAAGACTCCTTTTGACTTTGCTGCCTAAATTGAAATAACCCTCATAAATTTCCCCATCATTTTCCTGCTATTATGAAATGTACTATATGGTTTTCATCGATTCATAATGTTTCTTTATCATACAATTACAAAATAAGTTTTCTTTACAAGCTATCACATGATACTGTATCTGCTTTATCAGTGTTTGGCAAATCTAACAGCTATAACATTTTTATGTGGCACACATTGATTTCTTAATGGTCTTTATGAGGTCTGAATATAAAATTGTTGCTTGAGAATGAATCAGAGACTGGGTCATATGTGTTACAGTGAAGATCCTATCTTGAAATGTAAGCCTTGTGTTGTCTAAATGGAGTGTTACTTGTGTGTGTATCCACAGACAGGACTTAGCTGTGTCAGTATTTGAAAACTCTTGCTTTGTAAGACAGCTTCTGTATTTCTTCCAGGAAGGTAGCTTTCTGGTCCACAAGTGCTTTACCACAAAGTCAAGGCAAAAGTCTTTGTTTTTAAATAGCTTTATACTTCACAGAAAAACACAAGTCAGAAGAAAAATAATTTCTGCTTTGCATGGTAAAAACAATCAGTGTGAATAGTTTTGTTTATTTTCCTGGTCAAAAAGTCACTGTCAGAGTATATTTAAAGCAAATGGGGAGATGGGAGGGGCAAATGGCCTTAAAGCAAATGCATCACACACAATACTTTTTTAAAAAAGAGAAAGAATCCAGGCCAGCATGTTAAAAATGAGCATTTCCAATACAATTTGTCACCCATGCATAAATCTTGCTGACATTTTCAGTCACTTTAATAGCCTTCCCATTTTATAAATCAGTATGAACTTGCACAGTTGCAAAAAGTGTGTATTTTGAACATCTCATTTGCATACTTTACCAAAAGCCAATGAGGCAGTGGAAGCAACACTGGTGATCATAATAAGTGTTTGGGAAAAGGCAGAAAGATCACTAATGGTTTGCCTTTAGGGATTTCTGTACTCCATAGGGGACGAAAATGAGAAATATTTTTCAAACAGCAGGGGTAAAGGTTTTAAAACTAGAAACACATGGAGTGATAAAAATGTTAGTGCCACAGGGCGCATAGCAGGAAAAATTTACAATGTAAAAACTGTAATTTCAGCATTAGGAAGTAATAATCGTGTTTCATCATTGTTATTAAAGCATGACCCTTAAAGTCACATAAATTAGATATAACTTTCTAGAGAAGTGTATTAATCTTCAGTAGAAAATATTAGGAAAGTTTATTATCATAAGAAGATCAGAAGAAACTGTTTTTTAATAAAAAATAAGTTATACTTTTTTTTTTTTTTTTTTTTTTTTTTTTTAAAGAAATCTTTACCATTTTGAAACAGCAGATAGTAGTGTGTTTACTATGTTTGCTCAATGCAAAATTCAGTGGACAGCTTTGCTCTGAAAACCAGTAGTAGTTACACGAGAAGAAACAAGCAACCAACAATTAAAGAATGAGCAAAGAAAAACCAGGAAGTACTATTCATAGGCATAAATGGCTTATATTTCGGTCAACATAGTCTTTCTATTGCATTGATGCCAAAAGCATCCAAATGATTAATGGAGAATGTTAGACTCACAGGAAAAAAAAAGAAAAGTAAAACTGTAGCCTGAGGTACCACAAGAATATCCACTGGGAGATTTGAAATAGAACCAGCTATCCGAGGTGTGTAATTAGTGACTGAGAGATAGCTCCCATCCTATCTTTAAAGTGCAATTTTATGGGGACCTCTGTATTTCTTGTCAATGTGTCTTAACTATATCTCTTCACCTGCAAGAACTTTTGGAAAAAAAAAAAAAAAAAAAAAAAAAAGTATTTTCAGCAAACTAATGCCACAATGATGCTGGGGGCATGGTAGCCCCCAGCTCTCCCATCTTGGTCTATTCATTGGGTATAAACAAGTGGCACAATGTGGTGGGATTGGACCTTCTGGGAGACAAACGAGCTGCTAAGTACTATGCCGGGCCACACTGTCCCACTGCTGTGGATGTATCCAGAATGAATGTGATTTCTGTTGCCTTTCTGGCTCCAAGATCCAGAGCTTCCTGAAATGGATCATTCAGGGTGTGGATTTAGCAGTGTTAGCTGTGGCCCACAGGAGCTTCCTAGATGAAGACTAGAAGAAGGCAAAGATCTCTAATTTTTCTATTTCCATAATTATCTTGAAAATTTTCTTCTGTTTCAATTTAAAAACTTTAGCACTTTAAAGTGGACTGGTGTGTAAAAGAGAACTCAGATGAACCTGACAACCTGGCTGCACTTTTGACTTTCTGGAAATAAAGAGGAGAGTAGAGCACTGCTATTGATAAACATTTCTGCAAGAGAAACATTTTCAACCTGTTTACATAGCTGAATGCATTGTGTGCCAGAGCACCAAGGATCTGCCTTGGAGTACAAATTTGCCTGTTCTCCAACCCCCATGAGGCTTGAGTGCCCTCAATATCAGCAAATAGAGCTTGACTTCCTCTTGAATATCTTGTCCTGTGACTCTCCCTTTTCATTCTCCATATTTGTTCATCTGCAAGAGAAAGAGGTCCAGAGTTCATCTAAATGAGTAGAAAACCCCTTCCCAACTTAATCTCTAGCTTGACTTTGAGGGTAGCCTCCAGAGAAACAGTAAATTCTTTCCTAAGTGCTCCAAGCACAAGGAATGCTATGCATAAGAAGAGCATCATTATTATCTCTCCCTCCAGCTGTGTTCTTGTGTGAAAATGGTAGTAGTTGTTGTTTTTTCTGTCCCTTTCTGCCAGTCCCTTAGGCAGTTTATGAAGCTCATGCATAGCCAAAGATTAGGCATCATGCTTCTCTGTGCCATGGGAGCTAACAAGGCAAACTTGCCCAATTTTTTTTTTTTTTTTTTTTTTTTTTTTTTTTTATAGGATGCCTTTGCTATTTCTGCCATTAACAGAAGTTTTGCAGAAGTTTTATTTATTTAATTTAATTTAATTAATTTATTTATTATTATTTTTTTTCCAAAGCAGAGAAACAAGTGATTTTTATTTATTTTATTATTATTATTATTATTTTAAAGTTGGAAAAAATAAATAAATCAGTTTTCTAGTTTAGAAAGCTCATCTTTTAAAGTCAAGAGATACTAAGCACCAGCTACTGTAATGGTCCAAATGGAAAGAGGCTTCATCATTTTCTTACTGAAAAGAGAAAGATAAAGTAAAAATAGACTTCGTCTGTTTAAAATGGGGCAGCTAAAGTAAAGTAAAGAAGTAGGGAAAGCAGTGAATAAGTGGGAAATTTGTAAACTTTATAGCTTTATGGCACATTTTGTGAAATTCTGCTATTTTCAGATATTCTTTTACCATGAAGAAAAGTAATAGCTTTTGTAAGGTGAAATGAATGACAGTAATGACTTACTACTCAATATTATTAGCCATCTGCTTTATGCTGCTATAAATCGATTTAGAAAAGAATTTGGCGAGTGTTGGGGAGTCTATATAACTTTAGAGACTAAAGCTTCCAGTTTCCAAATAGAGAATCCTTATTTGTCTGGAAGTCTGCTGCTGAGGTAACAACTTCATTAATCGGCAGTTTGTTTCTGTAATAGTGATCTGCAGAATGGAATTGCAACAACCACAACAAAAAGCCGCTGTATATGATATATATATATATATTTAACATTTTAGTATTACTTTGAAGAGTAAACAGGTGGTGAACAGTTTCAAGATGAACCTGGGTGATCTCAAGAATTATCAATGACATTCATCCCATAATAGCATCCATTGTTGGGATCAAATGTGGCCAGCATGGAAAGTCTCATGGCACCAACTGACTTCTGCTCTACCTGTTGGAATACTTGTGAAAATTTCCATTAGATAAGGGCCTGAGACCAAAAAACATTCAGTTTAGTTATAATGTGTATAACCTGGTCTAAACTTTGTAGTGTAATGGATATGTTTCTTAGGGCTCATTCCCTAAACTTTTCCAGCTGTGATACTTTGAGTCTCTCAACTTAGGGACTTGAGTCTGAGAAGGTAAAATAGAAATACAGGTACAGCTCTAATGACCTGTTTAAGACCATCTTTTCAATAGCTGAAATACTAAATAGCCAGAAGGAGGTGAAAGGTCTAATGTCTAACGTATTGTATTTGAGGTACACAGTCAAATATAAAATAGTAGGACCTGAAAGGCCAAACCTAGCATGTCTAACTTGAACCATTTCAGTGGATAATTTCAGGTGGTACCACTTGGATAGTGGTTCAAAAAATTATGATACAGCTGTAGGGCAAACTATAGAAATTACATGTTAGGGAGCAGTGAATGTGGATAGACATACTGGAAGGAAATTAGAGTAGAAATTATCTAAGATAAATTGAAACTTATTTTGTTTAATATGTTCATTAACAATCTTTGTAATAATAATAATAATAAAGGAATATTCTTCTAGTACAAATTTTGGGAACATCAGTTCAAAACTTGAGATACACAAGAAGAACTAGACAATGTTGAATACTGAAGAAGTTTACATGAGATGAAATTTAATGTTATTGAAATTTAGCTACTTGTCAAGGCATTTTTCTATGAACAGGAAGTTCCCAACAAAGAACAACAGAATTAAAAAAAGGAGTTGATTTCATGAAGGTATTATAAAGTGGTTGTACTACTACAAAGCTTTTATAAAACTTAGACCCTAGCAAGAGATGTATTTCCAGAAGAAAAGAAAAATTATATAATTCTACAGGGCTCTTGTACTTTTCCTATTTCTTTCCCCTCTAACAGTTTAATTTTCTTGCAGTACTTGCATTTCTTCCCCCCTCTTTCCTCTGTCTTTTAGGGATCACAGTTTTCCTTATTGCATCCATTCTTTGGTAAGAATTTATTGTGAGTATATACGTAGTTGCAGTCATTATGGATGCATGACCTATGTAATTTAACATGTCCCAAAAATAAAAGTATGAGTCTGAAATAGCATCTCACCCCCCCCAGTACAAGAGGAGTTATGCAAAGCCACAGCAGTTACTCTGAGTGAGATCATGACGTACTTTCTAGGCTCCTCCAGGAGGTCAGACATATATCCCAAGATCTTACATTGTGTCAGAAGCACATCCCAATGTTTCCTGGGAAAAAACTTCTGCTTCTTTTCTACTCGATTAATGCAGCTGAAATGAGGTTTTGGAGCTGTAATATGATGTGAGCTTTTCAAAGCTCACTTTAACGGCTGAGTGAATCTTTCCATGAAGGATTTCTGAAAATGAACTGAGGACAGTAAGGCAGTAAGAGAAGTGAAAGTGTTTTCCACTGACTGGTGGATCAAGAAAGACTTGGGCATGCAACAAGATCATGGGTTGCAGGATACATATTGAAGATCTCCAGACAACATCTGTCAGAGGTTGTTCAAATATATATGCAGAAAGAAATGTCAAACATTTTTTTTCTTTTAATACTGCTGACCCCTTTAAAAAGAGAATTAAGATCGAATGGAATAAAATGAGGTCTAAAGTGAAATCCTACATATTCAGATTTGTTTGCTTACTTTTCTTTATAAAGGCTATGAATTTCTTCATATTTGTTCTTAAAATAAGTTATAATTATCTTGTTTTCTGAAAGTCAGTCAATAAACCAGTAGTGGGCAGTCAGCATCCATGGGAAAACCTACAATAATAACATTTATCACATAAATAAAAGACTGGTTCATATGCTTGATGGAAGGAAATAAATTTTGAGAGTGACTTCAGTATCAAGTGATTGAAGGGTTTATTGTATAAACCATAAGTGAAACACATTATTAAAAGTTATGAAAAATACAGTGTCTTAATAACTGTAGAATGCCAGTCAAAACATGGTATTTTGCCATGCTACTTAAATTCAACAGCCTTTTCCCCATGAAATATATTTTCCCTATGAGTTTCTAAGTAAATATTTTCTTGGGAAATTATGAAGTGCATATTGCTTAGGAAAGTCTAGTCTTGAATAAAATGAATTTAGCTACACCATTAACATGTTAGTAATAGTCCCTGCTGACCCTAAAATATACAGAACCATTGGTTTTTGCCAGTTTACCTATTTTCACAGTTTTGCTATTGAAGCACATACATATTATTCAATTTTACCTTGATTGGATACAACATTTTCATCTATTAAAATTAGAAGTCTGTACTTCATACATACCACATGAAAAATTCACACAGGAAACACTGCTTCAGGGCCCAGCAAGTATGAAGAAGATTCCAGGAGGGTACTCCAGAGCTGGAGGTAGAGAAATGTGGTTACAATCATTTCCCAAATAGTATGAATATGCAAAAAACTTCCAGCTGAGAAGAAAAGGTAATGGTCAAGCTGTCAGCCAAAATATAGGATGGTTGAATTTAGTTCTGTTCTCTTCTGGTGTGAGCAGTGTCTCTACCATCTGTGTAGATGCAGATGAAGAGATACAGAGCATCATGCAGAGCTGCTGTAGGAAGACTCTTCTGTCTCTCCTATTGACTCGCTGCTATTTTATATGACCAATAAATATTTACTGCTTCAGCTGTTAGGATTTAAATCATTTGTCCTCTTAGTCTTTGGTACTGTTGGCATTGTCTTTCTGATGTAAAATGCAGCAGCTCAAACAGGTCATCAAACAGGACTGTTTACTGAAGTGTAGAAGAGTTGTTTTCAAATACATTGAATCAAGCAAGGAGAAGAAGCCTGGTTTTTGTAGATGAATCACATTTTCTGATGTTGGCCAAATGAGGACTGTATTCCAGTTCCTAATATGTTGGAAGTGTGAAATGTGAAGAGTAAACACATTAGGTTCAGTCATGGTCCAGACTAAAATAATTTCTGATAAATCTTGGCTCCATTAGTAAGCCAGCTAAACACATAGTGAACCTGTTACTGATCTTATTTCACTCCTGGTGTTAGATATAACTCATATTCCATCAAAATTATGAATTACTTGTAGTTTTTCATTCATACAGATTCATATTCCTAGATAAAACCACACTTTTTTGCAAAATATTGTTGGAGATATAAGAATAATTAGAAAAATGCACACTTTCCAGGTAGCAAATATTACTTACATTGGTGTTGTGGACAGATCCCCTCCAACACATTTGTTTGAAAAACTATAGTCAACTGAAGATATAGTATTTCATTTATTTTTTAATCTTTTCCCCACTGTGCACTATATATAGCTTTAATTTTTACTCAGTATAGTTTAGGAGAGTAAGATACTTCATTATGCATCAAATATCATACCTCTAATAATAAAATAAACTTTTGCAATATCTAGGCTTATTTTCTGTAGCGTACATGTTGTAGGTGTCAGCCACTTATACATCTGTATACATATGTAAGTTCTGCTGAACTAGAGAATAACCTCTTAGAAATATACTGTGAATTGATCTAAAGACTGAGTGAAGGACATCATTATGAATTATTCCTGTGACTGATTATTAGAGAAGAGTTTTGTGTTTATACTGTGAATTTCAGTATGTGTTTCTGCGTTTTCCAAACTTTGGAGTTTTTTATGCCATTTTCTCTAAAAGTGACTTAGCTTTCTATTTTCCTAAAGCCACAGTTTAACCCTAAATAAGGATAACTAAGAAGGATTTAGCTTAGTAAATCTCTTCCCAAGAGGATACTTTTTCAAGTAATTTCAGAAAGACTTTTTGAAACCCCTCCCAGATTTGTAATATCAAAGCAGTAAATAGAGAGGAGCATTCCTGCCCTTGTCCTCCAAAGCTGGTAGGGAACTGCCTGTTCAGCAAGGTAAGACCTGAGCTGGATAAAGAGGCATGGAAATCATTTGGCAGCCTGCAAGGTGTTAATTTGAGCAGTGATAACATTGCAATACCTAACTAGTGTTTTTTCGTATGCTGGAAGTTGCAATATTCAGACATGGAACTTTTCTTTATGCACTGTCTGAGCTGCTGCTATAGGCACTAAAACCCAGAATGGCTGCAGAATGGAAATCACATTGGCTACTCCAGGGCTGGATGTAGGACTGCAGTCAGTGCCAAAGTGGTAAAGGTGTGAACTTTGGTGACCAGCAGTTATGCAGATTGCAACAGCATTATCAGCACAGCGGAGGAAGATTGTTAGCTAGGTTTTGTCAGGATTAGCAGTGATGCCGTTTTCTTCCAAAGTGTGTAAGGTGAATTCTTAGAGAGCTGTGAACACATAGGAAAGGCAACCACTGGTTGCCTGCATTTGGTATGCAAGGGCACAGGCATCCAGCGAGCAGCAGACAGCACTAAACAAGGACTACCCCGCTGCAGAGAGAGAGACGTGCAAAGTGAGAGCAGCTGTGAATGTTGGCATATTTAGCTGCTAAGAGCTGCCGACCCTCACAGATGAGGCTGGCACAAGACTGCAGGAATGAGGTTGGGTTAATACTAACAAGACTGAATTGATCTGCATATATTACAAAGGAAGACCAGAATACTTGCATAATCACAAATCTGTAAAGTAGGTCCAGGGGAACACCTTGACTTTCCCAGGAAATTGGAAGGCAGCTGTGGATGTTTTTGGCAGAAAAGTGCTTCTGCATTTGAGAACTGTCAACCTGCCATTGTTTGCTCTCTTCAACTGAGCTCAGTTTGAGTGTTGCTGAAACTCGCTCTGAGTAGCCCTGTTATAAGACTTAGTGCTCTGTGTCGCGGATCTAGAAGAAGTGAAAAAGAACATCCTACCTAAAAATTGTGTTAGGATACAAAAATATAAATATATTATGAAAAGTCTTATATACTGCTTTATTTATTATTATTATTTTTTTTTTTAAGATTTCTCTTGTAAATGAGAATTTGTATATCTCCCTTGTATAAAATGATGTTGCTGGTTTAGAAATTTCATATAATTTTAAATACTTTAGATAAGTTCCTTATGAAAATGTTAATATAGTCTGGGCAGATTTGGCCAGCACTTTAAATTACACTACAGATGTTGTAGAAAGTTTAAATGAAAAAAGGAAGCAAGAACAGAAAGATGAGAAAATCTACCAGCTCTTTTCTCTAATAAAACAAACAAACAGAAAATAAAAGTCAGAAATCTTCTGTTTAAAAAGTTTAAACTTTTGTCTACTGCATTTCCTTAGGCAGCTACAGTTGCCCTCCCTAAGGAATTTATTTATGTATGTATGTATTTATTTATATTTATTTATTTTAGCAAATCATGCTGTTTGAATAGGCATAGCAGAATATTTTAGCAATCTCAGGAATTGCAAGTTCAGTCTTGCATTGGTGAAGTACATAATATAAAGTGATGCCTTTAGAGAAAGTAGCCTATAACTCAAGAAGACAAATCACTGATTTGGAATTGATATGTTCCTTGTACTTGATATGTTAATTTATATGCAACAAATTTATTTGATCCCAAATTCAGGAATTTAACCAAACAGTCACATAATTACATGGCCATCAAGTGAAGAAATGAAAACAAAAACAAAAACAACTAAACAAAAAACACATCAAGATCCCTGTTGCAGAAAACAAGTATATAAACAGCTCCCTGGCCAAAAACATATGCTTGTTAGGCTGTATTTTTTAGTGTTAAATCCTCTTTATTTAGGATTTAGATACCGGCCTCATAGTTAGAAAATTTACAGAATCCCTTAGGTATTTCTACAAGAAAAATGAAAAAAGAATCATCAAAAGAATTTCAAGGTTGGATATCTATTCTTTGGGTTTTGAATAAAATGTAATTGACTCATTTTGATACTTACATTCAAATTTTCAGGTAAAAAAAAATTAAGGCATGTTAACTAACTAGAATTCTGTTTTATTCACACATGATTTTGGATTCATAATGATTTAGGAGATAAGTTTTTCTGCTTAATTTATTTATTTATTTTTTATTTTTTAAAGAAATTTATTGTAAACTGTTAATTGTTATAGCCAATTCAAGGTTAATAAAGTATTGCCTGTATACTTAGCAAGAGTTAAAGTATTTTTACACTGAGCAATGTACTCTGAGATAAATAAGTTGCAGCCTTCAGTTGTCTGGAGACATCTCAGGAAAAGTATGTCTCCAGTTCTTCACATCCCTTTTTGGATGGAGTTTATTGTAAATGCATCCACTTGATCTCAGAAAACATTTGTTGGATCGCCAATGCAAGCAACATTTACTAGTTCAAAGTGGGTAATAGTCAAATGACACCCAGGATTGTGCTCAAAACTGTGAGGAAAAATACTGTATGTGTATACTAATTACTCATATTGAGTAGGAACGGGCTATCCATATAATATGCAACTTTATAAGCATAGAAAGTACTAAAATAATTTATACTTGAAAACGGGCTGGATCAAAAGTGCTGTTTTTGGAGACACATCTGTTTTTACAAAAGCAGTAAATATGGGTCCAGAATTAATTTCCTTCATTATCTGTATTGAAATATGTATCATTGGAGTTTTGATCATCCCATCTATGTGAAAAACATCAGACTTTTTCCTAAGCTGGTCTTATTGAATACTTAATATTATATTTTTAAGAATTCACGTTAAAGACACATGCAAATGAATTATGCGAAAGAAATGCAATTTATGTATGCTTACAATTTTTCTGTTATGTTTATTTATTTATTTATCTATTACGCCTTCAATTGACTCTAAAACTGGTTCATGCACTGAAAGGAACAGAATTATGCAATAGCTCTGAAACTTACAACTATAAAATATAAAGGGATTTTAATGAAGAGAAATGCACCAAAAGAGATGACTTATTGGAGTGTCACTTCTCTCTTTCTTCACATAAAGTCTTTTCAAGTACAAGATATATGCAGTTACCTTGTGTGAATAAGATTACTAAATGTGAATGTTTGGAATATTCCACACGGTGCATTTCAGTAATTTTTTTATTTTCTTTTTTCTTTTTTCTCCTTCTAAATACAGAGGATGCATTAAGATAATTGCAATAGTCTAATTAGACTTTCTCCTAAAAATGACTTGTCTACTAGTGGTTTAATAGATGAAGGATTTTAAAGGGGTTATAGAGAACCAGTTACTGTAATCAGAGAAGAAAAAGTGCTGAAGGTATCGTGAAGGCTCATAATTAAACTGAAGCTTACAGCTCAATTAAATTTGAGCATCATTATGCATAAAACATCAGTGGGCATCAAGAGTCCAATAAAAAGAGATGCTATCAATGTTAACAGCCAAAAGGTAAGGCATAGTATGGATTGGACCAAGTCTTTGAGATATAGTCAAGGAAAATTGTGAATAAATTTGAAGTTGAAGTACAATCTAAGCCACAGCTAATAAGCTGATTAATATATGTTTGACATTGGATATGTAGGAACTGCAAGACACAACATTGAGCTCAGTTGTACATAAGGCACGATGATTAGTTCTGAAGAGGTGAAATACAGGAGTGATTTATCTGATACAAACAGGACAGGCGATACCTTTGTGAAAACATCACCTGTATCATCCAGTCTTGTGCAGTATTTGTTGTATTTAGATGCAGACATACCAACCTTCATTTGGATTCTCATTTCACTTTATAGCTATATAATTTGGCAATGCTTCCTCTTTCAAGATCCCTATAATCATGTAACTCCTTTGTAAATATTCTGCAAATACTTTATAAATAAGCAGTAATAGAGCAATCAAGCAGATGACTTGGACTGTGAGTACAGTGAATCCAGACTCAAAGCAGTTCTCTCAGCACAGAGCTTTACCTGGAAGTAGTGGGCTTGTGTGAAATTGATGAAAAACTTAGATGATGTTTTCTTTTATGCACCTAAAGGGAGCTGAAGGCTCAAACCCACCAAAACTATTGTGAAAATCTTTGTAGCAGAGTGGGTGATGATTTGAATCAAAAGTTCAGGAAACTGTATCTTGAAGTTTTCAAGTGTTTTTTTCTCTCTCTTTTTTTTTTTTTTTTTTCAAGACTCAATTCCTACAATTGTAAAAATATTGGAAAAAATTAAAAAAGAGTGTGAGAAAAATTTTGTAATGTTGCACACGTAAGAAATATCTTGCACAAAAAATAGTATTTGATGATTTGTCTGAAAGATACAGGAGGTGCTTGCAATAGCATCAACTGAAAATTAAGACACTATCGACTGTGCAATCTGTGTTTTTGTAATGGGAAATTGAAGTTAATAAGTGGTGCTAGAAATAATGTTCTAGACGTAAAGATGTATCTCTGAATGAAGAAATCTTGGCCTGAAACATGATTTATCAAGACACAGGCATTATTGGAATAATATTTGTAGATTCTCTTGTTTTTGTTTATAGCTGTGTATGATCTATTCTTCTTCCCCTCTTCTGTTTTGCTGCCTGGATTGATACCTGAAGAAACCTCCAAATCCCACTTAGAGAACTATATTTGGAAGAAAATGTAAATGTTTATTATAGAAAGAGAAAAGAAATATATATCTGTAAGTTACAAGCATGGAAGTCTGAGTGCTAATACATATTTGGATCCAAGTTCTTTCCATGCATGCACAATGTTTGTACTACTTCCACTGTCTTCCTGAGGAGTTATTTGTAAAGCTTTTTGGGCATTACTCGTATAAAAAGCTATTCTTTGTCAGGAACCATTATTAGTACATACCAGTTTCAGAATTTTTCAGCTGGACAAGTTGCCAGGTTACCAGATGGAGTATGTGGTGCAAAGAGGCTGGAGGGGACAGGCTCTTCCTCATCTAAAAGCGGACTGCAGGATAGCTGCTGTGGTGGAGGTTTGGATCTGAATGGCAGTCTTCTGCATTCTAACCAAAAGCCTAACCAAAAGGTTTCAGGCTGTTTCTTGGGACATCCTCTTCACTAGAAGATTAGCAAGAGGTAAATTCAGTTGGCAGCTCATAACTCCAAGTGTTATTCAGTAAGAAGTGTGGCGCCTTGCAGAAACCAGTATCCCAGATATAATCATCTATTTGATCATGTCTTAGTTAGCCATTCTGCTGTTTATAGTGATTATAGTTTATTTCATAGAGTGTGTTATATGAATTAAGATGTTCCAGTGCTAATTAAGAAAAGTCTACTAAGCCACATAGAAATGCTTTCCTGATTTAGAGCTTAGACATGGGTTACCAGAGCATCAATGGCTCTGTAGAGAATGCCCACGTATGTGCTCTGTGGCAAATGTGAAGTAATTTTGTTTATCACACAAAGAAAGCAGGATAAACTAATTTAAATTTGTCCTGCCTGGTTAGTTCTTGTGAAGTAAATTGGTACTCTTTGACACTACTTAGGTTTTATTATGAAATCAATAAATAAGTGTGCATTTTACATTAGCCACAGCAGCATGCTTGCTCCTCCTGTGTCCTTAGTATTTTATTCTATTTTATTGTTTTGTTATATACTTGTCATAATATTATATTGCATTAAATAATATTAACTAAAATTACAATCATTATAATTCATATTTCATTAAATATTCTATTGTGATTATATAATAATATTCTAATATTATCAGTGATGGTGGCAGTGATACACTTCCATTTCTGTAAATAGATCATTTTTTTTTGTGCAGTTGAAGCAATGATATGAAGCAATGATATTTCACCATGAGATTAAATAATTTAGCAACTGTGATTTCAGTAGGAGGAGTAAAGATCTCCTTGTCACATGGCACACTTGTCTCAGAGCTGGCTCCAAGCTTGGGTTCTCACCTTTTGATAAGGTTAAACCAAACCTCTGGTCATTTTAAGTACACTTCTGTGGTGACTAGGCAGAAGAAAGAAACAAAGAAACAAACAAACAAATACAACAACAACAACAAAATACAGAAGAGATTATTTCCATAATTTCAGGGTATTCTTCAACCAGTAGAAAAGCTACTAAAAATCACCCATTACAATTTTGGATCCATAAAATGCAGAAGAAAATATGTCCAAATTTCATGAAGGAAAGGATTTCTAATAAGGACCATTATAAAGTGCTCAAAATATCTCAAATCATTGCACTAGTACAAAAATTACTTATTGTTTTGTTTATGTCAGTCATCAGCTTTTGCTCTACAACTTGGTAAAAGCATTCAAAGTCATTTGAAAACAAAATACTGTTGCTAAAATCTACAAAGGGAATGACTTTGGCCCATGTTAGTTGTTCCTAGTGTTTTGATACAATACCACATGTACAATAATTCAGTTATAAGTGCCCAGATAGACAAGTCCCTTGTGTGTGAGATAGTTTATGTGAACCCTTTATTCTTCCATTTAAAAATACCTGGGACATTGAATACAAGAAAGGATATAACAAAATGGTAAGGGTCTCACCAAACCAACAAAAAACAGGCAAATTCATAAATCCCATCATCTGTCCCATTCTGAGTTGTTATGTTTTCAATATTGTAATACGCTGACCTAAGTGAGTGAGCAAAAAATGAGGAACATGATATTTCATCTTGCTGCTTTTTTAATTCTTTCCCAGAAGATGCTGTTAGTACCATGAAAAAGTTGTATTATAACAAAATTTTATAAAAATAAATTCCCTCCCCCCAAGCCAATAGGTATTGTTTTACAGCTGGGAGGCAGAAAACATATTGGCTGAAAACATTACAATATTTAAAAACCACATGGAGTTGTAAAAATTGGAATGAGTCCCCTAAATCTCCTATAAAATGGTTAATCAGTTGATCCTTAACAACTGCTATGTACAGTACAGAGAGCTTATAATTCACAAATGCAGGTTCAAGCAGTGTTCCCCAAGGATGGGGAGAACAGATTGGAAGACTGAAAAGTAAGGAGAGGAAGGCAGAAAGAAAGAAAGAATAAAAAGGAGGTCAAATTCTTAATTTCCTTTCTTATTTTTCTTTTTCCCAGGTATTGTTCCTTGTCTCTTAACTCTGAAATAATCTTCTCTTCTCTTACTCTCTCCTGATGGAAATGGAAGAAAATCTGTTGTAATATATTTTGGAATACTAATTATTAAGTTTCTTGCTACTTTTATCAAGTCTTCTAAGAAATACTGCAATATTTCAAAAAATAAAATAAAGTAAAATAAAATAATGGGCTTGCCAGCAGTAAAGAAAAGAGAACCTTTATTTTTATTTCTTTAATGACAGTCTAACAATAGTCACACAACTCACCAGTGCATTCCAAAAATTTCATGCTGTCATCATAAAAATCTGACTGCAGCAGAATCTGTCTGGCACTAGACATAGCCCTAATGACCCTAAACTCACAAGCGATCCCTGGTGAACAAGAGAAGGAAAATACAGTAAAAATAGAGAAATATGTAAACTGCTTAAGTGACAGAAAAATACTCTCCGGAGAATGTCATTCATCTTTTTCCTGTCTTTCACAACTGTCAGACACACCAGCTCTCTGAACTTGTCTTTTGTTTTTGTTCAACAGCAAGCATAGGAGAATTTACTAGTCACTTGGAAAGTAAAATTAGTGATGAAGTCAGGTCATTCCCCTATTTCAACAGTCACAACAGTACATTTACGCTATTTAAACTGGAAGCATAACATAACCTGTTCCACTTTTACCAGTGCTGGTAAAGATGAATTTCCCTCACTAGACTTCTGTTTCCACGGGTTCATTTAATGAGAAATTATGTCTTAATGTAAACCAATAAATAAGGTTTTACACAAACACAGTCTTAAGAGAATCAGATATTTATTTAGAAGTTCTTTACATGTACTTTTTTTTTTTTTTTTTTTTTTGTTAAAGAAAAGTGGCTTGATTTAAATAGTGATTCACTTCTAGCATTACTATAAATTAAGCAGGGAGAAATTCATAGGATTCTTTGAAAGTTCAAAAGCATTCCAGAGAAATTATTCTAAAGAAATAAAGAATTTAATAGAGATTGATAAATTTTTGCCATATTGTGTGACTTTTGATGTTTTTACCTTTAGCTTTTGAAATCAGTCCGGATGCAGACTTCTTTTTGTCTTTCTTGATTATGGAGATAAAACTGAAAGTATGCATCTTAAATGTGCTGACCCTAAAAGTAATGAAAAATATCAATGCGGTACTGCTTTGAATAAATTATCGCCATTTTAGAGCTATTTATAGTGTTTAATTCACTATGTTTTTTATATTAGCAGCCAGCATTAGTGGCCTTTCTGAGTTATGCTTTGTGTGGCTGTGCTATAGCAACGTGTTTTAGGGGTCGTCTTTTGCACCCATTTTCTCCCCTCTGACTGGTGCTTGTGGGCTGGGGCTCTGGGCACTGTGTGAAGCCTTTCCTCTGAGATCCTCCCTTTCCTCTCATGGGAACTCCTGAAGACAAATTTGGCTTTCACGGAGCTCTTCTGTGGTAAGCAGAGTCAAAATTCCTTATGAGTGACATAGATGGGCCAATATGTGAATTTCTATTAATAAAAGTGTCCAAAAATAGAAAGATCAATAAGGCCAAAGACAACCCCCAATATATAAATAAATAAAAATAACTAAAGCAAACAAAACCCCCAGCAGATTAACAATTCAGGAAGGTGAAAATACTGTATCTTGGGGAAAATAAATAAATAAAAAATCTCTCAACACAGGAAGGTTTCTGTCCTTCTGAGGTTTGGTTAATATTGATGTTGCTGGGTTTGCCTCCACATGAGCAGCAACTGGACAGTACCTGGACAAGAGGCTATCAGGAAGAGACATCACTTTCAAAGGTGACTCTTCAGGGAGATTGCTGTACTAGTTTCCTACCAAAGGAGGAAAAAATGGGCAGCTCGATACAGTCCTAAGCTGAATTTCTGCCAGGAAGCTGTGCTCCTAGCAAAAAAAAGTCATCTCTTCCCATATAACTGTATATCTCAGCATACCAGGAGCTCGGAGAATGAACAACAGGCGATTTCAAAGGCAGGTTTCCTGATATATAAAAACTTCATTAAAGCTATCAGAAATCCTTTACCCAAGCGTGCTGATCATCAGTGAGCCCACTCTCTCCTGACAGAAGCGTGCACATCCGCATGTTTCGTTGCAAGTTTATAGGCCTGCGTCTGCATCGCTGTAGTATTTTACGCCCTGCAAATGTTAACAAATCTAGCTTCACAACATCCTGAGAGGTAACGTCAGGAAAACACCACATAAATATTTTAATCTCTCCTCTTGCAGTAGAACTTTCACTTCCCTTGCACACGTCCTTTATGTTTGTTGAACTTGTATTTATTAGTCTAAGTTTTCTTAAACCAAAACAAAACAGTAATCTATCTAGTTTATTTCTTTCAAAATGGTGTTCTTAAAGTACATCTTGCAGATAGATTATCTGTCCCTCACAGCAAAGCCTCACAATGGGAGTCTAATAATTGCTCTTTTTCTAATTTCACTAAATGAGTTATAATTATTTTATGTCTGTTTTATGGTTAGTGAATAGTATTAACCTAAGCTCTAATTATAATATAGCTTTCAAAGAAATGTATGGACACTAAATTGATGGACTGCCAGCTTATGTAGGAACATCACATAAAGCAGATATACAGCTAATAGTTTAAGACATAGCATGTTAAAATTCAGGGGCACAACTTGTTCATGAATAAGTAACAGGGTGTAAATTCATTGACTATCTTTTTTACTAGATCAAACAGAGAAGCACATGATTAATAGATGCCAAAATGAAAGTACAGTTAAAGTTGAATGCTATTTATATATAGGGTTTCAAAATCTTGATCAGAATCTGAAAGTCAGGTTAGTCAACACTGTAATGATGGATATTACATCTGTTGTGTTATGATTTGTCCTGTCTGAGACAGAAGGAGCATTATGAATATTATTGCTATAACATACCTCATTCTTTTTCCATGCATAAAGTGGTTGTCCACCAAATATTTTGCAATTCCCTTATTGTCAGAGGTGTCTGAAGATCAAAATGTTAAAAATAAAATATTTTAATGTGTAGGCATGCTTTATGCTTTTTTTAGGCATCCTCTACCTGCCACATATACAACCTACCCCTGCCAGTGTGCCATCTGGCTTCAGGCTGGCAGCCGTGGAGCCTCAGCCCTGTGCAGGTGTGGAGGTGCCCAAATCCTTCTCACCTCTTCTGGGTGCAGAGCCCCAGTGACCAGCACCAGAGCCGCCTCTCTGGCAGGAACTCCTAGGCTTCCTGGGCCAAAGGAGAAAAGCAGAGAGCCCCTGTAGTCCCGTAGGTCATTAAAGCCCGTGCTAGGCAATAGTGAACTTTTTCCAATTTTATTGTAAGTAGCGTTAGTATAAGTTATATAAAAATCCAGTAAAAAACAAAAAAAAAAAAAAAAAAAACAAAACAAAACAACCAAACCGCAAAACACCAAAACAACAACAACAAAAAAAACACAACAAGCACACCAGAAAAAAAAAGAAAAAAAAAGGTGAGAATTTCCTTCCCCAGAAGTGCTCCTTCTCAATGAGAGACCGTCAATGTATGTGACATGAATTGATCCTGGGTTTAGATTTGAAAAGTCACTTGCAGACTTGTAGTTAAAAAGTGCTGTTTGAGTTAGCTTCAGACTAAACAAATTAGATGTGTAAAACACACCTGGCTCTTATCTAGCTAACAGCTAAACCTTGGACTATGAGAACTAAATAAAACCTATGAGCCATTTCCTGGCCACTATGTGAGATTTTCCTTTAAGTTTATTTTTTAAGCCTCAGTGTCTGTTTCTTAATTACTTAAAGGTCCGTGGATTCATTCTGTTGTATGAAATTAAATATAAATTGTTTACTAGATTTAAGGGGGCAAGGAGATTATGCACTTTCTTATTTTTAATATTTCTCTCTCCTATCTGCTGTGGCTGGACAGAAATTTCAAGCAACAGTTCTTGGAAACCATATGGAGACCAGCCTGGGAGTTTTGCAAGGTAAGGGACTGGCTGTTATGCCAGGATGTCTGGCTGGGTGCAGAGATTCGCATCATTTCTGTTCTGAAATTATTCTATTGTAATAATTTTCAGTTTAGTTTAGTTTGGCAATACGTCCTTGTTTCTAAAGGTGTCTACACTTATTTGACTACAGAAAATATTTACTTCTCTAAAGGGCAGCTTAACCTTTGTTTAAATTTGAGGTGAGCAAAAGGTCATTGTAATTATTTGCTGCATTATTTGTGTCACATCTGAGTTACTATGAAGGCTGAACATGCATTGCCCTTTATTAGGAAACTTAACAAAACCCAATGCAACCACATATTTTTCATTCAGCAAATATTTTACTGAACTGATGTCAGTTACAGGAAACTTTCACCATGCAGGCTCTGACTGAGAGCAGTTAAGTTCTGAGATGGGTGGATCTGATGTGGCAGCCATAGCCAATTTGTTTTAAGTATCTTGTGGCAGCCATAGCCAATTTAAGTATCTTGTGGCTGGGAAAAAGGGAAATTTAGGTTTCAACCTTCCTGATAAAGAGCTGCAGAACAGCGAAATTGCAGCAGCGATGGAATCAGAGCACAGGTGACTTCATGGGAACATCATGTTGATTCTTCTAACTGAGGAAGCAATACCAACACCTACTTTCCCATAAATTTCCAAAAACGTAATCTTCTCATAATTTACTTAAGAGATAAGGTAGAAGAAATATGCAACATTATATATCATAGCTGAATGTTTTACATCAACCTTACTGGTAGGAGCATTTGTGTGTGTTGCTGATAGTCACTTCTGGAGACAGCTCCACCATGGGTGGCTGTGGATCCTCAGCTGGGGTGGATACAATTCCCAGGGTGAAAGCCACTATCACCCTCTTGTTTTGTTGCTATTGACTTGTTGCAGTTTTTCTGTCCTAATGTTTACTATTTGCAAGATGTTTTCTCGTGTAAATAAAGCTGCTGCCTCTACCTTGGTAGGAAGTTTTGATCCAATACATAATGAATCTCTAATCCCATTTGAGACAAAAAACAAATGCCTTTGCCATAGAAATTGCCTTTTAAGTAGAGCAAACAAACATGTAACTACCGTTAGATTAGTACGTCTGGCTAGAGTCTGAAGAAAGTTGCAATTGACAGTGCTTGCACACAGCAAACGTGTGTTGCAAACATCTTCAGGAGCAGAAACACCACTGTGAATTTATATGGACCAAAGCAGCATACTACTCAAAACTCAATACTACACTTTACGTTGTGATGTTACAAGTAAATTATTCAAATGGGTAGAAAGTATTCCCAAGAAGTACAAAATATTTCACGTCCTTTTTCAAGGTACAAACCTTGTTTGCATCAGTGACAAACTGATGCTGCTCTCTGCAGAGAAGCATGCAAATGAGATCAGGATGGTTTTAGCTCCTATCCATGTAAAATGGAGAAGGAAAGAATATGAGATCCAACCGGATCGGAAAAGAAACTGGAATTTGGTAAAGGCAGAGGAGCGACTCTGTTGTTATTTGGGATTGTACCCTGTAATGTTTGATGACAGGTGACCTGCCCCTCTGGACTCAGCAGGAGCTGGTAACAGAGAGATGCTCTGTAGGGCAGAGTGTATGTAGAGATCAAGCCCTAATTTAAAGCCAAAAAACTTTGCTTGAATTGCTTACTTGGAAAATATCCCAAAAGCAGCTTATTGTGATAGACTGAGTGTAAATAACCAGCACCTTCCAAGCTATTCCCGTGATAAAGCATGGTAGCCGGGAAGGGTTATTGCTCCATATCATCACTCAGATGGTTTTATATCTGCATGGCAAAGTAGCAAATATATATGGATCTGGAAGTGCTTGATACATGGGGTATTCAGAGCATGCTTTTCTTTATTTGTGTATATTTATAGTCACCAACTAAAGGAGCATTGACCCTTTGATAGATTAATCTAATGTACTTCAGATACAGTAACACAAGTAAAATGACTTTGACAGTGAGTCCACTTGTTAGTGCTTGAGTTACTATGCAAGTGGAGGAAATGATAGGCCTTCGGTTCAAAAATCTTCCCCCAAAATCAGCCTGGCTGCCAAAGTACACTGCTATATTGAGTTGGTCCTATCTTTCCAGTAAATAGAGTTTTTTGTCTTTCACTCAACAATTTCCTTTTAACAACATCCATTTAAAAACATCAAAGAGCAGACGGAGGTGGTAGCACATAGCCAGCAATTGTGAGGCAGGAGCAGATTGCACGGACCTCGAAGGGTCAGGTGAGAGTATTGCTCTGTGGAAATAGTGATGCGAGCAAAGGGAAGCAGGGAGAATGCTTTGGGTGACCTCCCGGTGGGAGATGAGCGTGCAGGGCTGCGGTGAGGGTTCGCCTTGGCAAAGGTCCTCTGTGGGGTGGGAACTTGTGCTGGCCCTGTGAGGTGGCTTTGTTCTGCAGATAATGTGACGGGGGCTCAGCTGGAAGCGATGCCATTTTTCTTGTCGCTGTGGATCAAGTCAGTTTTCTAAAAACACCCAAGCCCTTAAAAACATTTTTGTTTGTATTTTCTTTTGAGGAACTGCCGGCAAGACAGAAGTCTCAGATCAGAAGTTTTCTTGTAAAAATCCTGGGGAGTATTGTTAACCTGCAGTGTGTGTTTGGTGATGTGTCAATCTTCCAGCAATGCAGCTCTGGCTAGGAAATGATAATTTATTGAGGTCAGTAGGTTAATGGGTTGGGCTACGTGCTACCAATTGGTACACATAAAATATATTTGGTCCTGTGACATACCTAAAAGGTTTTCAATAGAGAGAGGCTTGCAGTAAAATGTGTGATGAGTTGTTCCATTATTTTTCTCTGAGAGCACTTTTTTTTTTTTTTTCTTTCAAAGATAAAGAAAAAGGAGACAAATTTGATGGTAAAAAAAAAAAAAAAAGAAAAAAGAAAAAAAAAAGAAAAAAAGCTGGTTAGCTGTTATGTTGCAGATGTGTGTTTTATAGTTTAATATTTTTTGTGTGAAAAAGCAGTTGGGATTCTAAGCAGACATGATGTAGAGCAATTTAAAATTAATAGAGCACTTCAAATTTTTAGGAGCACTTTAAGTTAGAAGTGATCTTGGTTTTGGGCAAGCTCAGTGCAGAAAGATGTCAAATTATGAAAGAGCTCCAGGTATATCAGAACACATCAGTGTGAAAGCAAACACTACTATAGCCAATTAGGACAAAGCAAATTATTTAAAAATGCAACAAAAAAAAATCAAAGAGCAACATTTGTTATTATATTCTTTCAGTATATTTATTTGGTTTTCAGTATATTTTTTTGGCTTCCATTATTCTCTTATTTTAAAGATACCATATGAGAAGGAATTTAGGTTCTCCAAGAAGAATCTTCAGGAAAAAAAATATCACTAAATATGCAGAAATTCTGCTCTCGTCTGTGCATCCCCCCGTGGGCTGTCAGTCCCTCCCGCAGGGGAAGCAGGCTATTGATCAGCGCAGCCGAGGTATCTGCCAGCCCCGGCCTGGCTTTCCTAGGTGAAGGAGCAGGGTGATGCACAAGGAGACATGCTCGTTATTGAGTTTCTCAAAGGCCACAGGGCAAGACTGAGCTAATAAATTATCTTCTAAAGTAAGTAAATGCTTGTGCTGCCTTGTGCCCTCCCATCAGCCTAGCACAATATTTTCTGGGTGCTATGCCACTGTCCAAAGACATGAGTTTTTCTTGCTGGGCCACGATTGCCAAAGTTTTGCTTTTCTTTTTGTTTTGGTTTGGTTTTCTTAGTGTATATATATGCATTTTATGCAGCTTCTGTACAAATGGAGAGAAATGGAGTACTAATAAATGTAAAATTGCTCAGCTTGTCAGAGCCTGGTGTGTGACATTTGCTGGGGGAACCCGTGCTTGTGTAGGGAAGTCTCTGGAGCAGGGGATGCCCGTGGGGATAAAGGAGCATTTTTCTTCAGTTGTTGGAGGTTTCTAACCCCAAACTTAAATGCTTCATCTGTGTCATGTCCATGCTGCATGTGATTAAAGCAGGCCTGAATTGCCCTCTGAATTCATCCCCTTACCAACGTGTCTGTCCAGACCAGTTACTGAAGTAACAATAACCACTATGGCCCTCTAGAAACCAAGAAGCATCAGTCACCTGTCAGGCAGCTGGGGCTGGCATCGTCGATCAGATGTAAAAGGCACACAGCGAGTCTCGGACAGGTGGTGCAGTGAGAGAGAAACCAGTGACCCGGCTGAACCTGAGGTGTAGGCAGTGGAAACGCAGGGAGTTTGGCGGGTGAGACAAGAAATGTCAGCTCCATTCCCAGGGGAAAATATTGAAGGTAACCTCCAGTTTGTAAAATGCATGTGCTCTGTTAAACAGGGCCTGTATTTTCTAATTGTTTGTTTAAGTAGCACCTAAAATCCTGAAAATGTGACCCACAATTACGGTGCTCGGATACAATACAAAGTGTATTCTTATTATCCACAGCCATAAGGATTAAAATCTTTCATGGTTTTCAAACACTCCACACCGACTGAAAGACAGGATAAATATCTGGATACATAGATTTTAAGTATCTTATACTTTTTATTGCATCAGAAATGTGAAATAGCTCTGACTACAGCATCTCAGGTAAATTCATTGCTGTGGTATTTCTCCGAGTGATTTAGTAAGTAAGCAAAATTGGACAAGGCTCGTTGCAAATGTAATGAAAAAAAAGTGATCCCTCCCTCAAAGCCCTGTCCCCTCCGTACTTCTCACAGTTACATGTATTACCATATAGCAGATTTTTTTTCAATTTCTATCTGTACATACAGATACTCAGGTTTACCTCACAGAGAAAAATCCTGTATATTTTTAGTAAAGGTGCAGCTAATAGTGTTTGATACAAATGACATAGTTCCTATTAAAATTTAATAGAGAATTTTTGCTCTCCTATATATTTCTGTATATATGGTATGATTTTATGTGCTAAGCTCTAGTGGATAATTAAAAAAAAATCTATATGAAATTACAAATAATTTTTCTCAAAGTGTTTTATTTTATATACACGCATTATAAATATATAACTACATGTGCACATTTGATTTTTCTTGTTTATATTAAAAATGACAAAGAGATTTTAAAACATACACACTGTTTTATAGCTAAAACAAAGAAAGTGATTATGGGTCTCCTACTTCCTCTGGACTGGGAAGTACCTTGTTTGTCAAACTTTACACAAATTTGGGTTCAGCATCACATAACTTGCAATGCCTGATCCCTCTCCATTTCCCATACTGCGAACTGAAATAGTAAAACAGCTGTGGAAAACCGTAATGCAAGTTCAGGACTTGGATGTGTTCTGTATATGTTTCTCTTTTTGTGCCAGTGTTGTAACAGGGGCTAGTTGGAGATCTGATGTGTAAAAAAGGGGTAGTTATTGCATGCGTTCTTTGCCTTCTGACATCAATCTCCTTATAGAAAGGCAAGTCATTTAATAACAGGAGTTTATAGTACTAAAGTACTTCTAAATGAACGGGGGAAGATAATCACATGGCGAGGGCTGTCTTCTCCAGTTTGCATGATAACGCTCCACTCAGGCCCTGGGACAGGACCAAGGTAAACTGAAATAAGGATTAACTGACAATAGCAAAGGCTAATTTACAGAAACCACATGAGGAGTTCCTGAGCACTGCCCAGATAACAAAAATATTATCAACACTGTTTACAGTGAAGTAAGTCAGTTTATTAGTTGGAGTGCTTCATTATGTATAAAAGATGCCAATGATAGTCTCCTAGTCAAAATAAACAGGCATAAAGTGTTCCACATATACAGTTTGTAGAGAACAGTTACTTTGCTATTTATTTAATAATTGACCATAAATGGAGTCAAAGTGCAAAGGGAAAAAAAAAAACTAAAAAAAGCAGCACACTAAGGGCTTTTTGAAAGATTGATAAATAATGTGGAATCTCAATTAGGCTTTAGAAGGAATGCAGATATTAAAAATTTGGTCAAGAATCTAATTAGCTAGAGGTAATTAAACAGTCTCACACGGGGTCATTAATCTTTTCCACAGACCTTTGATGTTTTGCACACTGTCTTCTAGTCATTAATAAAATTCATAACACTCCTCTTTGTGGTGTTTTATCATCGTGTTTTTCTCTGTAAGAGCATAGAGCAAGTGTCATTGTATCACAAGGGCCTTACTTTAGTTAATTTCTTTTTTTCTGCTTGTTAGACTTAACTCTTTCTTGAACAAAATTATTTCAACCAGAAGTTTAAGACAGGTTTTAAATCCCTGATATGCTCTCAGAAATAGCTTTCAGAATGCATAAATTAAGAAATAAACTAAATGTTTCTGACACATAAGAAAGAAACTTTCTTGTTTCAAATCTATTTCCTCTGTCCAGTTGTTAATTTTGCAGCCTGGTTCATGTATTAGTCATATCTATTTCAGAAAAAGTGAAGAATTTTATTTTGCTTTCATTCTTTACCTTGGGTTTCTCTTGATGGCAAGTCCCTCGGAGGCATAACCTGTAGTGCACAGTTAATTTTAGTGGTGAAACCAGGGAGCTCTTGAGGACAGCGCTGGGATAGAAGTGAGGAATAATTATGAAAAAGAACTAAGGAAAATGGAAATTTGTTGAACGTGACTGATTTTATGTACAGGCTCGAAAAGGAAGCAGTACAGTACTTCAATAATGCATTATCCTGACATATTTCAAAGACAAACAGGATTCAAGAATAGCTGAATTTAAAAGGCAGGAGAGCTACAAAGGGTGCTTTTGGAAGATACAAAGATATGATTTCTATTACAAATATTAATATACATACATGCAGTGTGTGCATTCTATATTTATAGATGTTTGTATTAGAAGACCTACTTTTATGAGCTGTTATGTAGAGTTGTATGGATATGTCTAAATAAAAAGATATATAAATGGTTTGTTAATGAAATGTTTGTGTCTATACAATGACATTTCACATTTTAGGTGACTGCATTTCTGAAACAGACAAATGCCTTGTTTCACGAAGCAGTTGTAGATTTTGCATTTCCTTCAGAACCGTTTCAGGCACTTGCTCATTGGTGGTGAGAATGTTCTGGGTCATAACAAGGATGCAGAAACTGAACTGATACTTTGCAATCCTTCAGGTAGAAGAGCCTGATGCAAAGCTGCATTGCATCATTTGCTGTGAGATGTGTAGAAAATGTGCCTTTCCACAAGTGAAGAAATGTAAAGTGGTGTTTAAATATGATGATAAATGGCAACAATTGAAAATGTTGATAGGGATCATTTTTGTATTTTTATGACTTCCTGATTTGCACAGCTGAAATACAGCAGATTTGTGCCTAAAAAGCTGGATGATTTTATCTCCTATTTTAGAAAGAAATCACACTTGATACCATTTCAGTGGGAAGAGGAATTAATGAGAGACAGGAATGAAAATATCTAAGAGTATATAGTTATCTGGAGCAATCATGTTCCGAGCCTGTGAAGTGTTGTTCCTTTCGTCTTGTATGTTCTGTTCTGACATATTCGTCTGCTAATTCTCTGTCACTACTTGAAGTTGCTACTTTCTTGCACCATCTCCTATTAACTTCATATCCAAGATACAGCATAATGCTGTACAGAGCAGAAAAATATAGGATGCACAGGCATTGTGTGAAAAATACCATTTTATTTTCTCAAATTGAATTAAAATATAAATGTTTGTGTGTCATTTTCCCAGAGGAAGGAAGTTAGCAGTTATTTTATTTGTATATAACTAGTAAACTGTTTTAATTTAAGAATATCAAACCAACTATAAAATATTTTGCAGTGATCTAGTTCAAATGAGTAAGATATGAACACTGAAGATTGTTCTCTTATGTATTTATTGCAAGTTGAAAACAAGGCCTAGCAGTCTCTCTTTTATACTTGTTATCCAGAAAATAATAATAATAATAATAATAATAAAATAATTTCTTAGCTATTCAAGGCTGTTGCTATTTTTTTTTTCCTAAATGTTTATGCATTTTCAGTGAGTAATTAACTTTTCAATAAGGAAAATCTTTAGTGATTTGACCTAGCTTTTTTTCACAATATGAAATACCTAATAACTGCTGAAGTTCCACAAAGAAAACAAGAGACTTACAGCACTGTCCCTGTTGCTTCCAAAGTAAGTAAACAAATAATAACAAACAAACAAACCAAAACAAAAAAAGCAAAAAACACTCCCCTGCTCCTTCACCCAGCCCCTCCCAAGAAAAAGACAAAACAAACAAAAAAAAAACAAAACACAAAATCCAGAACATTTCTAAGGCTTTAGAGTTCTGTTTCTTTTATGTCAGAAATAAACTAAAACAGCATTAATCTTTAAATTAAGGTTGCACATAATGATAAATTTTTAATAAATTGCAGGTGCCAACTTCTAAGACCTCTTTTCAGAATGATGTTAATGAGATCCATAGGTGGTTTAGACTACTTAATAATAATGAGATTGATACTAGGAACCCTCACATTGGCAACAATTTGATAATTGTCTGAGCAGGAAGAACTAGCCCTCCCTGGTGGTTTGAAAACATAGCTGAGATTTGAAAATCTGTACAGAGCTCTTACTTAATCTGAGCCATTCTATAGTGATGTGAAAAGGTAAGTGTTCTTGATTTAGTGATGTCTATATTTCAAGAGACAAGATGCTGATGATAAAAAAAAAAAAAAAAAAAGGAAAGCAAAAGATGAATGGCTGGTTTCTGGAGACATCTTTTGGCTTAATATCTAACACCATGTATGTCTGTGTGCATTTCTCTCAGTTTTCCCACTAGTAAAATAGAATACTAATTAGATTTTGATTACAGTCAGTTTTTAAAGAGTGTAAGGCACACTCAAATTTTGCTACTACAACACATTGTAAAAGCTGGACACAATCTTTTAAATCCGACGTGCTGCCTGCTATCAGTGCTGATCAGTTGGAAAGAAAGTATGTACACATTACTTACTAATGTGGTGTATTTCTCCCTGTGGTAGCAGCTACCTGGGAATTTCTGAGTGACGAATAATGAGTCCAATCAAATAATTCTTCAGACTCAGGAATTCTGAGATGGCTTAAAAGTTAAGAGCTGAAGATACAATTCTTTGCTTATAGGTACCAGACTGGGTTGTGTATTAAAGTCCGCGGGGTTTATGTAGGTAAAGATCTGTAAAGGTAAGTGATAAAATGTGACATACAACCTAGGAATGCCCAGGGGTGGACCTGAATGCCAGTTTCAGAGGCTCTGAATTCAGTACTTAAAGGAAGATGCTGCAGGTGACCCTCTCTGATCGTCTGGGTCTCTGTTGCAGACTACCCTACAGGCTACAATCCAAGATAGAGAGCCTGAACGAGTCTTCTCCACTCTGCTGGCCACAAAATGGCATTCAGTTTCATGGCTGGAGAATAAAAAACACCTTTATGCTTAGTTAGGTACAGCAATTTTGTTGTTAGTAGCTAAGAAGTAGCATATGTGTAAAACAACTACTTAGACCACTATATTGCATTCTTAATGCTTGTCCATTAGCAAAATGTATAAAAGTGCTGAGAGTTTTTTTTTTTTTCATATTTAATGTCCAGTTTAGATACTGTGCATCAATTTTAAACTAGTTTTAAGATTTAAAAACAAGATAAACAAACAACAAAAACAAACAAACAAAACAAACAAAAAACAGAACTGCTGTGGAATTTGCATTTATCAGCATGAAATATATCAGTATGGGAAGAAGTCTAAAATGCTGAAACCATTTCTTTTACATATACATGGGCTGTATTAGATATCCTCTAACTTTAAGGAGAAATAAAAATAAAAATAAAAAAGAGAAGCTTTTCATGTAGATGCAATGTCTTTACAGAACAGTGATTATTTGTGTATTTATAGTCTTAAGCTGTTAGAAACTGAGCACTGTGGATAAAAAAGAAAAAAAGAATTATCCAACGAAAGAACTAATAGGAGTCTTCCTGTAATCTTGAATTTTGAAGAAATGCACTGCCTAACAACAAACTGACTATTTTAGGTCCGCGCCAGATCTCATGCTTAAAACAAAGCAGCTCCTCAGTAGCAGGAGTTAAAAATGGTCAGTGAAAAGTTTCTGCACAAAGTCTATAAATATCTATTAGAATGTCCATTAGATCGAATCAAATATTTCCTTTCAGTCACTGTAACTTTCCCCAGACTGACTCCTGTGAAGTTTTATGTATTCCTGCATGGGGGCTTCAGCCTGAAAAATGAGAAGACAAATGCGTGAATCTTTGGAGGTTCAATGCCACCTCGCAGCTCCCCGGTTAACTGTAAGGTCATCCCACAAACAGCTGGGCAGAGAGGAAATCCACGGCTCTGGAGCCATTATATCATTTCCTCTTCTGTTTCCTCTCAACTATTTCTGCCAGAAAATGGCTAATAATGGGCTATTTGCATAGGGCAATAGGAGAAGGCAAACTAAGGAGCCGTTTTAATGTTAAATTTCCTTTGTAAATGTAGTTATAAAAACTGGACTAAAGAGGGCAGGAGATACTCTATTTAAAAAATAAATGTAGGCAACCGGATAGTAAAACTCTATGGGGAAACAATAATATATATTTCAGTATATAATAAAGTGATTTATTTTCAATAAAATCTGTAAAACTGCTTTAGTTACTTTGACACCTTGATTAACTGGAGTTTCAAAGATATTTGTGTGTGTGCGAACCTTCTTCATCCCAACAGTTCAGAATACTTTATTGCATCTGCTATTGAATATGTATGTTTTAAAAGCATTTGCTGCACTGTAGTTTTACTGGATGTCAGGGACAAAATAGATTAATATTAGACCTCAGCCAGAAAGCATTTCTGTGGCAGTACATGAAATGTAGCACTCTTCACTGCTGACGGTCTCCCTGACTTATTTCTTGGGATGCTTTATACCGAGCTACAGGGTAAATTTATTTCCTATAAAATCACTGATTACCGTGATAAAATCTACCCCTAAAAAGTTTGCAGCCACTGGGGACATTTCAGATCTGCCTGTACGAGGAATACAACCATCAGTGATGTGGTGCTTCCCCTACACCCTGCAAGGTCCGGGAGCCTTCGCTGAAGCCTCTCACAGGGCTTTTGGAGATTTCAGTGCCTATCACTGAATGCATGAAGGTCATACAGTGACTGGCACCAAATATTAGCACAGTTGGGAAAATTTGCGTAAGGAGGAAATCCTAGCATTGAGAAAGACTTTATTAATTTATTTATTTTTCTTTAATGCACACAATCTTTGTGAGAGCAAGGGCGGAGAAAAACAGGCTGTGGGAAATGATGGTGACTTTCTGGCCCCATTTCACCAGTGGTATCACTGGGCTCTAGCTCGATGCACGTGACACATTCAAGAGATGTGGGTGATATAGGAATTGTCCTACCAAGGATGGCTTACCTAACTTTTTCAGTGCCCTTTCCCCTGTACCAGAACAAGGGTATATAGGGTATCCCAGTATATAGGGATGCCAGTACTGAAATCTGTACTGAAATTTTTTCTCCTCTGTGTATATACAGCAGCCATATCCCTGTGAAAAAATACATAATCTGGATTTTTTTTTTAATACTTAATTTCCACATAATATATCTATATATTTAATTCATACAGAAATACTGAGAAAACACACAAATATGAAGTTCTCATAAAATTTGGGCTTAAAATAATTGAACTATTTTCCTGTAGAAGAGTTAAAGGGGATTTATTTTAAAATGATTCAAAACACAAACACCTTCAAAAATGTTGAAAATTTGCTGTCTTGTGTATATTGACATCCTCTGTGTTTTATTTCAGCTTGAGCACACCAGAACTTTGTTGCTGTTGTTGATTAAGTGCTTCCAGTGCATTCATCTCCGACAGCATTAACAAGGAATAAACAAGACATCGCTGAGGTTTTAGAGTAACATCTCAGTAACACCACCAGTATTTACATGATGGTAACTGTTCAGAATAAATTTTAAATAAAGACCCTCTTTTTATGTGAAATTAGAAATATAGAAAATCAGAAGCACAGATATGGCCCAAAGTCCCTGTTTAACAGTATATTGTGGGTTGTTGGTTTTTTTTTTTTGAGCTTTTTAGGTTGTTTAGCACTAATGTGTGTCAGTCCAGCAAATGAACTGAACAATAAAGGACACATTCTTTGAATAGAGGAAGACTGGAAACTTGTCTTTGGAAGAGATTCCAAGAGTAAATAAAGGTTGCATGATTCCCTTGGGAATGCGCTTAAGTTGCATGTCATGTGTTATATGTTCGTATAAACCTCGTGATGTTGGTCCTGTTTTGAATTTCATACTCTCTACAACACTCTTGCTAATATATCAGTTAAAAAGGTTGAGAGGAGAAAGGCACCAAAACTGTACAGACAACTATGCATAAAAAGAGCATTAATAACTTCCAGGACTTTTTTCCAAGGTTGATGATAATTTACTTCCCAGAATTAAGGCTTTTTTTTCTTTCTTTTTTAAGATGTCAGAATGCTAAAATGAAAAGTATGCAAAATTATTCCAGTTTGAGATGTAAATTACACTGCCAGAAAGATGGGTGATATGTGTAATGGAGGAATTAGGTCTCTTAGACTAAAGCAGATTCTGGTAAATCATAAAATATGTAAGGAGTCTGTGGCCCAGTCCTGGATTTGCTAAAATGAATATAAATGTGATGAGCATCTGATGGCATGATAACTTCTGCCCTTTTCAAGTTATGAATTTCCATGTACAGAAAATTCACAGCAGCAGAGATACGCGTGTGCTTTGGGTTAAATATCAATCAGAACCAAACACCACATTCACTTTTATCCTATGTTTACTTTATTTTCTACCCATGCATTGGTCTGGAGGTCATGGAGATATTCTTACTCCTCATTAACGCTCATATTCGGCCATGGGCTGCTTCCTTCACTGCAGTGTGGCCAAGCCAGCCCTGTCATGCAGGTTTGCATGCTCAGGCCCCAGTGTGAGTTGTCCCAGTGTTATACCTGGTTCGGAGTGCTCACAAGTCCTCCCTCTGCTGCAGGATGGAGGCCACACTCTGCCTCTGCAACATGCTAAAACCTTAATAACTTTTTCAAGTTCTTAGGCTGTGAACAGAATCAGGAAATAATTGTAAACGTTTGATCTGACACCACTTGATTGATAGACAGAAGGCATTTGCTCTAGGGAAATAGTACCAGGAAGTTTTTGCAACTTGTATGGCAAAATATAATAAAATTCAAGCTTCTTTTACCAATCATTGAATAAATTCCTTTTGTCTGTGTTTATAAATATGACATATATATACACAGATATGTATAAAATCCTACCATGAACTTTGCTTCATTTGCTCGTCCCAAAGGCTCTAGAGAGTATGCTTGCAATCATCAACCTTCTTCCAGATTTATGTTGGGTTCACCTCTCACATATTTGTAAACTAAAAAAAATAATGTTATTGTGGAGCTTGCTTGACAAACTTATTTTGTTAGTGGCAGCATCACAGCTTATAATGTTTATTTCCAAGAAATGAAGACATGACATTGTTTATGCCCATAGGCAGAAGCCAAGTGTTTTTTTTTTTTTTTTTTTTTTTTTTTT
>CM021771.1:36400959-36486688 GCA_011076525.1 Nettapus auritus | reverse complement strand
TTTTTTTTTTTTTTTTTTTTTTTTTTTTTTTTTTTTTTTTCATATAGAAACTCAGGTTTAGTATCTTCAAGATGCGAGAGTTATGGGTCTGCAGTTTTGACCACAGAGTTATAAAACAACAGCATACCCTGTGTGATTTGTCCCAGTGCTATACCTGGTCATACCTTCCTTCCTGTCATATTTCTGTTATTCCTGTCATAAAACTTATGTTTTCCTGTTGTAGTATCTTGAAACACAGGGTCTGATACAACTTCTGAAAAGCTCAAGGTATTAAAATTTGCTTTCCATTTCTCCAGGAAGCTAAGCAGGAGCAGGCAGCGAGAGGATCTGCCAGCACTCTTACCTGATTTAGCTTCCCTTTGCACTTCCTCCCCATTTGTTGTCAGGCCTTTTGGAACAGGTCTGTGAAGCACTCTTTTAAATGAGTTATGCTGTCTTATCCTCTCTATCCAAGGTGTGCAAGCTTTCCAATTTCTTGTAGCAGAAGGCAGTTGTGCTCTGAGTTTCAGCTTCACAAGCCCAGGTCCCAAAGGCTCTGACTGGGGGCCAAAAGTTTTGATCTGACAAAAATGGTGAGGCCAAACACATTTAAAGAACTGATCTTGGGAACAACAACAGAGTTAGGAAGTGGCACCAGCTGGGCTAGTGGTGTCTGGGGGACTAGAGAGACTTTGGGGACAGAATGAGCACTAGGCAGAGGACAGGAGCCAGTGTGGAAGGAAGGACAAAGATTCAGGCCTGGGAAGGCCTCAATGAAGTGACTGGGGAGTGAAGTAGCAAGTACCTGTATAAAGGGCTGTGGCAACAGGGGGAACGACCTGACACAACGATAGGAGAAATGAGACCATGTCAAGCAGTTCTGCTGCCACATGACTGGGATTTGTAAATCCATTCCTAAGGAAACCAGACATACAGAACTGCTTTGTCTGTACAGGCCTCTGTCCTTCTCTGATAGCTTTCAAAATTGCTGGTCAATTTTAGCTAGTGAGTGTCTGGGTCATAATGCTATTAATTTCTTGTAAGTTTCATAAAAGCAGGCAGTTGTGTAGATAAGGTATGCCTAAATTAGTAAGGAAAAAAACTGGATCATCTGTGACGAAGTGAGAAATCCATGCTGGAGAAGGGAGGAAGCTATACTTCATAAATATTTCTGCTCATGGGACCCCTTGTGTACCACTGATCCAGTTTATTAAACCAAAAATTATATTGAAAACATTACAGCTGCAAAATCAGATACTTCCAACCTGGGGGATAATATAACTAAAGTAGCCTTTGCTTTTCCTGCTTCTGTAGGTGTGACATGACACAGGACGAAATCCCACAATCCCATAATATTTTTCCTCTGATTAGTGCACAGAATATGAGCTCTTCCACCAATATTTTATCCACATTGCTCAGCGTATATGAGTGTCTCACTCCTTGCATGCTTTTCAGACCTGACCCGGAAGACGTCATTATTAATTTGTTTCATTCGTTATTCAGCAGTGTATATCTCTAAAATATCTGAGTGCTTTAGAAATGTTAGTTAATTGCCACAACCCCCTCGTGGGGACAGTGATATCTCTGCTAATAGATTAGGAGCCATAGTATGGGAACAACTGAGATTGGTAGATACCACAGATATTATATATATATATATATACTGTTATTATTATACACTTATACAGATCACATATTTCCACAGAATCACAGAATGAAGTTGGAAGGGCTCTCTGGAGGTCATCAGGTCCAACCCCTGCTCCAGCAGGGCCACGAGAAGCAGAGTGCCCAGGCCCACAGGCAGTCTCCAAGGAGGAGACCCCACAGCCTCTTTGGGTAGCCTGTGCCAGCTCCATTACCCACACAACACAGAAGTGCTTCCTGGTGTTCATACAAAACCTCTTCTCTTCCAGTTTGTGCCCATTGTCTCGTCTGGGCACAGAGTGCCACCAAAAAGAGCCTGATTCCCTCCTCATTGCACCTTCTCTTCAAGATCTTCAAGAATTTGTATTGATGAGATTGTCCCTGAGCCTCCTGTTCTTTATGCTCTAGAATTATCACAGATGATTCTTTTTTTTTTTTTTTTTTTTTTTTTTTTTTAAATCTAATCTTGATTCTTCCTCAGAGCCTGCTGTGAATTAATTAAGGAAAGGCCTGTTAAAAAATAATCAGACAAATAAATGTTGTATCAAAGCAAGTAGTGGGGTACCGAGTTAAGACCATCCACAGTTCCCAAGGTCTGAACACTTGATTTTTCAGCATGGATATTCTTTCAGCAACATGTAGATGAGAGAAAGACAGAGACAGGCAAAAAGAGAAAAGAGAAAGGTTCTTATGGCTGCAGTTCTCATTGAGTTCAAACTCATTGTAATTGAGTGTTAATTTTTCTTAAATTAGAAATAATTAAAAAACTGTGGCTGGGGTTGTAATGGGAGATGATCCGAAAAGGAAGGTTTGCTTTTGAACCACTGCAGAATGAATTGCAATCTTAACAAAGTAAATGGCTTGTAAATATATCCAGTAATTGTGTATTAACGGAAAGTGTTGTGCACACACTGCACATGTCTCTTCGTGGCTGCAAAATTTGACTGTCATTCAGAGATTTGATTATAAGGGCCTTTAAAAAAAAAAAGTCTGGAAGAAATGAAAAAACTCATGCTTCAGAGCATAAACCAGAAGAGAGTCAGGTCAGGAATATTTTTCTCCAGGCAAACTATTTTATAATAGCTCACTTCAAGGCTTTGTGTTCTTTCTAGGAAACACCCAGCAGTGGCCGTTTTCAGAGAGAAGATACGATTCTGACCTGCTGCTGTTATACCTTCGGCATTTTGTGATATGGGTTTGTAAGACTTCCTCATTATAAAAGAAAAAATTGCTAAATAGATTTTAAGTTAAAACAGACAAATATCTAGACAGCCTACAACATAATAGGGTAAAGATCAAATTCTACCCTTGCTTAAATTCAGCCATCTCATTAACATTAATAGGGCTGCATGTGTAACTGATAGCAAAATTTGGCTAGTAAACCTTGAAGGACTTCTGTTTAAAAAGAGATTTTTATGTACAGGCCAGGAAAAAAACAGCTGAAACTGATAAAATGCAATTTATATCACCATAATGACAGTGCCTAGTAGTAAGATGTTTGTTTTTTTCCCCCTTCAAGTGGGTAAAGATTATTCCCAGACTGAAGCCTTCATCACAAGCCAACTTTTAACTGTGAGAGAAATGTCTGAACTGGTGAGCTAAGACTTGCAGACCTTTTTTGATGCTGGAAATGTTAAGGCAAAGTCATATGGTGCAAAAACCACTGTAGTAAGTAGGCGCTTTTCAGTGTGGCATCTTGGCAAACCTGGGAAGCAGGATTGCCCCTATCCTGTAGTTTATCTTTCCTATTAAAATATCCTGGGGATACTGGGGTCTTCTTTGCAGGAAGGTGTCATACCTTTTATTTCCATAAATAAGAAAGCCTCAATTATGACACCAAAGATCTAGATATGTTTATAATGAAAAACTCAAAATTCAAGAGCTTTGGAGAAAATGATTGGCCTTTGTGCTTCCCTTTCTGACACGAATAAGCACTTGATTGCCAGTTTTACATTGTTTATGCACAGGGAGAAACAGAGATGTGGAAGACGGCAGTTGTGATCAGAAATATTTCCATTCACAGCTGGGGAGCCAGAATTTTATTTTGTTTCTCTAAGATGTTGAATATCAGAAGTAGAATTTAATCATGGAATATAAAAAATGCAATAAAATGGTATACTCTAAAAATATAGTTTTATTTTGGAGGGTGGGGCTCACAAAATCTGTAAAGTTTTGCCATTCCCAGCTTTGTGCACTGACAAACATGACTTCCCTGCTCTTTCGGTGCAGCTTCTGTTGGTTGGCTTTGGTTGGAGAAAGAAATTGTAGCTATAAGCTCTAAAGGATACCCAGCATTCCCCTTACACTGTAACATGCAAGGAACTCAGGCTGCTGGATGTTACAATTCCAGATCAAAGAGCTGTTTCAAATTGAAAAAATAAAATATTGTTACGCTGGCAGCAGTTTAGATGAGAAGTATATCGAAATAACCATCAGAGAGAACACCCTCCCTGCACGGCACTAAATAAGGACTGTGGCCCCAGAGCCCCTCATAATCCCCCAGCAATCCATAGCTTCCCAGACCTGAGGGTCCAGTGCAGGACCTGGCAGCAGGTGGTTTCCAAAGGGATACCTAAGTGCAGAAGTGACATTTATATTCAAATGCTTGGCAATATGCACGCTGGGATATTAGTGCTGTGCAATCAATTGCTCGCAAGTCACAAAATCTCAATTAAAACAAAGAAAATGGCATGTTTTTTCTATGAGTAATAGAAACCAGGTACTTCAGTGAAGCAAGATAACTTCAAGAGCTAATGAATAAATAATACCAGTGAATGAATAATTTAAGTGTAGTGTCAGCTGCCTTGAACAATCTTTATCCTTGAAACAATAAAATGTGACCATGTTGGGTATAACTGTGTAAAGAGGCTATGGGACTGCAGCTTTCCTTTTGGGGAGCAAGACTGTAAGACCTCAGAGGATGCTAAGCAATAACTATCACATGCAGTATTTGCCAGGGAGCAAGGACACTAAACTCCTACCCTGAAGTTTAGGAATGCTCCATGGCATTTTATTCATTGCGTCAGCTGGGGAGCACAGAGTCAAATACTGTTAGGTGATGCTGATTGAGGTATTTCAGCCACATAGGGAATTGGAAAGATTTAAATTGCAGTTGATGTATAGGTAGGAGACAGTTTTTCTATGTGTTTCTCCCTAAAAGATGTATGGAAATGTTTCACAAGTCAAGGGAGCCTTTAACTACTCCTTGCTTTATTTAACGTAGCTCGTTAACATCATTCTTCCAGGTGTTCTCTGTAATTGAAAACTCAGGCACAGGCAGCCCTTCTGTAAATCTCACTTCTCCAGCTATATGGCACCCTTGCTGGTTTCCAGACCTGGCCATCGTGATATGTGAGTGGCTCTTCTCTGTGGGGAGAATAGCAAGGCAGTCCTGTGGAAGTGCTGTGATATGGGTGGCTTTGGATGAACACAGCAAATCTGGGCTTGCTCAGTCTAAAAGAAAACAGGAGTTTCTCTGTGAGGGAAAGAGGATTGCTCTCATTATTTCTGTTATGTATTTCATTCCTTAGGAACTTTGTTTTATTTGAAAAGGTGGTTGCTTTATTATTATTATTATTATTTTTTCATATGAATGAAGGATCTTTTGAAAGTGCCTAAAAGGAAAACATTTCTCATTTGATCTTTACATAGTGTATCTTTGCATAGAAGAGTTTTTTAAAGTTATTTGAATAATTCAGAAGTCTGCTTTCACTCTTAGAAGACGTCTGTAAAGTAAAAAAAATGTTGCAGTAAAGACAAATTCAAGATGTGTAGTCCTGTAAAGGAATCTATTTTCTAAGTTAATATGAAAAAATGAGAAAACTAAGATACCTCTTATGTTGCTGTAGTCTGGAGTAAAACCATAGTTCTGCTTTTACGACCTTGAGCATTTGGTGAAATGCCATGATGCCTATTAAACTCTCTTGAGCTGTGGAAATGTTTTTAATATTCTGCAAGTTACAAAATTGACCGTTTTACCAAAACCTTCATCATTTGTGTGATGGATAAACACAGCAGAAAAGTAGAAGTCCTAGGGAGTAGGTTAGGGAGTGGAAAAAGAGCCTTTTTCTCTACTTTAATCTCAGCACTTATTTCCTTCTCGTTTCTCCATCTTGCGCTACAGAACAGATCTGTGTTACATGACTGGGCCACCACAATTAATTTAAACCAGACAAATGCCACTGTTCATTTATATATACAAATACCAAAAAGACAAACGTAAAACCAGTCGAATTCAACCGTGGTATTATTTTTCTTTCTTCTTCTTATATTGCCGTAACAATAAAAAATGCTGGATCAGAAACGATGGGAGAAGTAAGACTATAGCTCTTCAAAAACAGGTCTTAGTGTGCATATGGCCTTACAGAGCTAAGGGAAAAAAGATAGTATATCTTCACTGGAGTGTGGAAACGTTACTGAAACTGGAATTGCTCGGTTTATAGTGGGTGAAAGCCAATGGTAGTCAAGAAGGGAATCTGGCCTTGAGCACACATCTGCACATGTCTGTCTGTGCTGCTATCTTTGCTGTAATAGTGTTTATAGTGATTTAGTTGCAATAGGCAACAAGAAGGTGCAATGTTAATAAAGCAAATTACTGTGAGTGAATATATTTGAAACTCGGAGTCTGATCTCTGTATTTTGAATTTCTGAGCTAGTTGCAGGATTTTAAATCCTCCTTCTTGTCCCTGAGGTTGGGGTTTGTTTAATCCCTCTTTCCTGTTAGTGGTTCAGCCAAGATATATTATAAGCAGGCAATCAGGTGAGTGAAATAGCTGTGGGAACAGGGCAAAGACAGAGGTCAGGACAGTTTTTTAACCTTATTAAAATACTGTTGTGGTGCTGAAAATAAGAATTCCACAGTTAAGCAGACTGGAATCTACTTCAGGGCAGATAGCCCCCTGAAAGTCATATGAGATGAGGAAAAGGAAAGTGTTCTGTGTGTGCATTGTTGTCCAATAGTATCGTTTTGAGCTTAAGGAAACGGATATTAGAAGGTTTATCATTTGGGAAAGAGCCTGCCCTAGAAGAAACACATATGCTACAGCACAGAAAACCTTCATTTAATGTGCAGTCAAGACTGATAATTATTAAAGGAACTAAGGTAAAGTGAGGTAATGGAGTTTAAACTAAACAAATAAATAAGAAAATATTAAATTGTGTAGGAAAAGAATATTAGCAATTCTCTGGCAGATCCTATAAAAACTTTTCATTGCACTTTTCGCATATAATCAAAATACAAGATCTGGAGAGAACAAGAGAGAGAGGTGATGTTGGTGCTGCCTAGTGTTTTTGCTGAGGTTGTAATGGCACTGTTGTACATTATGGAAATTATTGGTTTAGAGACTACACAAATTCCTGGCAAACATTTTGGAGCTGTGTTGGTGGGTCAGGAGATATTGTGCCCAGAAGTATCTGCTGGCTTGAAGGTGGTTCAGTAAGAACTTGCTATAGGTGGACCATACACCAATTTCTGCATTAATAGAGGAAAGGAGACGTCATATGCCATGATGTAAAAGTATCTCACTCAATAAAAAGATGGAGACTTTTTATTTAACTTCAGATTTAGGAGTTGCATGTCATCTGTTTTCTTTGGTTTGCCTCAGACCTTTGGGGAAATAAATAAGAATTTCAGATGGGATTTATTTCATGTAACTTCAGCCACCTGGAAAAAGCATCTAGCTATCTACCCAGGCTACCTCTAAAATTAATGGAGATAAATACATCACCTTTGTCTTGCACACACCTCTTAAGATGTTATCTGTCTTTTCACATATTATAGGCCACTGACTGTTCCCTGAATTAATTTCTGCATCAAATCTAAAAACAAGGTTTACTCGTAGCACATATTTTTAGAAAGATATGAAACTGTACTGTTGCTGTTTTTTGTTGTACTGGTGAGAAGTCCAATACTCCGCAGCAAAAGTTAAATTAGTGAAATATTTCATGCTTCAAGCCTTAATCTAGTCTGGGTACTAGTAGCTGGATATTATATCATGGTGGGCTGATAAGAAGTGCCAACGGTTTCTATCTGCTTTTCCTCCATGGAAGGTATGTACTCACTGTGGTCAGTCCAGCCTCTGAGTAAAAATTTTTTTAGCTTAATCAGTTGACCATTTCTATGGGTCTTCTCTAAGACTCTCCATTTTCCCATGACTGCTTTTAATTTATGCCTGGCTTCCCAGAAGAATACTTCTGCATTAGTCAACTTTCCTAATCATTGTTTCCCTTTCTCCAATCTCATAGCTTTCAAATTAGATGAAATAGCAATTATACCTCTTCTTATTTTCAGTTGATGTTTTAGAGTCAAGACCTCACTCTCTCTCTAAAACTGCTCTGTAAGGATGCCCCATTCACAACTGCATCTTGAATCATAGCAAATTTTTAATCCATTTAATACGTGCTGAGTTGGTTGTTCTTTATTGTGGCTTCTTAATCAAGACATCATGTGTAAGAAAGTTAGGTGTTTCACTGAAGTGTATTGCATAAACACGGCTTTACCTTTATTGCCCAAATTCATAATCTCATTTAAAAATCAGGTTTCTGTGGCACAATTAGGTTTTTTTTTTTTTTTTTTTTTTTTTTTTTTTAATCTTTATTAAATTGCATCCTGTATTAGATGTTGCTTTACTTTGTCTCAGATATAGGTCAGGCTGACAGATATACTAAAATATTTCCTTTTAAAAATAGTTAAATAAATAAGTTAGCTTTCCTCTAGTTACGTCTATGCTCCAGTTCTATCATCTATTTAAAGTGTATTCTGATACTGATGCTCAGAAAATGGCCCACTCGGTCATGCAACCTGCTATTCAATTAGTCTTCGTTAATGAAAAAAAAATTATTCTATTCGTGACATGACTTGGTCTACAAAATTTGTGGTAAGAAATGATCTTTTTTCCCCTTTTTTTCTTCAACAAAAATGTATATTAAAAAATCTTCATTAGTAATTAGAATGTGGTTGAAAATGCAGAAGCTTTAGAGATTTTGTGTGCGCCTCAGGGCTCTGTTCCGTCACTAAAGATACAAAAGCATCTTGACACACGTTTGTGTTAACTTAGATCAGAGTTGTTGCTTGAGATCTAACCAAGTGATTCACTACAAACTCATCAGGGGTATCAAATGAGTTTATTTCCACAGTTTGTCAGAGACTGTGCAAAAATGAAATGAGGCAGAGAAAGTTCGTATTAAAGATGTATGGAAAAAATGACCCATGCAAAAAATATTGAGGACGACACACAGGAAAGAGCTCATGGGCAGGTTTTATTCTCTGACTGTTCTGTTTCTGGGGCTGTTTTGCTGTTTTCTTTTAGGGAAAATGCTTGTTTTCATATTACTAGTTATTTTTTAAGTCTGGTGCCTTACACTTTTTTAAATCTCTGCTTGTGATGAGTTCTTCCTATACCGGTAGCTTGAATTATGGTAGGTGGACAGTGTCTGACAAAGGGTTGTTAGTCCCATAAGCAAGAATATATTCAAAATGAAAACTTTGCATGCAATTTAGGAAAAATACTCATAACAGAAATGTATCTAGGCTCAAATGAAATGTGTGAAGAAACTTTAAAAGTACTTTCTGAACTTGTGCAGTAGCTGTTTGTTGCATTTCATTGCTATCACCAGGGGATGCTACTGGGATGGATCAACCAATGATTTCTCCATAGGTGAATTTAGGTGCTGTAACTAGCAAGCAAAGAGAAGACTAAACAGGGATCCAGTGCTACCAGGATGTGGTGACTAAATCATTTAGGTCCTCATAATAAGCCTCTGCTGTGTTAGGCCCAAGTCACGCTTCTTCTGAGAGTGCTTGCTTCAAGGATTTATAAGCAGGTGGGGGATTACTGGGGCTACACCACACTCTGTTAAAGCTGTCCCTGTGTAACTGCAATATGGATGCAGAGTCAATCAGAAACCTGATCAGAGCTCCTAGCCTCTGTGTTTTTGGTTGAACTGTCTATGGCACAATTGCTAACTTAGCTATTATGCTCTTTGCACGCATTTGGAAATTTCTTTATTTCACTACAAATTCATAAGGCCCACAGACCTTGCTTCCACAGAAGCAAGGAGGCTCTCCATCGTGAGTAACTTTTGGTTTCATTGGTTCCGATTTTCACCACAGATGCTTTTAAGGAAGAGAGAGGTCTATGTTTTCTCTTTCTGGAACACAGAAATGCATTGAGATAACAATGGCTTCTTGTCCATGGGAATATGGGCTGTTGGGTATCTGAGTGGAGGTGCAGGAAAGATGCTCCACTCCTATTAATGCCGATCTGGTTTCTGGGCACTCTTTACTGTGTGACATGATGACAAGAATACAGCTTTATCCTGTTTCCTGTTGGATCTGCCTAGGTTCACTCCCCACAGGGTGCCAGCTTGGCCAGGGCTGACCAACCCTGGGGTCAGCCTACGAGCATCTTGGTGCACCTCTGCCAGAACAGTCCAGGACTCCCTTGCCATCCCCCTTCCCCTTCCAAAACCCGAACTCTAATCTTTTAAATATTAAAACAACACAGAGAGGTAAATCTTCTTAACAACACATGGAGAATTAAACAGGCAACTTCCCTGGGTAATAATGGAAAGTTTTGTAGCTAATTCCCTACACATACTGTGCGGAAAATGAATCCCATAAAATACAAATAACTTCTCCCTGAGCACCTGTAACTTCTTCCTAATATTTAAAATTTATTTACATTTCATTTAAATAAATTTTAAAATTGCAGCACAAGCTCTGTGTGTTTGCGTATCTGCACTGTGTTTGTGTCCTGTGAACCACTTTTGCAGAAGGGGGGATTTGTAGAATAAAATGCAAAGGTAAATAATAAACGGTCTCATCTTGCCACTTGGAGAGCCTCTCCTGCAGTCTGGCCACTGCTTTGCTTGGGACTCTTAAGGAGGGTCAGACAGCGGTTGAGAATAATGCCAGACTGTGCAAGTTAAAAATTATTTTTTTTAGGAAATGAAGTTTGCACTCATTTGTGTATGGATACAATAACGTAGACTGTCCAGCAGATGTGCTGATCACTGTGTGGGGTTAGTCGTGAAGTCTGTGAAGAAAAGATGCTCTCTCAGCAGCTCACCGAATGGGCCAGGGCCCCCAGAAAATAGGTTGTACCAATTTTTGTAGTGATTCAAGATACGAAGGCAGAGAAAATATTGGTGTTTGCTGTAATTGTCTTCTGTAGACTCATTTAAACAACAAAAAAAAAGTCACCCAGACCTAGCATAATTCTCAGGCAGTCTTAGTGATGTACAGAGCAAGCAGACTGATAGGGCTACAGGCAGCAAGCCTGCTGTACAGGTGTAATGTATAATGGTGTAATATATAGAATACATGTGCCAAAATGACATGGTAAGTAAATTGCTGAGGTTTGTATTCTCAGGCATACCAGCACTATTTACATTAATCGATAAAATGGCTCATGGCATTACAGAATAGGTTTTAATCTTGTGCAGGGTAGGTAGGTTTGTACTGTTTTATTTGACCCTTCTTTTATGTTGCTTTCTATGCTCTGGTATAGAACCAACCCAATATAATTCAATTCACTACTACTTTACCCTTCAGTTAGAGCAAACCTACAGTGAGCACACAAAGGCCACTGTGATGGTATCTTCTTTGATCTTCAGCTTGCTCAATCTACTTCCTACTGTGCTGGCTCACAATTTCATTTTAATAGTTAAGTAGTTTGGACATCATTAAAAGAACTGTGTCTGGAGGCAGTGATATGGCACTGATCAGTTTGTCAAGTAATTCCATTAAAAAAAAAAAAGGGAAAAAAAGTTCACAGTTCTGTCCTGATATGATGTAGAAAAAATGTCTCATTAAAAACAACTTTTGTAAAATACTTTCACCCATTTCAACTTAAAAAAAATGAGAATAATTTCTGGAGACTAGCTCTTTCCAGTCTAATACATCATCTTCTTTTAATCTGCAATAGTTCCTACTTTTTTTCTAGCAATTATTAATAATTTTGTTGCTCTGCTTAATTTTCATAAGTGGGCTCAAATATATTTTTGGAAACTTTACAGACGAAGGACTGGGCTATGATTCAGGCTAAATGCCCGTTCAACATGAAAGTCAGGTCAAACGCAAGCCTACCAGCCCTGGGCAAGATTAAAACCTATTTCTTCCAAACTGGGTAGATGAAATATGGTCTGTAAACTTATTTGATGATTGTGCCTCCAAAATGAGTCAGGTACGTATCTGTCAGTGGATGTAGAATACCTTCTATGTACTTTCCTATCTACCATCTTAATCCATAGAGGTACCTGAGTTTCCTCCTATAGACGGTGCCAAGGGGCTGGTATGCCCATTCCAGAGTGTTAGGTCAGAAGTCTCCTTGACGTTCTCAACCTAGTATTCTGCATTTATATTTGATTCACCTGATTTTTTTCAAGTAATTTTCCTTTATTGGCAGTTATCTAAGTAGCATCCAAGTAATAAAGTGCTACCAAATGGCTGTTTTTTTTTTTTTTTTTTTCCAAGCTTGGCATTTAGAGAAGTTAACTTGGAGGTAGTGACCTTTTCTGACATTGTTTTTGCATGATTTGAGGCAGGTCTTACCCACTCCTTCTCAAATTCTAAGGAAACATGTACCTATTGCATGTTCTGGGGTGAGGTTTTCTCTTGTCCTTTCAGGCTAAAACTGTTCTGCTTTATCTAAAGGAGCACTCATTGAGCAGGAGGTGGGCTGCAGCTTGGTGGCTGATGTCCTTTTGTAAGAGCTAGAAGACTGAGTAATTTTGCTGTCTGCCTTTTTGCTGCTAACACTCGCATCTTCAGTGTATTAGGTAGGTAAATTGAGTGAGTAATTTTGACTAAGTGTGCCATTGTACAATGAGATAGCAAAAAAAAAAAAAAAAAAAAAAAGTCCCAAAATCTAGATTATTATCCCTGGAGGATAATCAGAAGGAGCTGAGGAGTTGCTGGAGTACAGAGGCAAGGGAAGGATGAAACACTGGCTGACATGATGATGTGCAGCAGTAGGAGCTGTCTGTGATCTCTGCAGACTAAAGAGAAAACCAGAGGGGGACACAAACCAGACCAATTTGCCTTAAGGTATGCCACCCTGTTTTAAGTCTCTGCATTTGCAACAGGTTTTAGACTTATAGCAAGTGAAGATTATAGAGACAACGGTGTTTTACTCTTCTATTATTGGAGCAGAAAATATGTGGGCCCTGAAAATTTTTCAGGGTGGTATTTCTAATTGGGCTGAGTTTACCCTGGTGTGTGGAGGCAGAACTTTTACCTGTATTAATTGTTAGCATTCACTGTTTCACCTGAGAACCCACCTATAGACAGTCTCGAAACATTTGTATGTTTGGTCTGTAAATCCATCTTGTCTGGGGGCAAACTGCTACCACTGCCACCTGCTCTTGCAAAGGACTGCTGTTTCTTGGGATAAGAAACTGCATATATATCTGCAGATATAACACTGTTTCTTGAAGGTGATTTGGGATTTCAGTTACTTTACATATGCTCAAAAATGTTTCTGCATGCAAATCTGGTGGATAGAAGCGTGTGAGTACTGAAGTTCAATTAAGACGGCATTAAAAACATTGCTAGTTTAATCTCTCTGTCCACATTCTCTGATGTAGCTGTTTTGTTTGTCAGATGGAAAATAATAGATCTGAAAGTTGAAGTTTAAACAGAGTAGAAACAATTTATGCCCAGCAAAGGCCATAAAGAAACACTGCTAAATGTAGAAAGATGAAACAGTTCTATCAAAAATGCTTTTCTGCTGTTTTATTTTTGCTTTCTTATATTCCTTTCTAAAAATTGTGCATTAGGTTACAGTAACTATTAATACATATGTAATTTCATAATTTCAGATCCGTTTGTCTGAGCAGGTATAATTTACCTGTAAAGATTGGATATGAAATAATTTTCAAAATATAAATGAATGTAGATCTTCGGTTTCCCACCCTGCAAAAAAAATAGCGAGACAACCCCTCAGAGAATACCTCAAGCCCTGGTATCTCTTAAAATAACAGATGAAAAAAGAAATTTGAAAGCAAAACGAAGAGATAAAGAAGCATCAGCCGCTCAAACCCCCTAGGTATTATACCTTCCAGTGTGCACCATCTGACTGACACACTTCTCCATATGCTGAGGAGGAGAAAGAACTATTCCCAGCTAACCCACAATTATGCCTTCATTATTTCTTTTTAATCTCCTCAGAGTTCCCATAGGGCCTCATATTTGGTTAGATGAATGTCCCTGCAACAGACCAACTTAGAAAGCTCTGCAAGTCTAGAAGAAAACTTTCATGTTATGTTTAGTGCAAATTTGGTCCTGAGCTATTTTTATCTTCTCACTCTCCTTTTTGTTCCATCATTAAATGAATTATTTTCAGGACTGCTTTGAATCTCTTATGGAGTTGAAAGATTTGTTAGTAGGATAAAGATTTGTTAGTAAGGACAACAGAGATTTTTAGTAATAAATTTTCCCCGTTGTGTTTTTAGAGGTATTTCTTTTTGGATATTTATTTTTCGTAAAATAGGTGCTTTTTAGGTGTAAAGAAGGATTAGGACCACTTAGGTAATTGCATAAGAAAAATCTCTAGATTTCACTGGAAGTAATAGTGGGGCCTATCAGTCATGTTGAATGTACTTGATATATTTCATACTCTGTTCCATGCAGATCTAGCTGAGATAAAATGATATAAACTGAGATAAGTATTTTTGCCTACCTATTTGGGTGTAAAGTTATTTTGCTTGGGGGCCCAAAGTATGAGCAGTGTAGTATTAATATGGTGAAATTGCTACAATTATGTCGCACTCCTACATTACCTTTGATGTGATATTTTGCAAATTGTTCTGTGCAGAATTATTTTACTATGGTTACATTGTAAATGTCATTTTGTGACGAGATACTTCAAGATGTATATAATGACTTATAATAAAGTTTATGGAAGAATCATAAATAAGAGATTAAAATCTTATATATTGTAATGTTTTTTTTGCATAATTTTTCTGTACCACCTGTCCTAGCTGCCTGTATTTGAGCGTTATCTTTCCTTTGTGCTCTAGAGGTTTTCTCAGTGAACTTATTGCTAAAAGAAGGTGAGAGAAGGACAGGGCTGGGTCTTGTGTTGCTGCACAGTCTCTGCTGTTTTTCATGATGGTGTTTTCAAGAGTTGGGCTAGTTGGACTGCTAAGTCAGTCAATTAATAACTCAACCTTTGATTTTTGTTAGCTTCAGGTAACATCTTTGTCAGTATTGGCCCCTACTAAATTTAAATGAAGTGATTGCTTAGCGTATAAATCTTTTGGAGGTTCTTAGCAGGTCCAAGAGAGTTATCTTCTTATTCCCTATTGTTTTTAATGTTAAAGTGGGAAAGTGAGGAATAGATTCCCCAAAGGATAGTTCAAATCAAGAAATTCAAAAGCCAAAACACACTGAAATACAGTATTGACTGGAATAAATGCGTGTGGTGAAGAAAAGAGCAGCAATTACAGTATATTGAAAAGACCACATTTCTGCATTTCCAGAAATTTAAAGAAAGAAGAAATAAAAACCACATTTGTGGTCGTACTGCTAACTGGAAGCAGGAAAGCATTGCCACTCTGGAGCAGGGTCAGACACAACCTTTTACTGTGGCTTGCGGATGAAGGCTGCAGAAATACACTTAATGGACTGAGAAAGAGGGTGTTGAAAATAGATCCATGAATGATAATTTGAAAAATAAGTTGCCAGTCCCAATAACATTCCTAAACCCACATCTTAGAAAGCATTTATGCTATTTTGGGAACATTATGAAGTCCATCAGAAAGTGCAATCAGCCTTGAATGCAATAAAATAAAAATCAGGTTTGCAATTATGGTCTGGTTAAAATCTCCAAAAAGGTGGGGGAGGAGGAACTCTTTCTGAGACAGAATTTGTAATGGCTTTTGTAATGGAAGTAGTCAGTAGCTACTGGTAATCTTCATATTTCATTGAGAGTAATTGTCTTAGACTAGGTGTTTTACTAGATTGTCCCTTAGTAAAAATTTTTATTTAATCTTTTTTTTTTTTCTTTAATTGGGTTAAAGCTGTAACTTGAAGTGTTTAAAGGACATCTTGTTCAGTTAGATACATGCTGAAAAAATTAAAGACAAGACAATAAAACCAAGGTATGTTTGTTAGACCATAACACTATTTCAAACATGACATGGTATGCTGCTAATGAAGAAGAAATCGAGCTCAGTGGGATGCAAGAAACTTGCCTTTCCCTCGAACCCCAGGTTGTTGAGTCTTGAAGCATAGTCACTGGGAGGACCTTGCTTTTTTTTTTTTTTTTTTTTTTTTTTCCTTATGCAATATTTTCTTTTTATGTCATAGATATACTTGCCAGGTGGGCTTGCTATGTAGCACAAGAGGTTTGTGGTACACTTTTCTCTGAAGAAAATGGATGTGAGGAGAAGGCAGCTCCATCCCTGGGTAATTTGCTGCCCAGGACGTCTTTGCACCTCCTTCTCTCTTTTTGACCTTCCACTGCTTGCCCAAGCTGATGTGCTGGTGGAGGCTCTGCAGTCTGACGTAGTCGTGAGTACAATTTGTTTGAAAGGAGAATGGAAAAAAAAAAAAAAAAAGATAATTAGTCAGGTTAAAGATTTGGGCTGGAAGGAAGGGTGTTGTTTTATGCTTGTAAACTCTTATTAGAAGGCCATTTGAAATGTGTGTCAAAGATACCCAAGGGACCTGGCTTGCTGCTATCTCCAGTCGCCTTTTGAAGACGGGAATCTGAGTACTAATATTGCCATTGTTCCTGTGATTGTGCTAGAAATGACCATCTCTGGTGGATTTTGCTAAGTGATAGCGGCCTTTGGAAAACAAACCATGGATAAATAGCATGCCCTGTGTGTTTTTAGTGTGTATGATTTTTTTTTTTTGTGCCCTTCCCCCACTTTTTTTTTTTTTTGTTGTTAATCCAGTGATAACTTCTCCTGCAAGTTCATTCCTACCCCTAGGCTCAGTCTCTTAAGGACATACTGTGAACTGATGCTTAATTAACCACCTGCCTCCCCAATAAGAGCTCACTCAGATATGATCCTGAAGGGGCTCTTGATGTAAGAAAACCCAGATTTGTTATTACAGTCACTCATTTTATATTGCTTTAGTGTGTTTCATGTCATAGCAGGCAGGAAGTGGGGAGCGGTATCTCAGTAACAAGTTTTGGGTACCCATTTTCTTAAGATGTATGTGTTGGAGATGAAAATTAAGGACTTTGAAGGAATTAACTGAGACGAGCCATGTGAGTAAAATCAAATCACCTCACTCTTGAAGTATCTTTTAATTAAATTTTTTTTTTTTTTTTTTTTTTTTGCTTTGTCATTAAGCAAAATTAGTTTAAGATTTAAAAGTCAAGGGATCAACCAATAAGCCGTGATCTGTGGACTTTATACTCAGACTCTTAGCTACTGCTGTAACTCAAGCAATCCTCAGTTTGTTTAAAGTTGAAATGCTTGGAATTAAACAGCTACAGCAAAATTAAGTTTTCAAACCTGGTGATGGAACAGATTTAATGAAAATTCTATTTAAAGTTGTGCTGTGAGGGCGATATTATGTGCTTGTACTGAGTGCCAAGTTGTGTGCCTGTGTATTAGGCGGAATATATAATCTTGCGTGGTTGAATTTTTGGGCCTGGATATCACTCAGCAGAAGGAAATGAACACATACGAATAATGTTCAAAGATAATTATGCTAGTTTTTCAGCCTAAATACCTTGGAATCTACAAAGACAGTTCATAGACAAAGGGGACACTAGTAAAATTCACTGCAATAGATTTCTCCATTCATAATGACAGGAACATCTCTCTCAATATTACTTAGCTAATGAAGGAATAGATCTGCTGTGAAGTTCCTAGGAGGCTCATTTTCTTGAGTACAGTAGTAAAAGTTAGCTGATGAATGACCTAAACTGCTTAATGTTTCTACTTATAACTTCTGAGCAGCAAGGCGTATCTAGGAGAGTACTGAAGGAGTTATCCTCAGGAGGCCCCAGTGTCCTTGTAGGTTGTCAGAGTCAATGAGCCAGGTTTATTTCAAATGGCTCCTTAAATGAACATTTATTTTGTGCCAGTAACACGTTTTTGATTAACAGCTCCTTTTGACTAATTTGCTTTCCAAAACAGCCCAATAAAGGACTCGTTTAAAACATAATTAAAAGCATGTTATTGCTAGTAGTTAATACTGATTAAAACAGGCATTAAGACAATTATCGTTGAAGGAAAGTAAGCACCCCGTAGTTAGTATAGAATCCATTCTTACAGTTTTTATGCATTGCATACAGAAGTGGGCTGCCTGCCAAATTTGTGGAAGTTCTTATTCAGCACTTAATTGTATCAAAATTTGATTCCAATTAATTTTTTAATGGACAAGCAATCTGACAATATTTGTGTTAGATATTGGTTTTTGTTTTTTAGGATACAATCGTTTTCAACAAGTTAAAGTTAACATCATCTCCTGCCTGGTTACCAAATCGACTAATAAGAATGAAGTTTCCCTCTTTTTGTGCTTCTTACTAATACTTTAAAGAATGTAGTTTCTTCACTGGACTACAATTTTGCATCTTTGTTTTGTGCCTCTGCAACTTCAGAATGAGCAGTTCAGTTGCAGCATTTAAAAAAGAAAAAAAAAAAATGAGTAAAATTCTGACGGGGTGGCAGTTATTTTAGGTGCTGAAACAGAAACCAGTCTGAAAATTGTAAGCACTTAATGTCTATTTTTGGTAGTTGAATAGACAGGAATTTCACTTAGAATATATCCTGAATTCTAGAGAAAATATGCATAGAAATATAGAGATTAGGACACTAATTATGAGCCAGTAGCTTCTTGACAGTTGCAGTACAGAAAGTAAATAAAAAAATGTTTGTCACCACTTCTAATCCTTACATGAAAGTTCAATTTGTCATTTAACATGTGCATTTCTGTCTCGATTATCTTGATTCTGTAATTTCTCAGCTACAGTCTACATTATACCACTGCAATTCATAGCAAAGAATAATATATGTCCCTTCTAATCCATTTTAATTTAATAAATTGTTAAGAATGCATGAAAATTTCTGAGGTTATTTTTAACAGTTACTTCCTCTTCACTTTATGATTTTGAGAGATTTTGTGAAAGACCTTTCTTTCATTGTTATCAGCTTTTTCTCCTTTACATCAATCTAGTGATTCATGTCTGTCAGTCTATGATTTCTGTCATAATGGACAATGACAAATTATTGCCCCATCTCTTAAAAATGGACTAAGGGAAATATTGTTTAAATTTTCAAATGTACATTCTGTTATGTTCATTTTTATTGTTATTAAAATAATGAAAAAAATTAAAGATACTGAAGATTATTTAGCACAGATATTTACACCTTTGGCTGTACATAGCAGGACTGTGCTCTCAGCCTCCACATTACACTAGGATTATGAGGGCGAGCTGTTGGGGATCTGAAACGTTCCCTGGTGCCAAGCTTCAGTTTCCAGTTAAAAGCTGTCTGGTGCAATGGGAGCAGAGTGGGATGGATCTGTCACTGGAACTTTGAAGTCTGATGGACTTGCAAGGCAAGTGCATTGTTTACTGCTCTTGGTGTCTGTAGAAATGAGTCTCCGAAAGCAGCTTTCCTACCTGAAGGGGCTGTTGTGGGTCCAGTGTCTGGATTCCAGGCTTTCACAGTAACCTCAGCTAAAAAAGGAACAGGTTTCCCAAGTTTGACAAGTATAGAGGATGTAACGTGGCTAATTAGCCTAATCCTGTGGCTGATACAGATGATGGTTGTGGGGGAAAGTAACTGGAGATAGAGTGGATCTGCTTTTCCCCAGCCTGAGCTATCTCTAGGAGGAGGAAGGCATGAAGATTTTCAGCTTGTGGGTTGATGCAAAAAAACAATCCACTTGTGATTGGTAGGTTTGGAATTGTTCTTTCTTGCAGTGTGTGCCACATTGTGTGATGCCTCATTGCTCAAACACCTCTTTCCTAAGTGTGTGGGGATCTGCCCTACATGGGTGGTGTCCCCCATCCACCTGGGAAACCTGCACAGCATCAAAGAGCCAAAGCCAGCAGCTTCTGCTCTGCAAAAAACAGTGCCAGCAAAGATGGCTTTTGCATTCCTCCTCGGTGCACAGTTTGCTGTTTACTATTTCATTGCTTAGATTGCTGTGCATATGTTGCTAGAAGAGTTGTTCACAGTACATACATTAAATAGGGCTTCTGACAATATTGGCCATAATAGATATCAATAACAGCCATTACGTGCTATAACATGCTATGCCCACAGTGGGCACAGTAATGGTTTCTGGAAACACTGAGCAAACAGTTTGAGTTCTGTGTCTACTGACAGCAGGCTTCTTGGTGTGAAAGGCAGGCTTTGCTTTGGAAAATATGAACTTGCCTTTACTGCTAGACCACATCTAGAAATAATTGCATGCTGCAAGGCGACCTATACCTTACTTGGCTAGTTGTCCTAGAGCTTCTGAGATGTGATGCTCTGAGTCTGACCCTAATGTGTAATGCCCTCAGTTTACAAGTGTGGAGAACCTTTCCCTTAAATCAGTCCAAGTATAGCTGAAACCATCTCTGCAAGTACTCGATCCTCTTTCCACCTCAGAACCTCGCTGACCTCCTGAGTGGAGATTAGGTCTGTGATCTAGGTGGAAAGACAACACTTTGTCTATTGAAGAGGAAAAATGAAAATTATGGCATATAATTAAAATATCATTTTTTTTTCCCAGTTATTCTTCTGAAAATATCAGATGTATATGCAAATGTCTCAGGGGAACTAACATCTTTCTCAGTTTATCTGTTTTAATTAAACTGTTAGTTAATTCTTGATTCTTGGGTGTAAAGAGAGGGAGAGAAATCATCTGAAATTATTCAGTTGCTATAGTTTAATGGATTTTTAACAATTACAGAATGAAAAGCAACAAAAATAAATAATACAGTTGTTAAAGCTAATAATGTAACAAAGGTAAAAAGACATCCCTGTAGGCTAGAAGAAGTATTAAAAAAAAACCAAACAACTCTACAATCAAAGACTAGTCAGCTTTTTTGTTGTTTTCCCCCTAGATGCTCTGGCTATTAATAAGATGTTTGCAAGAACATCTGAGGAGTGTGGGGAAGTAAGGGAGGAAAAAAGAAAATCAACAGAATAAGACTTTGAAAATATGGCAAATAGGTGATGGAAGTTGGGCTTAGTCATAGACTAGAGGCAGAATCTGGGGTTTTAATAGTTATTTGGAAACATGAGGTTGTTAAAGTCCATGTGAATGCCTGTGGTGACAGTAGGAGAAAAGGGGAGGAAGGAAAAGGGGCTGGTGCACTCAAAGCAGTCACTTCTGATGGAACTTTGCAATAGCAACCTGAAATGCAGAGAGTGATTTTCAAGTGCGGAGGAAATATTATTCCTGGTACAGAGTTATAAAATGCTGACAGCCTGGAGAGTTGTACCTGTTCCACAAAACTAATTTAGATTATATTTATAGGAAGGCTGTGCAAGATTTAAGAATAGCCTGGTGAGAAATAAGAGATGAGGCTCAATACCTGAATTGTGTGAGCTTAAGTTGTCAATATTAAAAAAGAAAGGTAACAACAGCAAAGAAGGGGGGTGAGAAGGGTGTCCTAAGGCTTTCAGAAGGAGGCGTGGGCATACACTCCCAAAGGGAAGAGGTAAAACCTGAAGATGACCTGCTTCTGAAGGTCTTGCTTCTCACTGAAAACCAGGAATAAATGCTTTGAGATTCTGGGGACGGGTGGTTTCTGTAGATTTGAGAGACAAATGCAAATCTCCCACCAGCACAGGGTGCTGGAGACCTGCAGAGCTCCCTCTGCTACTGTAGTGGGATGAAGAGGACAATTCTGAGAGGAAAGGAAATAAGAAAGAAAATAGAAAAGCTTATCGAGTGTTCCTTATTTTCCCAGTGAAAACCTATGCCTGTAGAATGAAACAGTGGAGGCTGGAGTGTAAGACAGTGTGAAGATGCATTTTGAAAGCTGGTTGACCTGCAAATGCAGCAGAGTTGTCAGGGAAGCAGTGTGCTGGAGGTGACTACAGCCCTAGGTGCAGGTGGGATTGCTCCTCTCCTGGGGGCTGCCTGCCTGGAGGCGCAGGTGGGCAGGTCCGCCAAGGGTGGTGGGACGTGTATGCAGAAGGAGAACATTGTCACTGACACCATGAGGCTCCCAGATAGCAGCAAGGAGTGGAAAGCACCAGTCAGGTCCCAGAACAGGCTGTGAGGATTCTTTTCATGTAGGCAAAATCTTGGGCAAAATTTTCAGCAAGTGACTGAAGCAGATAAATTAAAGCCCACAAGCAAGGATCCACGTGCAAGGACATGGGCAGAAAGTTGTGCAGAAAGCTTCCTGCTTCAGCCCTGCCTTCCCTAGTCACTTTGAGCTTTTGGTATTTGAAAGTTAAATTTCTAATTTTATTCAAATAAAGCCTGGCTTTCTTGCGTTTTAAAGCTTTTTGGTCTTTAGGGATCACACTGTAGGTGATGGTTTCAGCAGATCCACTTCAAAGCTTTGGCAGATTCAGTGTCCTATCGTAGCATATACTAATTAGTGAAGCTGTGGGCCAAATTCCTGTGGGATATAACCCAACAGATACAATAGTATTATGCTGGAATTAATCCACTAAACCAAAACTGTAAACCTGTGCACACTGAAGTCCATGGCAAATTTCCAGTCAATTCCAGTAAACATAGGGATTGGGACTTAATGAAGAGATTGGAAAATCCTGTGAATACTCTAGGATTGCAAATAAGATCCACGGCTCTTTTATTCCAGAAGGAGAAAAAATGTTTGCTTAAAGAACATATAGTATATTGAAATAATAATGTGAAACTGCAATATTGATAATAACCCTTTTTCATGTTTGATTAACGTAAAACGAAAACGGGGATGTATAATGTGTGTATCTAAATTTGCAAAGAGGGTATTTCTCATTTATACCTAGAAGGGGAAGTAAAAGGTGAGATAAAACAAAAAACTGAGTCAGTAAAAATAGAAAACTAGAAAAAGTTTTATTCCCAGTTCTAATGTGTAGTATTATTGCTGATGTCAGATATATTTAGCATTTGACAGTCTATTATAAATGGAAATGAAGTGTGCCCTTCTTAAACAGAAATGGTAAGCTCAAAAAGTATGTGTTTTGATACATTTTTTGCTTCCAAACCCACTCAGAAAGCCATTGCATATCAAAATGCTTGAGATGTCTTCCTTGCTGTGGCAAGCCTTCTTCTCAGTTCTGCAAAGGCTAATAAGGCTATGGTTTTGTTGATACATTTAGAAAGAGAGTGTATTTGGAAGGAAAAATTGGATGCTGAGCTTTTGTTGTGATAGCTCTAAGACTCTGTATTTTGGCTTAGAGTTCTAAGACTCCATTTGAAGAAGGAAAAAAGGAGAGAAACCAGCAGAAATGATTCAGGTGTCAAACAAAAATCTCTTCCAAGAATAAGATTTATTTCACTCTCTAACCCCTTGCCAGAAGTTTGTGTTTTTGGGAAATGAAAATTTCTGTCTTGGTGGTATTAGTAAAGCAAAACCAGCTGAGCACATTCAAACAATGGACAGAGTATGTCTCTGCTAATTTTGAATTTTCTGGCTTTTGTCACTGTATGTCACAACCATAATTATTATTTAAACATAGAGGTGAACTGCAAAACAGAAATGAAACTTTAGCTGAGAAATGCTGTATGAAATAAAAGTTCCTGCTAAGTCGTGCAAATCTTCAGCATGGCCACACATTTTAATGTAACCTTGTTTGATATTTTGTCTGCCATCTCAAATTAGCCTGGTGTAATGAGAAGATCCCAATGAAATATTTATGTGCCAGTGAAAAATAAGTTTGTAAGGGGGTTGCTGTGGAATTTGGGCATTTACTCAGATTGCATGGTAAGCAGAGATTTACTCTATCAGCAGAGACCCTGACAGCCTGGTCCTTACCTGAGACCTCTTGAGAGCCTGGTCCAGTGCTGGGGGTGTCAGGCTTGCCTTCCTCCTAGGTGGCAGATCGCTTCTTCCAGTTAACATGCAACATCACGATGCAGCTGTATTTGTGGGTTTGTGCTTGTCTAGTATGGAAAAGTTCACCTTTTAGCAAAATGGCTTTTGAATCTTTTTTCTTTTCTTGTTTTAACACTCAAGAATAGCCCACCTGTAGCAGCGTAACAAAAATCTATGCAAATATGCTCCCTGTCTTGAAGTAGGTAATTTGGAAATAACAGAGCTTCACAAATAGCTGTCATCACTTCCAGTGCAGTGCATTAGAACTGCTGATACTATGCAATGCTTGCTCCTTTCAAATGCTGGGACTATTGATAAGAGTTGCTTTTTAAACTGCTACAGGTTTGTTAGAAATGATGCTTATGTTGTAAGATTCCTCTATTTAGTTAATGTGTCCTGGGTAAGGATAAAGAAATCTTGCAGGTAGGCACTCATTTCAATACTGGGAAACGCTACTTGCATTTATTGATGTTACTGTGAAAAACACATCTGACAGGTTAAAAAGTAAATGTGAGGTTGAACTGGTATAAAAAAGTAAATCAATAAAATCTTGGATTTTTTTTTTTTTTTTTTTTTTTTTTTTAATGTACATGTATGTATGTATGCAGGGAAAAATCAATGAATTTGTGCTCACTATTCCAGTGCTCTTTCACTATCTCTAGCAGTCCAGCTTCATCTATTTTTACTCTTCAATCCTGGGGCTATTAGTTTGGCTGTTTGGAGGGTCTGCTGGTAGTTTCTGAATGACTTTAGGTAGAAATGGAAAATTTGAAGGAGGGAATCAAGTCCCCTCTCAAACTACCTCTCATATCTATACAGTTAATCTAAAAAGATAAAGAGGCTTTTAAATTCAGGTTTATTCAACTTATAATATTGCAAAAAGAGTCCTGCTGCCTGCAGCAGCTTCTGTGCTGGTTAATAAATCAGACCAGAAAGCAAAACGTTGCTTAAACATTTGAGAGTCATGCTGAAGTGCGTGGATTGAGAGTGGAAATGGAGGGTTACTCCTGCATGCAAACAGTGGGCAGAGTGGATTTCAGCATGAATAAGACATAGGACCTGCTTCAGTAATCATCAAAATCATTATATGAAGGACCTTCCTCACCTGGAGGGAGGTCTGACCTTTGTGTAGTTTTGTAAAAGCTATTCATTATTTTTTTCCCATAAAAAACAGGTTATATGTCCATCCTTTAGAAATACCCTCAAATACCATTTGGTAGATCTGTTCAAGCAAGCTGTAAAATGTTAAAGAGAATCCTGAATAATGAAAAAAAAAATGCTATTGGTAACAGTAGGCAACATGATATTAAGTCACTGCTGTTCATTCGCCCCGGTTTTTTTTTGGTTTCTTTTTTTTTTTTTTTTTTTTTTTTTCTCCTTTGGAACAAACTAAACAGGCTTTGGCAAAACAGGATCTTATAACATCAAACTGTACTAAAGGCAGATTTCCACAAAGTGCTTGCACAGCACAGAAAGTTTAAGTGTTGGCACCAAGACAGGTTTGTGTGGTACAGAAGAATTCTTATATTTGAATGTTTCTATCTTACAAGCCTTTATATGTCAAACTTTAAGTGGAATTGACTGTTTATCCCAGTTGATTTTGACTAGTGACGCCTTCCAGGTTGGAGGGCGCTCACTTCACTCTGTTTCCCATCAGCACTCCTTGACTACCGGCATGTGGTGCCAATTTGTTCCTTCTGTACAGAGAAGAAAAGAAGTTTGGATTTAATTTTAAGCCTTGACACAAGGTTTAATTTGCTAAAAAGGGGAGCTGTGCCATTGTAAATCTTGGAGGAGACACCAAGGTTGCAAAAATTGTCAGCCCAATCTGTTTTAAGCACCATTTCAGTCGTTCCATTAAAGGAACAATATTCCTTTTCACAGCTTGTTCAGCTGTATCAAAGCACACCGGTTAACATGTAGTTGGCTATTTATTGCACCTTTTCTTGCTTTCTGATCAGGTTTTTATGATAAGAGGAAATTTATTTGCTGAAAATGATTTATCAATACGTTAAGGGGAGAAAAAAAAATTTGGTTTCAGGTGACTAAATGTCAAAGCACAGTAGTTTATGCATGTACCATGAGGAGTCACAGAGAATAAATCTCACTGAAATCTCCTGACTTACAGAAATAAGTGCATTGTGGCTCTATTATTATTTTCAGAAAACTGTGTTAGAGCATTACATTGCATGTAAGAAGCCTTTTTTTTTTTTTTTTTTTTTTTTTTTTTTAATTATTATTTTATTTTATTCCTGGTGTCAAACCACACTTAGCTTTAAAGACCAGCTGGCCCTATGGGCAGATTCTGTCTCTGCTAAGATGATGAACATAGTCCTCTTTCCTCACCCCTTCACATTGTGGAAGAGGAGAGAGTTTAGCATGAAACCCCATGTCTCTGATGAGGTTTTGGTCATTCATTTCAGTAGTGTCAGGGCTTTAGCCTCCATCCCAATACTTTGTCAGTGCTTTCTGATCCATGATGATATTATCAGGAAAGTCAGTATGACATGATGGGATTTGGTAAATATTTATTTAAACTAGTCTGGTTTTAAAATAAAAAATAACCTCATAGTTGGTTAAAACTCAGAAATTTAAAAGTATAGCAGGAAAGTTATAACACATTAATGTATGCTAAGGCTTTACAGTGTCTTGTTTTAGTCCTGTTTTATTTATTTATTTATTAAGAAATGGATGTCTGACCCAATAGTTCATTTATGATCATCTGTCACGTAAGTCCTTTTTATTTCTTGGATTAAGTGCTGCAGAAATAATAAATCGTTGCTGCTCTTTTGGCACTGTTCCAGCTCACGCTGTCAATCTGGGCAGCATGCATGTGTAATGTTTTAAAGTTAAATTCTGCAAAACAGCAACTTTTTGTTAACTTTGTGCTATGACTGCCCGGATTAGCTTTTGGGATAGTTCCCCTTTTCCCACATACCATGGGTGACTAATACAGTGATTCTAATATCTTAAAGTTGTTTTAATTATAATGTAAAATGTGTTTTATCCTAAAATATAAGGGTTACTTGCTCTTTCTACTTATTGTGAAGAAAGCTTTAACCCCTTTTGGAGGGTGGAAAGGGGGAAAAAAAAAAAAAAAAAAAAGGACAAACCCTGAAACCTCTTTTGATGTCTTGCACTTACTGCTGTTTCTAAACTACATATCTTGTGTTATTAACATGTGTTTTCTTTTTATTTCCTGTGATATGGTTGACTGAGTGGATAGATGTATTTACCCTGAAATGTTTTTCAGTATTAATCAAGTTGAACTGTGATGTAGTATTACAGAGAAAATGGGAAATCAGAGATGTGCCACAAACTGGACCATTCATCAAAAACACTGCTTTCCTTTGGGCGTTCACAACTGGAACGAAACAAGACCTGGTTCTAAATTTCTAGTGAATCTGCTGAACACACAAACTGTTAAGGCTTTGCCAAAACAGAAGGGAATGTGGGCCCTGTTTTGTTGTTGCCTAAGGACCAGGGTGCAACTGGGGGGCAGACAGAGGTGGGAGCTGTTGATGCTTCCCCATGTGAGCTTGGGAACACATGGGGCAGCAACAAGCAGCTCCAGTCCATGTGGTTCAAATACTGGCCCTTATACCCCGAAGCACAAGCATTTTGATTCTTTCCAGATTTACAACCACGCTCGATGTTGTTCATCATGTGCCCATTCTGGATTAGAGGATTTATGGAGTGGAGGTGTTGGTTGTTGTACAGAAAGTTGTTTAGTCTGTATATCCATGCAGCTCCTTACTTATCGGCTCTGTCTCTCTGATATTTTTCTCTCTGTATTTATAACAGGACAGTTGTTCCCCCTGAAGGTGAAGGAAAAATGGGCTCCCACTGCCTCTCTGGTTACTGTTTGTGCTTCACTGTAACTTTGTGGTGGAAATATCCATTTAACCATTTTGAGGAGCTCAGTCAAAAATGCTAATTTCTGAGTTGCTACATGTCACTAATATCTGACACACATTTGATGGAGTTGTGGACATTATGTTTTAGTCACCCATAACAAAGACCATTTATAAATAACGTGCCACTTCTAAAAATGTAACCTGAGCAATTCTATTATGTTCTATTAAATAAGATAGATACCACAAAAGAGTTTGCTTAGCGCATGATTCATGATTCCCATTTCCAGAGCGCAGTTATTTACTGTGATATACTCCAGTTATGTTAGTGAGTAGGATGGTCTTTATTGTAAATGTTTTGTATGTGGTGACAATGAGGTTGATTTTTAATGTGAGAGCTGGTGAGCAGTGGCCTGGTTTGTGTGTACATCTGATCTGGAGACCAGGCTCAGACTGAAGTGAGCCCCATGCTGGTTCCTGGTGAGAAAAACCCGACCTCCCTGCTCCAGCCCTCTGACCACACCAGGCACGGGGATTTGAGTAAGTGCCTAAAGCGGCCTGGGGGTTCTCACTTCCCACCATCCTGCCAACAGCAGGAGATGGCATCAGAGGGATGCCATCACGTTTCTCCTAGAGGGAGGCTGCTCCAAGCTGCTGTCTCCTCATCCTAATTGCCCTAATTATTTCCATTTAGGGCAAGGCAAGCACTCTGTTTGGGACTAGTAGGAGATGCAAGGTCTTGTGATAGAGCATGGCGTTGTTTACCTGCAACAAACACAAACAGAGTGAGAAATCCTCTCCCTCGTGACTGCCAGGAACATTTTGGGCATCCTGTGCTGGTCCTTGCAGACAAATTGCATTTGTAGGCACGCAGTGCTTGTGCAATTAATCAGGCATGTTCTGAAGCCAGTGTAATTTGGAAAGATGACCATTTATAGAAGATTTGTTGTTCGCTGACCGCAGTTACAATTATCTGGGAGAACAAATAGGTCAGATTTATTTAATTTGCTTTTTTTGGTAAAAGCAGTATATTTTGTTAAAATTGGCTAGCAAAAAGATTTGTTTCCATGTGGGTGTGTATTTCAACACTGCAGAAAAATGGTTATTTCATAAGCTTGAACATCAATCTTTGGATTTACACAAATTTTAAATTATATTCCTAAGAGTTTATAACGGGAGCCAAGAGTTATTTTCTGGTTATTAATCTTTCTCCCCTATCCAAAAACATCCCTGAACTTTGTTTAGCTGTACAGTCTCTTCAGACTGTTGATTGTACTGTACTGGGGCTGAGAATGTTTCAGTTTATGTAACCAGTCTCTCTGTTTAAATTTCAATGACAGATCTTTTCATTTTGTTTACAGCCAAATAACAATGCAAACATGTCATGATACAGCCGTAGACATGGTGTGCGGTCATTGAAAAGGGCATTCACCAAATTGATTCCTTGGTCTTATCCTCTTAAAACTTATTAAAAGCATTTCATTGTTATGTGCGGCTATTAGTGAGCAAAAATAAGCTTTCCTTATTTACATAAGGATGATAGCTAGTCACTATGTCTTCTCAGTTATTAGTTGTTTGGTTAATCAGAAAGCTGTGTTATTACAGCGTTTTTGTAGATTGCAGTTAAGCAGAAAAACCACACATGGCATAATGGTGAAATGTTTCACTGCAAACCCAAATACTTAAGTAAAATCATATCTTTAATCTGTTTACAGCATTGCAATATTTAAATAGTTTGCATGGATTTGATTATAAACTTTTACGTAGACATATTCATGTTGTAGTATTTTGTAATACAAACGTCAATGTGAGGCAGCTTTCTGGGCATAATTAATGCTAAATGACAATTTGAAAGTGAATTCATCTAGGCACTTCTGAGCTTTCCATCTGGTCCTTATCATGCAAAGATGTCTAGTCAGCAGCGTTTTAGTTGTTTTCAAAATTCTTCCCCAACCTCTTTATGCACAGAAGACTGGCTATTTATCCTTGAAGAGGTTTCCTAGCCTTCCTAGCAACTTCTTTTTGACCTCCTAGGAAAGTATTGCAAGCTTTATTATTTTTTTTCCTAATATTTTAACATAAAACGTTGAGGTTATCAGAATCTGATCTTTTCTATTTAAGTTGGAGCTTAAGCTCTATCTTTGGCTGCTGTTTTAAAATCACATCCTAAAATTCTGTCAATAAATGTGTCGGCCTCCATCCTGATATCAGTTGAGTAGCTTCCTTCTACTGCCATGCCTACGGTATAGACAACTGCGCAGCTGTGCAGGAATGATGTTTCTCTCACACTTAACAACTTCTTCCAGGTTTCCAGTCTAAATCCACTGATAGCAGTTTTATTCCCATTTATATCTGCGCTAAAATTACCTTCCTCTTTTAACATCTCTTCTTCATTTACCTATCTGCTATCCTAAACAGTCATGTTCCTCATCTGCTTTACCTAGGATGCCACTTTGAAATTGTGCTATATTTAATTCTATTTATATTAATCTAGTCCCAAAAGGCATGGCAGTAATATTTCCTAAAAAAACTGTCCTTCTCTGTATGGATGGAATCTGTTATCTTTGTTATCCTCTACGGACTGCACCAAGCCCCTGCTTTCTACAGCAAAGTTGTAAATGAAAAGTAATGACTTGTTTTAAACTCTTATTTAAAGAACTTCCTCAATACCTTCCCTCCAAATCAAGAGCATAGCATTGAGGTTTGTACTTCACACTGTTTATTTCTCATTCTTTTTTTTCTGCTTTCCATCTCATTTCTCTTCCTTCAACTTCAGTTTCTCCTTGATGAGTGCTGTGTTTATGATAGATTTTCATGGTTTTAACAGGGATGACAATCACTGTCTTGCAAAAACATTTACAAGTTACTGCTCTTTCCTTTTTCAGAAACCCAAAGAGTGTAGGGTTAGCATATGTTTAAGATTCCCCAGATACAACATTTTTTATTTTTTTTCCCCCACTTAGAAATTTTGTCTGCATGAAATTCAGTGACTTAAATACATTTGTTCAGGATTTCTGGACATCTGACAGCCTGGGAAAAGCAGTAGGTCCAAATGGTCTGCTGGACATCTGGAAATCCTAGAAACGTCGTCCACAGAGAACAAGTGCGGTGAGTCTCGTGTTTCCAGGAAGTGGCCAACCTGCTGCTCAAGCAGCGCCTGCATGGTTGGGGCATGCACGGTAAATCGAACTCTTCCTGGAAGTGTTAGGCTTGCTGGCCACATACAACATAGTATATGCACACGGGCTCTTTGTCAAGGAGAACAGCAGATGAAGTGTGTGGCAACAACTGCTAACTCCACTCTAAGTATATGTTCTAGGAAAAAAACAAACAAACAAAAAAATTTTATTTCACTTTTAAATTGTATTCCCATTTGTGGTTTTGAGATGTTGATAGGAATGAGTAGCCACAGATAGGGAGAGAGTATTTAAACTACATCTGCTCAATAAACTAAACCATACGTATATCATCTGCCCGATTTGGTTTTGTCTATGAAACCTTTTCCTGTTCTTCCTACACTTTTCGTTTGGGCATTACCTACACTGGGCTGCAGCTTCAAAAGAATTCTTACAGTCCTAAGTGTTAGCCATTATATTAATGGCTGTGCATACAGAGCTTTGGAATGGGAGTAGGTTCATAAGAAACTTTTTAAACTTCTTTGAGTATAACATTTTTTGTGTCAATGGCAGTCTTCACAAAGGTGAACATCTAATCTAATGCTGAAATAGAGATCAAAAGCCAGAAAGATAAAATTAAAAGTATGAAACAGTCCTGTGGAGACTGCACAAAGAACAAAAATTCAATGAGGTGACAAAAACAACAAAAACACAATATCCAGCTGATATCATCAAAAACATTCAGCTACTGGCCACCAGATGATTGTGACCACGCATCACTGCTAAAAATGTTGTAAAGAAGCCAAGAGCAATTGTACCAAATGAGGAAGAATAGGGAAAGGCTTTTAAGTAAAACACCCAGGAAACAAATCTCTTGGATTTCCAAGAAACACTGTTTTTCTTTGGAAAGTATGCAAAAACGCACCCCATATTCCTGAACAAACATATATGAAGTGCTGATGACTAAGGGATTAATTCTTCCCCTGCATCCAAAACAGTATCAAATACCCCAGATCTCAACTTTTTACTGCTCAGCACCTGAGGATGTTTAATAGAAGGTTATTACTAAGAGGAGGATGTGTAGAACTACCTAGCAAAGGGATTCATATTCATGTGCCTGAATAAACTGCAGGCAATGTCTCCAATCGAAAGTTTCCAAAGCCATGGAAAGAAAACAGAAGCATTGACTCATGCCATGTGGTATAAAGAATTCAGAAAACATGCTGAGAAGTTCCATATCAATGCTTTTTCTTAAATGTATTTAACAAAAGGACTATTTCCCTTCAACATTTTCAAATTTCAGCTTTCTCTCCCTTCTGCCTTTTGGAAATAGAACTGCTCAAAGAACTTGTGGAGTTATAGCTTTTACTGTAAAATCCCTGGATTTCTTGCATTTTATTTTCCAGCTTCTCAATAGGTTTAGAGAGAGTTTTAAAGTTATGGCCTAAAAAGTAAATATTAAAAGAAAGATATTATAAAAGCAATTGTGGAAAAGTTTGGGAAATCATAACTTGCAACTCCTGTTAGAGCTGCAGCAGAACTGTGGATGTGAGTGTGTCATTCTGTTCTCCCACAGTGCTCTGCAGTGGAAAAAAATAGCTAATTAAATCTTTGGTTTCTTATCAATGTTTTGCTGATTCATCAAATAGTGAAGGTGGAAGAAACAAACACAGCCCCCCAGACTTCATGAACAAAGTATTTAAGAAACTGCTTATTTGATTAATCTTTCTTAAATTCCAATAAAGATTTCTTGAATCTCGTATGTCTGGAAGTGTAAATCAGTTAAATAAGGGAAACACTTTGGGATTCATAGCTTCATCTGGTTCCTTAGAAAAACCTTCACAACTGGCCACTGGGATTGAGTTGCCCAGAGCAGGCTGATTAGGGGAATTCTCCTACTCAGGTTTGGATTTCTTCCTACTCCTAATCAACACTCACTGCTACAACTTACAAAAGTTAAGACTTTTTAAATAAATTACTGCATGCATTTCTGTGGGCCTGGCTTATGCATAGGTCAGAATGCATCATTCTAAGGTTGTTCTTATCTTGAAATGTTGGAATTTTTTAATGATCTGCTCCCCAAGTGCAATCTTAGCCCTCAGACTGAGCATACCTAAACAAACAAAGAAACCAAAAATTCCAAAACAATAACCAGAACTCTCAGCTGTGATTTTTTCCATGTCATTTCTTTCCAGCATTTACTTAGTCTTTTACCTGTGGGTCCAATGAGATTAATTGCTTTATATCAGATTGTTTTCAACAAATGGTGGATTAATGAAATAATTTGTGACGAAGCCATATGTTTCCGTATTCACAAAACTCTGCATAATAGAACAGATTTTTTTTTTTTTTAAATGATTCAAGAAATTATATGCTTTCTTGGTTGTATCAGGTGTATTTACTATAGTCTATGATTTTAATAAATGTAACTAATGTCTGGGATAAACTAAAGACCAAACATCTAATGAAAGATATGTTTTAATCTCTCTGGCTTTTCATCTGTTGTAATAGATGGGAATTTTCACTTCTACTTTGTCCTCCCAATTGTATGTGGTTAGTGTCACTAAAGATTACACGGGTTTCTATGGACAAATTTTGACTATATTTTACATAAATGAAATTATTTAAAAAATGGATCACATTCCTCAAATGACTGCTATAGGACAGTATCCAGCCAAGTCACGCGAAGCTGCTCTTATGCCAAGGTATAAGTAAATAGGGGAGGAAAAGGTGAAAGAGTCTTCTTTGCTCAGAAAAAGCAAACACTGTTAAATATATATTATAAAAATAGAAAATTATGTGTTTCCTCCCTCACTTCCAGTGGTTGCATTTGGTGCTGGAAGGTTGCTATACAAGCTTTCCAGATTTAGCTATGTGCTGGGTATGTGTCTTCTAGATAAAAATGTGGGTCCCTTCCAAAGGTGGGTTTGGAAGTTATCCCTGGTTCCTCTTCAGAAAGAGGAGATCTAATAGAAAATTCAATTGGTTCCCAGAAAAGGAAAATATTTCCATTTGTACAGGTGGCATTTACATTAAAGGTGAATTTTCATTGTGTTTAATAGTCTTTGGTGTCCCAACAGCCAAAGAAAGGATAATCTCAAGTTATAATCTTACATCCTTGCTCTCCACCTGCTGAAGCAATATGGCTGGGGTGTGTATTGAAATATGTACAGTATGACTGTGCTACGATCACATGCAAGACTCTTGGGTGGGGTGGATGAATATGCCTAGTGCTTTAACCCCCTTGTCCAGTTGCCACCATGCCATTGCTTTACCTCTAGTAAGACCTCAAGTGCGTGCCTGCTTCTGTTGCTCTTTGGGTTGACCAAGTGATGCAGCTGCCCTGCACTTGAGATGAAGCACATCTGCTGCACGATGTTTTCAGTCTCCTCTGACCTGGGGCATGGGAACCTCAGTGCATTTCCCAACCCAGGTCTCATTAGTGTGATACAATTAGATTATTGAAGAAGGCAGTTGACAAAAAGCACATATTACTTATAATTTGTGCTAGCAATAAAAATTGCTTTAGACTGAAATTTCATAAGCTCATCCTCATTGCATTTGTCGTTCAATAGATCTGATGAGGAAAAATGGCATATTTTAAAGAAATCATTTTAAATAGTTGCATGAGCAATATTCTTCTTCTTTTTTTCTTTAAATTACTTCAAGATTTCTATTTTTCAACTTTCCCTGATTTTTTTTCCCTTGCATTTTATTGGTGTACCATTTTAACAGTATAAACTGTGTAAACGGAGTGCTTTTTCTTGCATTTAGAGCTTTTATTAGAAGAGGTTCATGAGTGGGTTTTATTAGAATTGAAATGTGCAAAGTTTGTGCCATTAAATTATGCTCAGAGTAAAACTTCTTGTCATAAAACACTAATCTTTCTCTCAACTACTTTTCTCAATAGAATATCTAGGAAATAAAAGCATGTTTTGATTTTATTTTTAAACATATTTAAATGAACTAATGATATTGCACTTAGATGCAATATATTACATATCCCAAATTACATAAATCTGCACAGTAATATTTTTGAGGATTGTTTTTTCCAGGCCAGACTTTCTCTTTAAGTCCCCATAGAATTACATTACTTTGACTATATACTTTGCTATACTGCGTAAGGTATTAAAAGCATCTTGTTTCTCCCAAAGATATACTGAATTATATTTTAGCTGTAAGACTGCATTAAATGGCCACATATCCAAGAGAAGTGATCTGCAGTTTGAAACATTAACGATTATGCTAAAAAGATTTTCTTATTGTTACAGCAATTTAAAGTAGTGGTATGATAAGGGATTACTAATGTATGTAAATATTGTGAATCCTTTCATGAAGGAATTATTTTTTTTCCTCCTTTACCCATGTGAAGCATATGTAAAAAAGATTCTTACATGATGAAGAGTACAAACCCCAGATGTATATACTCCACAAGACTAATAAATTGGTCAAAATTAATGAGCTTTTTGAAAAAAAAAGGAAAAAAAAAAGAGATTTTAGACAGACTGAAGTATCCTGGCAATTGCAGACATATTCTTATTTCCTCTCACATCAATAGCATTTCTGATGTCTGTTTTGTGTTACAGTCTGAGGCTGGGTAAACAGTATACATCCTTTTTTAGGGTGGTTAGGTAGAGATGGATCAACCTAATTGTACTGAGAAGATTGTTAACTAGAACCTAGATGGGAACTTCCAGTATAATGAAAGTTTTATTCTAGAGTTGTAGAGTGTATTTAATTTTTCTTAATTTTAAATTTTATTTTCAATTACTTTTATTTTTAATTTTATTTAAATTAATTTTTATTTTATTTTTGGATTTTTAATTTATTATTTTTTTTTTAATTTATGCTGAAATAAATCATTGCAACACACAAGAGGGGGTAGTCCTTTTTTTTTTTTTTCCCTCTTTGTGTTTGAAATTTCCCCCTTAATATGTGATAATTGCATATCACAGTGGAATATTTTTCCATTGTAATAAAATTTCATAATATAGATAGAGGGAATGTCAACTTCAAGCTTGCTGTGAGTGCCCTGTGCTTCTTTCCTGTGTGAAATGTTACCATTGTTCTGTTTTCAACCAAATGTTTATGGTGTTCTGCCCATTTCTGTCATTTAATACCACAGAAAGACATTTCAAGTGCACCAAAAAATTAACACATTTATAATATCTAAATGGTGTGATTTCTCCAAGTCTTAAGCTGAGCTGTACTGTGAAGCTCTTCTGTCTGCTACTGCTGAATATCCCACCAAAGAATTTTGCCAGTTCCCTTTGGCAAAGTAACACTTCTGGAATTATAAAATGTATTGGGCCTATTTTTTCTTCCCTCCAATAGGCAAAGTTTAACAAGACCAAAGCCTGCTGGACAAATAAAAAGAACTAAAGAATTGAAAGAACTTGCAGAAAAAGCAGTTTCAGCCTTCTTTAATTATCCACGGATGCCAAAAGGCACAACAAGGAGGAGATTCATATCAACTATGTGACAGATTTTTTATTCTATAGTCATCCTGTCAGTAAAAGAAATTTAATATAGACTCTCTTATCACTCTCTACCATCTCATTTAAGTGTGCAGGTGACTGAGTAATGCACCCCAGGAAAATTCATCTTCTCAGAATCTGCAATTTTCTGACACAGAAAAACATACTGTGCTGGGAAAAGGGATGAGGAGAAGCAGTACTTGAGCAGTGAAGTATTTTTCAGGCGTATATTATTTCTAAATACTGCGGGAAAATTACAGGAGTAGCAGAGTTATGCTGTTACGTGTTTGGTGACTACTGGGAGGTTTATAAGCTTATTTATAGTTATCTTGTAGGATGAGACATAAAAGGCAGGATATTTTCCAGCACGATCCATTTATTTAAAGGCTCTACAGAGAGGATTCTTCCCTTGAACCACCTAGTTCGTAATCAGCACTGGGGGAATTTGCTCTTATCCGGAAAACTTTGTGGTGGCACCACTTTGCTGTCACTGGGCAGAGCCTCCAGCTTCATATCTGCATGTCTGGATTCTTCTGCTCAGTGGGTTGCTCCCTTCCCTACATACCTGTCCCTCTATAAGCCCCTTCTTATGTGACTATCTCCACAGGTCACAGCGACTTTATTAATGCTTGAACCTCAACTACCTTTTGTGTAGATTCTTTAGAAACTGACCCTCCAACCAACATGTGAAAATCCAACTTTTTGGGTGTGGCAACTCCATTCTTCTTTGTATAATTTGATCCTCGGTGCTTGGCAAGTGCATTATGTGCGTGGTTATTTTCTGATTGCATAAGAAAGAAGGTAAAAAATGTGATTACCTAAGGAGTAAATTGCAATAATCTGATTCGCAGGATGCAAGTGTAGCAGTGGGAAGACAGATGTAGACAGCGTTGGTGAATACCTGGTGCTGCATATAAAGCATTTGTATGGTGAGCAAGAATTGTGGGTGCGATAGTTATACTACTTTCAGAGTGGAGCAGTTTGTAAAAGTAAGAGAAGGTATTCTGTATTTAATAAATAACAATATCATCCATAATGAAGACTTATTGCCCATCTTGCTGTGCACAAGTACATATATCATATACATTTTTTCATTATATATAATTCATATATTTATATTTCATTATACATATATAATTGTGTAGTATAGTGAATATTTATTAAGCAAATTATTTGGCAGCAAAAATATTTATATTCTGAGTTCTGAGAGAGGCAAAAACACTGTTCTCATTCCTCTAACTGGGATAGGAAAGATTAACTTATTCAGGCAAAGGTTCAGAGAAAATCCATGGTGAATTGAACACTACATAACAGTCCAATCTTTAAGAGCAATAGTTTTTTTTCAATCAATGCATAAATTGCATCACCTCAGAATTCGTGTGGTCCTTTTTAGCTGCTGTATGTTCTGTTATTTTGATTAAATATCAAGGCTTTGCTTAAAATAACCTTGTAATTAAAAAGATTAGCAAACTGATGCTAAAATAAACAAAACTATTTATTGGAGCAAACTTGAGAGGAACCATACCTATGTGTGCTCACCCCACATTTGAGGAGTTTAGGAGGATTTGCTATTTTGCTTTGAGTTCCCTTTAGAACCTCTGCTTTTCTCGTGGGCATTACTGATTCTTGATCTCCAAATCAGGTGGGATGAGGGAAATCCTTTTCTCACTATGCTTGCAACCCAAAGTCCATGTTGAAGGTTATTGGGGAGCAGAGAGTTTCTTTTAGTTGAGGCATTCGTTCCTTCATGGTGCTGAGAATCTTTTCTGAATGAGTTTCTATTCATGTGGATCCCTTGTGCGCCTGAGCATCCTGATGCCTGGAGGCTATTCCCATGTCTGGATGTAGGTTCCTAAAAACACAGTGATTGTATGGGAAATGCACTGTTCCTTCAAACTTAACTCTCCAGCCCTGTTTAATAAATGATATGTTCATGATCTTTTAACATCAGTAACAATTTGTTAGTCATATTACTCTGTAGAAGAGAGAGACTGGGAAGCTATCTGAACCATTTTAAAACTTAAATTAGCCACCATAAAGTGCAGAATAAAATTATAAAGACTTTCTTGTAATACAAAATTCATAGAGACAAAACTCTAATTTCCTGATGGATATATGATATTAATGTAACGGATACCTCAGTGTAGTTAAATTGCATTAAATGGTTATTAATGCTTGAATAAACTTCAAGGAAGTGGGTACTGGTTGAAATGGGATAATATTTTGTTCTGCTAAATTATACGTTAATTGGTATTTCCTCTCTTGTAAAAGGACCTAAAGGGCTTAATAAAATATGTGGTAGAAACATTATTTTTTCTTCTTGAGATGTTAAGTCTAGAGTTTAATGGGAAACATTTTGAATCATTCTCAGAAAATTCATCGGCATTCATGCTGACATGGTTTACTGGACTCCCCAAAGTAAATAACAGTGGCTCTTAGGTATGCAGTACTACACAGGGCACTATGCAAGGTAGGGAAGAAAAAGCTACAAGTGAATTGATAGCTTTTTTATTTCTGTGTTTGAAATCACGCTTACTTTGCTTAGATGTAGGTAACAATTTCCAATATAACATAGCGGTAACCAGGCCTATGGATACTATTTGGGGTGGCCTTTGTTGGTGGATGAGGAGAGGATGAAAAGTAACAAAGGGTCTCAACACTCCTCTGATAATTCAGAGAGGTATCAGCAGATCAGGAGAAGGCTGCTCAAAAACCACTAATTTAATAAATTTAATTCAGCAGTCTAAACTTTCTTGAAGTTATTTTTTTTTTATTCCTTCTTTATAGAGCTGCTTTTTCCTTGTTGACTCACACTGACCAGAACCACAAAGTAAGGAGTAAGGACTAAGTACTTTATTCTTACCTGGAAACATCAAATATGGATACTGTGCCTCAGTTTCTCCATTTGAAGGATACAAATATAAGAATTCTCTCCCCTCCTCCACTACCATCCTTATATTTATGGATTTATTGGTAGTGTAAATAACTTTCCTGTCACTCAAACATTCAATAACGTCATGCTTAACAATAACTGAAATTGAGATTTTGAGATGTTTCCACCTTTTCTTTTTAAGGAACTTTAGTTGATTAATGATAGGATGCCTACAGATAATTAACTACATAGGGGAAAGGAAATAATTTTATTTCCTTCAGAACACAGATAATGGTGAAGAAGCTTCACCCTCTCACTGTACAAAAGCCATTAATATATTATTGTTTGCACTGTTATTGGAATTTCCAAGCTGGATGTGGTGCCAGATTGTTTTCTCAGCTCCCACATCCATGTTCAAATGAGAATAGGTTTTTCACAAAATTGATGTTTTTCAGATGATACTGTCTAGGAAACATGAAGTCACGGACCCCAGATATCCACAATAACTGAGATTTTCTCCTCATGCAACTTAAAGAAAATTACAGGGAAAAAATAAGGTTAGCCAAAGTTTTGAGCTCTGTTATTTGTCTTAGAAGAAAAACATAATAGTGAAATCAGATAATTTTGATGCAACATAAATACTTTCATATTTACAAAGAATGGGCAAGTTCCCATTTCCTGATTGCCAAAGGAATTGTATGGGAGAGCAGCATCTTTGTTCCTAGCCCAGTGCTTCCAGCCAGCCAAGTGATGTCTCTTCCACAGATTTAATTCAAGGCCAGGCTACAGAAGTTTTGCTTGGTTTGCTTAGTCTTTTCTTCCCTTCCTGGTCTGTTCATTTATTTGTCTCTAAGACACGACAATCTTCAGAAAAGCCTTTTTCTTTCTTTTTTCTTTCTTTTTTTTTTTTTTTTTTTTGTCCATGCTTTGGGTGTATCCTGGCCCTAGGCACTGACCTGGGTAGCATGTGGAGCAGAGGCTGCCACAGCTTCAGCTACCTGAGTACATAAAAGTCACCGTAAAACTATCTGATCCGAAGGCCGATTTTTGAAAAAGTTACTCTCAAGGAGGCTTATCGATTTTGAAGAAGAATGCATGCAGTAGTGGAAACAATGGGGCTAAAGCATAACTGATTGTAAACAAGGGCTATTTTATAAAAGTCAGGTGCTGCGGAACACATTGCAGACTTGACATGCTGGCTCGTCAGAAGGAACTTAATGGGATGTTAAGCGTGTTATGGCTTAATATATCCTCTTGGTAGTGTAGGATGTGTTTTATCAGGAAGAATAAATCCACTGGCTGAAGAAACTTCTCTGAATAAGGCAACATTTTTGTGAGTTTTATTTTAAATCCTATGGGTCATCAGTTAAAGTCAGAGGAAAGCCCCGAGCTCCCAATTGCTCCCTGGCAAGAGATCCCACAGGTGCTGCAGTTTATCTGGCACAGAGCAGGGCATTCGGAAACTTTCAGTGTGATTTCAGTGAAATGCAGATGTTGGGAGTTTGGTCCCAGAGGAAACAAACTTTGGGATCCTTGTCTTGGCACCGTCTGGAGAGGTGTGCTTGGCAAGTGACTGCCCTCAACAGCTCCCAATCCCACAGCAAAGACGAATAATTCCTTCTGCAATAAGGATTCACAGGGAAAAGTCTGTGAGCTGGCTTATCTGGGAGGTCAGCCTAAATAATCCAAAGGCTCCCAAAGGGTATTAAATTCTAGGAATTGTTAATACAAAACCGCTGTGTGCATCTCAATGTATTTCAGTATTGTGCAAGGTTATACCCACACTCGTGCAGAGCATTGCTGAGCATTTTTGGAAGCAAAGTGCTGATCTGGGGTATTATCACCACTTGCTCCAGAGCAGAGGGAGCTCAGAATTGCAGATCCTCCACTAGGGATGATTGATTTGTTGGATGATCTCTCTGATCTCGCTGCCTTTTCCTTCACAGCTCCAATACCCTGCACAAGAATGGAAACGCTTTGTGGGCTTCATCTTAATAAGGACTCCCCCACCCCAAAACAAGATCTTTATCCAAAGATTTTAATTAATTGCAAAAGTTAAAAATAAATCGTGCAGGAGTACCATTGATAATCCTCCTAGGCCGGCTTTCATTCATGTTAATGTGTAATATAGCTACAGTAAGATTTAATTTTAACCATAATTATAAAAGTTTGAAATTAAATCTTACTAGGGATGTGTTCTCCATTAATATGGACAAAAACTGATCTGGGAGGATTATTATGGGGGACACAAGAAAGATTTAATTTTTAACTTTTATAATTAATTCAAAAATGTGATAAAGGATTTTGTTTCAGGGGAGGGGGAGTGCTCTCCAGACCACTAAGACATCCCAGCAGTCTTTCAGAGCCATCTTAATTACAGCCACAAAGAATTATTTGTTAGAGGATAGTGGTCAGGAGCTCATACTGGTTCTTTTATCCAGAAATAAATGTGCAGGCACTTTGAAACTTTCCCAGAGAGAAGCACTGCAGTTCATGGGGAGGCAAGGAGCTTAGGGGGATGTCGATGTGTATGTGTATGTATGTACAGACACAAGAACACACAGATGTAGAAACATGTTTATATATTTTTGTATGTATGTAAATATGCATTCATTTTACATGTATGTGTATGTCCATATGTTTATATATACTTGTATAAAACATGTAGCAAATTTGCTTTTGTTCTTCTAGATATTTCTAATGTTATACACACACATCTACAAAGATGTGCACAAATACAGACAGCTCTTATTCCCATAAAAAAGATAAGATACTGCAATAAGACAAAAGGAAGATTAATAGAAACCATTTATTTCAATGTTTGCAATTGTATTTGGCTGCACTGGATTTCATTGCATTTGTCATGCAACACAGTAGGCAAAGAGCAGAAATCAAGCAAAATTACTGACAAATTTCTATCAAGGATCAATTAAAGCTCAATGAAAAAGATTAAGGGGAAAGAAGTATTCATTTAACAGGTATGCATTTGGGAATCACCTTCAGCTTTAATTGCAATTTTTCTTTTAAATCCTGTGCATTAATGATTTCACGTCCATTGGATATCAGTACCACGAAATGTACATGATTTTGTTTTTATTTATTTATTTATTTATTTATTGGGGGGGGGTATGGCTTGTGCTCACCATTTTCTTTTCTTCTTTTACTGCTTTGCTTTTTTTCCTTGTATCCAGTCTTGACATTTTAAAATTCAGTCTGAAATATCAAGAAGATTCTTTCCTTCTTTTCATAATATGAAATACAATGGAGTGTCTTGGTGAGGAAACACAGAGTTCAGACCCAGGATTAAATCCTTATCCTGACAGTTCCTCATCAGGTGTGGCTCAGTTTTAATTTTTTTAGAAGGCTGGTAACTCTTTGTATTTTATTAGAAATTGTAATTGTCTATTATAAGTATCTAAATAATGAGAAAAGTGTTTTTTTTTCTAATATGATTTTAGTTTTAAGCGGACTTTTTTCATTTGCTTGTAAATTTTACCAATTTTATTATAACATAGAAGAATAACTAAAAATCTTCAACTTTCCTTTTTAATAATTAATTCAAAAAAGTTTGAAAGCATGAAAAGCAGTATTCCTGAAGAGTAAAATTACGGGGAGATTAATGAACACTTCTGTAAAAGGCTACATCCTTGCAAATATTTATCAAGTAAATCACAGGCTATTACCCCTCATCTTCATGTCTTCAAAAAATATATCTGTATTAATAATGCCTCCATAATTATAGGAGTAGAATTTGAACAATTTTGTCTTCTATTTTTTAATTCAATGAAATGTTTAATGTAGTTTGTATTTTTTTGTTTATGTTGTAATTCTTTCAACCAAAATAGTTTCCTACCCAAAAAGAAGCTCTGGACGGCCAGAATTAGTGCTGTTCATGGGCTTGATAGCTGAATTTACTGAAGCATGAATGAGAAGAAACTCAGGCTTTACATCTTTACATTCCAAGGGTCTTGGCCAGGGGCCTGCTGTGTGGATTGATTTTTGAAACCTGCTTTTGCTAAGTATAGACTTGAAATTTCCAAATGATTTCTTTGTATTTGGGAAAATGAAGTTTGCCCACATCAACCTAACCCCTCTGAATACTTTTTCTTGCCACATTTATCATAAGCCACAGGAAGTCAAGTCTCTGTGGCTGAACCTCATGGGACACAGCACTTACAATCCAGTTGCACATACCTTATGTGCTGTCTGTATCATTATTATGGGTTTTGGTGGGCAGACATTTTTGATTAAAAATTTGCTTCTTGTAACAAATTCATCTTAATAAATGTAATGTGTTTATTTAATTATGCATCCAGTTAGCTCCAATTTAAGGTGAATGGAAGAAAAATATAAAATATATTTTTTCTCTAAAAGAAAGCAAAATAATAATAATAAAAAACAATATTTCTCTATCCCTTCTGGCTACAAAAAATTCAATACACTTCTAGTACCTTGAATTTGTTGTTGCTGTATAGAACACGTTACAAAATAATAATACTTTGCCCTGCTATAATGCCTTACTGCCTTCCATCTGAGCACATCAAATTGTCTTATGAACAGTAATGAATGAAGGCAGACATCAACTCTGCAAACCTGGGAGTGCATCAACGGGAAAAGTGAGAGAGCATACCATAATTAAGTGACTTAGCTGAACTTGAAGATTGTGCTATTAACTAATTAAGGAACAGATCTCAGAAATCCAAATTTGATCACTTACACATTTGTCGGTCTCCTTACTGTAGAACAACTCTATATAGTGCACGACTCTGTCCCCTCATCTTGTCGTTCTTGGTTTTCTGAGAACCTTCCAATTAAGAACAAAAGCATTATGTATCATAAAAATGCTCTGAACAATGAATGAATTATGAAATCTGTGTGTGTTATTGCAGATATGTTAGATAATTATTGAACATTTAACTTAAAATGCATCACACTGTGGTGTATACATTTGGCTGCCTAGCAAAAGGAAAACAGTGGTAATTTCAGGAAGCCCCCAACCTCGTCAGAAAGTGCCAAAGTGTTTTTAAATCTTCAGCCTGACAATAAAAAAAAATAATAATTTAGTAAATGATATTTTATTACAGGGTCTCCCCTTCTGTCTCTTTGGCTTTAAGCCAAAATACACTATGAAGTAACAGTTGGAAATGACCTCCACTCCTTCAAATTTGTTGTTTCTTTGGTTTGGCTTAAAATTATTATTATTATTATTATTATTTTAATAAATATTGTAGACATTTCTTGGTAAGCACCAATTTTTATTTGTAACATGGCTCTTTGCCAGTGTCTAATATGACATCAGAGTGATGTTACTGTGATTATGCAGTACACATTGTAACTATAATACATTGCTATGATGATATATTAATCATTGACATGGAACCTGGATATATAATTGGCAATGACAAAAGAAAGCTTGATTTAATATCTTCCATGCCACCCTCCCCACTAAAGTTGCTCAGGGTCATGCCTTCTCAGTGCATTCTCATTACTTCCAATAGAATATCCTGATGTTCAGCAAGTATTTATAGGAACATACAAGAGTCTCTCTGTTGGGTATATTTTGTACATAATACAACAGTCAAGAGATTTCTAATATGACATCTTTCTTGCAAAGGAAAAGCTTTAAAATACATCTTTTTTTTCTTTTTATCTAGAAGATAGGACAATGCTTAGACAAACATTAGGTCATTTTCATGATAATATTAGGCGCTAGATAAGTTTAAAATATATCATATTCTGCAAAAGCCCTTTACTAATGAGTTCATGAGTTCTGTTATTTTTAACTTGTTTGTATTTGATTTGCTCTAAATATTACATATTGTATTTGTAAAGTCACAGAGAACCCTTTGGGTATAAACTGTGCTTCACATTTTTACATATCCAGCTGAACATTCCCTTTCCCATAGTGTCTCCTTGGCTTTTGTTTTGTGTAGTATTCATCAGAAATGTACTGTGTTAAAAAAAGCCAGAAGATATCATACCCTTGAGGAAAGTTGAGTATTGATGTTCCCACGAAATTCTTCCCCTCTCCCCAGTCATGCTGAAGTGGAGATATCTTCCCAGCTGTTACTCTCTCTTTCTATATTCCTCAGCACCAAGTTCAGGATTTATTTCTGCCTTTCCAACTGATTCATTTGCAGCAATCTTCTTTCTTTCTTTTTCAACAAGAAACATGTAGGGCACCTCAACTATTCCATAATATCTTTTGCATGCTGGAATCTTGTGTCCATCTTGCACTTTTTGTCAAAAGGAATATTTTTCCCCCTCTTTTTCCTTCTATTTAATAAAAATCCCTATATTTCTGCAATTACTTATTGTAATTAATGTTTTTTTTTAACTTAGCCATGCCATGAGTTTGTCCTACAAGCTCTTCCTTTCTCTATGTATATAGTTTTAATACTTAGCTTTGTGCCTGAAGTAGGCCTAATTTTCTAAGAGACTAAATTAAGCACAATGGCTTCATTTTTTAATTTTATTTATTATTATTATTATTATTATTATTTGTATTAACCATACAAAAACATAACAATGATTCCCACCACCGCTGTAATGCACTTTATTTCCCATTTAAGAAATCAGCCCCATCTGCATGATTTACTGTATAAGCTCAGGGTTAGCATGCAAGCAGTTTGTTGTGGGCCACAGTCAAAGGCTTTTTTATTTCTTTCTCCCCCTCTCACCAGTGCTAGGGATTTTTTTATTAAAACACCCTGTGAAATCCAGTGATGTATCTGGTAGCAATCTAAATTGTGATTAGCCAATGGAATTCTGCATTTCCATTAATGCTGAAGCCCAGTGTCCCTGAGATTTATATCCCTGAATCTCTCAATTGATTTATAACCTGGTAATCCTTTTATCCCCATTTATATGCAGCATAACTTGACGTAAGTGCTAGAATGTCTCCATTAATCGAATTCAAGAGTGTTGGGCTGAGAAACTGGACTAAAAACTTTCAGGCCCTATTGTAAATATACTTTGTGTCAAAGGAAGCCAGGAGGTAGCATGTCCTTGAGTTGCTCCATCTTTATGTTTAGCCTCAAGTGAAATGAAGAAAGAAATATTTAGAGTATCTCTTGCAAAGAAAACATGCTAAAATATCTCATTTTGTACACTGATTCACAGCTTCATCTCCCAGTGGACTGCAGTGCAGCATGGCTGTAGGCAAGCTCTGCATGGGCTATTTGGTTTCTACATGCCTTGATGCAGAAAACCCAGCTTCGGTCCCATAGTGTTTTTGTAGGGATCTTCAAATGCCATTGAAGTTAACAGGACCTAAGTATCTTACTTAAACTGTCTTACCTAAGTAAGACAGTCTCAAAAACTGACTTTGGAAAACAATTCCATTGTTTTGTTCAGGTTTTAGAAAGCTTCTGTTGCTATGAAGTTAAAAGGTGTTTTTCTTTCTCTGTGCCAAATCCTGCAATATTAACCTTTCCTGAGTGACATGACAGACAAGTGTGGAGTCCCAGCATGGCTAGATGTAGATATGCAGTGGAAAATTTATTAGGTACTTCAGCTTTGCATTATTACTACTGTTTCTGTGTGGACTTAAAAATTAGATGAAGACACTGATTGTAGGAAAGTCTGTGTAGTTTATCTGAAACTATGGATCATCATCATAACCTTTGATAACCTTTAGCAACCATGTCTTTGGAGGATGGAGGGAGTCCCATGTTACACTTAAATCAAATATGTGGCAGAGCAAACAGAGGAGCTATTAAAATATATTTATTATTCATTATTAGTAAATTGCCTGCATGTGGAGTACTATAGAGTAGCAAACTTACAGTTTTGTTGACTCATTACAAGTCTACAGTGTGATGTCTTGCAACCCCTAAATTTGTATTTATAGCATTAATTTTAAGGCTTCGTTTAAGCAATTACATCTGTGTATTACATGAAAAGGATGCAGAATAAAGGTAAATCTTGCAGAATGCTGGAAGTGTTCTAGTTGAACAAACTACTATCTTGAGACTTAATATGCTGTTGGGATAGAACCTGATTTAACCCAGAAATTTACAGGTGAGACTGTGCAAGATAATGTGTGCCACTACTGAAGATGTGTTAATAAATTATAATTCTGTATGCTGTATGCATTCCAATTGCCTTTTTAGTAAATACTTAACACATTAAAGTCTGCCAGAAAATCAGATGAAATGAAACCAATTTAATTCCTTAATTTGTATTATGTTATGCAATACTACATCATGTTGCACCCATAGAAACAAGAAATTGATATTTTCTGAATCAAATGTTCTGTTTCTCAGCAATTTGTTAATATGCTGGTATCTTTAGGGAGATGATGATAAGATAACTTTCCATCTCTTGAATGTAATGTCATTGGATGCTGTGGGAGGAGAAAAGGAGTAAATAACAAAAAAGGAGGGCTGTCATTCCTGCCTGCCTGCATTATGATGATGAGTCTATATGGCTACAATAATTATAACAGCTTAATGCATAGAAATCTCCTTGTCAAGATTGTTACGTTTAATGACAAAATTCAACATATTTTTGTTTTTGTCCCAAACCTGCTTAAAATGAACCATGAGCACCTTAGATGATAAAGTTATTTAAAATTAAACATGTACATGAATGTGTACAGTATCAGGGAATTTAGGTGACAAATGTATAAATAAAACCAACTGACCACAACTAATCACCCATGAGGGAGAAATGCTCTTCTGCTCACTGCATGTGTGGGCTGAGCAGAAAAGCCAATAGAAATCTCAGTAGCGTAACCATCATCAGCAACAACAACATCAAAAAGCTAATTAGTCTGAAAAACAGCCACGCGGAGGTCTTTATTAACAGTTTCAAAAGCACAATTTCATGAATTTAACAGTGGAACTAGTAGAAGAATGAACTATTTATGAACATAAAAAAACTAAAACAGTTTTTGATTATTATTATTATTATTATTATTTCAACGTAACTCAATTTATTCTTGAGAATTCATTACAAATAACAGAACAATTCCAGACTATGTGATCTTCCATGAAGTGGAGGGTACTGGGGACTACTGTTAGTCTGAGGAGTCAAGGTGAGAAAGGAAAGTGGACTTGAGTGCTGGTACCTAGAATATGGCCAGTGACCTTTCTGTGTGCATGAGGTCAAGCCCTGCAAGCGAACTGACAAAAGGCATGTATTGAACATCCCATATAACTTTACTATAAGTCAACAGGCTTGTTTCTAAGTTAAGCCATAAAATATTTTTGATATGTTCTTGTCTAAAAATAAGAGAACTAGCACTGCAATACCATAGGAAAAAAATAAATAAAAAATAAAATAAAATAATTACAAAAAAATGAAATGAATTAAAATACCACCTTAATTTTCTGAGTACACTTTTATTATGCTTCATTGCTCTAAAACCATCGGAGTGACTCTAAGACTATTCTTAATTTGTTTTTCTGGTTACTAAAAGAAGGCAAAGTCAAAAGAAGAACCATCTTCTGTATTTTGGCTGTGTGCTGTATAAAATAATTGACTGTCTGATGAAAAACTGTCTTGTCATATTTTGTAATAAAATAATATTTTTGTGCATAACTTGACCTGTCCTAGTGAGTTATGCTGCTCATTGTTTCATAGTAACAATTTCCAATGGGATTTTAATAATACTCTTGCTCTTACCATCTTGTACGATGTAAGCTGTTATATTCAATTTGTAAGAAAAATATTCAGGTATAAAACTAGATAATCTGTATCCCTTTAGAATCAAAAGTCACTTTGCCAAAATATTTTAACACATGAAATTGCTTCTTAAGAGATGTTTGCTATGATAAAACGACAGAAAACTACATTTCCATTATAATTATAACTGACTAGTGGTGCTAAGTTTTTATAATTTAAAGGTATTCTCAAATCTGACAGCTCTTCCATGTTGAATTATGCATTTCTGGCTCTTAAATAGTTCTGCTGGCATGAGACAGCTGAGATGAAGTTGTCTTTCTAAAATAATTGCTCCATGGAGCATCCATTATACCTTCAGAAAAAATGTATTACTTGACTTCTACAAATTATAGACTAGCCTATAATGGGTATTTTTGACAGCTATTAGCTTTTTTTAAAAAATCTGAACAGTAAAATGAGTATTGATATCACTCTGCTGTGTCTTGCATGTTAATACCAACCTTTCTGTACTCCTCTTCTAAAGCATGATGTAATCATTAATTACGATAATATTGATGCAATTGCACTCATCCTGAACTCCCCCCACTGTAATAGCAACGTGTGAGTCTTTTTCTACAGTAATGTTTGCTTCATATTTCCCATTCTTAGGGGAAAAAAATAAAAATCAAGGTTTAAATTAACATAAAAACTTATGCTATGTTTTGACTTCATCACTGCTCAGGATTAACATATATTTGGTTTAAGTGGAGAGTTAGAGTGTGTAGGAGGCTGTGGTACTCTGGTATTTCACGTGTAATATTGTGGTGTGGCTCTTAGTATGATGGGGCTAATCCTAGGGGCCTTCACAGACACTGCAAGAAGAGTCACACCAAAATGTTCTGGCATCTGAACCTCTTTGTTGGGTTACTGCGGTGACAGAGCTTCTGTGTTTACTGCATTTTGGTGTCTTTACACACTCAGATACAGTTTTAGTGATTTCAGTATTCATTAGCAGGCAACGTGTAATTGCATGGCAGTTCAGAAAGTGCCAAAAGAGGAGTTCTTGGGGGGGGGGGAAAGTGAACAGAAAGGCCTATTGTGCTTTTTCAATAAAACGAGATATTCTGTATATTAAGTATATATCGTCTGTCCTTTATTTAATAGGTTTGCAACTGAAATGAATATCTATGGGAACTGATGCCTGTCCACCCACATTGCCAGACTGTTTCTTCACATGAAAAGGAATGATTCTTCAAAAGGAAAGTATAATTAATACTTTCACATACACTTTAGTTTTTTGAATTGACTGGTGAGGGGAGGGTGGCTATGGACAGAGCATGCTTCATGTCTTTTGGAAATATTGTTCAGACATAAACTGTAATATCATTATAACATGCAAAATAGGTTTACTGAATTTCATAATAACAATTTAATGTATTAATTTACAGTGAAATAAACCACAATAATAAGGGAGTGTAGAAGGTCTTCTGCATCCTCACCATTGCAAATCAGGATAGTGACGTGGTACAGCCAGATCATGGTCTCATCCACACTTACATTTATTTGCATATTTGGTGCTTGAGTGAGAATTGTGTGTCTGGGGGGCTTTGACGAGCGTTGGGCTGAGAGGAGTGAGGAAAACAGGGGCTGGGAGGATTGTTCTGCCCTGCTCTACCAACTGCTGGGTCTGTGCTGAGCCCCTCCTGGAGCCTCACAGGAAAAAAAAAAAAGTGTCAGACCCTGACAGAGCAGATAAGCTTGGAGAGAAGGGTGAAATGTTATTAACATAGTTGCTGTATAAACAAAAGGGAAACTCTCTACTGGGTTCAATTTTGCCTATATGTTGGGAACACAACTTTCATAAAAATCACCTAGGAGCCAGGCCAATCATCTGATGTGTTTGCATGGATAAGAAAAAAGGTGAGGGTGTACAGTAGCACAGCAATTAGGGGTCCCACAGGGGCTTTCATTCTCCTTCAAATGTTTGTCTCTATCAAACCATAAGTGTACAAACTGGCTTTTGAAAAGCAGTGAGAATAAGAAGGACAAGGTTTCCTTCCAAGATATTACCCTTTATACAAAATAATCAACACTCAAAGTATTTTGAAATAAAGTTAATGCCAGAATAAGGGAAAATAACTGTAGAAGTTCTCTATTGATAGAAGAAACTCAAAAAATTCCATTATAATCTCAATAATAATAATAATAATAACGGTGCAGTAATCAGTGTAATACAAACTATATTTAGAAGCACTACAATTATTACATAATACATCATGAAGACCCTCTAGAGATGGTATTACCAGAGATTATAGGCTACTTCAGAAAGCCATTAAGGATCTATTAGTTGCCAAACTGGCCCATCCATAACTTTCAGTAATGTCCTCTCTGGAGCATTACTTTCTTATCACACTGTATCTGTAGTAGGGGAACTGAAGCTATACCCATGACTGTTGAAATAAAATGTAGACTTGACATCTTGGCTATTTTGTAATTAACACCTTTGTTATATTCTTGACTCAAGTTTTACAATAATTGGATGAATTAATCAATATGTCTTCTGGGATTTGGTTTTGTTTCTCACTATCCATTAGATAACTTCTGAGGTTAAAATCATATCATATCATATTTTCATGTTAATAGAAGTTTGCTGAAGTAAGTATTAAGTAAAAAAAAAAAAAAAAAGAAAAAAAAAGTTCATCAAAAAAACAGTGTGGAATACACCACAAAACACTCAGAGGTATGTTTTCTTTCAGCTGCAACAGTTTAGAAATTATCAACTCTTTGAACATGTGATGCATAACAAATGACGTAATTATAATTTATGGAAAGAAATATTATGGTCTTAGATCCACTAGTTAAGATGCTGTTATGGTAAGGGGTGCAGAAGAACAGCCAGAGCACGTACAATGGTAAAAATGATGACTGCTGCAAATTTCTTACATATCTGGAATTTATAATTTAAACATACAAAAAATGGTGTAGAAAATTGAAGAGTTTACATCTATCAGACAATGCTTGTCTTCATTTTTGACATTTGTGAAGATATTGTATGCAACGTGATCTTTAGGTATGTTGGAAGTCTGTTTCTTCATCTATTCTATCTCTTAAGTGTGAAAATTTTCAGATTTACTTGTGAGAGTTTCTGAAGTGCTCCATGTGACATTTTAAATGTTATAATGCATATCTAATTTCACTTGTACTCATTCACCTAACATCTAAAACCATTTTGAATATGTAGAACAAATGTATTTTTCTTCTGCTTTGTGACGAACAAAATTTCTGCAGAATGATGCATGCATTAAGCATTCCTCTGAATTAGTTCCTGTTACTGGAGGGCAAGAAAATCCAGTGCTCTAAAAAGTAAACATGAAAATTAACAGAAGAACACAAATAATTAATTCTTGGACTGGTAATGCCGCTGCAAATATGTATAGAAACTGTAGCACTATAACCTGTATCCTATTAGCCATGTAAACACAGAATGTTGTCATAATATATAGAGTTCTTGTACACCTGAGGATATAAGTACATTCATAAATAAATTGTTACGCTGTGCATATTGTTAAAATAAATTGTTCATAAAACAGTAATATTCTGTTTTACATCCACTTTGGAAAAGAATAAATAGTTGCACAAGGTGAAAATTGGTGAAGATTTTCTAAGCAAAAGAATACTAGCTCCTATTTTGGGGATTGTACCAAAGACCTTCAGTGAAGAAAAGTGTAGGATTTTTAAAGTTTGCTATATTCTTTACTCTGGGTGTAAAATCAGAGCTATTCTAGATTAAGCGTTTGTCAAGTAGTTTCATCACAGGATAGCAGCCTGTGCTTTGTGTGTGTGTGAGAGACCTTCTCCAGCCCCACACATTAACTCTGAAGTAGTATGTGGGATGTTAGCTTGTCACTGTTTTATCGCAAAAAAATTGAGAAATGTCTGATTAAGTCAGAGAAAAGTTACTGCATTATTAAAATGGTTGAATCAATTTTTTATTTCTTATGGTTTGTCAAATTTATAAAATATTATATTTCTCCTCAGATAGAGTTACATACTGTGTAGCTCAGAGATAATCCCTATGGTCTTGGCATATGTTACTTAATTGTCTCAGAAGGAAATACCATAAATACCATGCTGTCATCTCCCATGGGCATTTGCTCATCTGTCACAGTGGGAGCTCCAGACTGGGTGAGGTGCTCTAAGACATTTCTTAAACTATGTAAATCACAGCCATTTCTTCTTCCTACTTCCCAAATGGTCAATTATGTATAAACATGTGTTAATAAAAATTTGCTTCTTTTGCCTCCGAGGTACACACCCAGAAAGCTATGTGAATATGATAAACTATAAATACCATTATTATGTGGTTCAACCTATGACATAAATTACTGATTTAAGATGCCTACATAGATATGAAAGTCTGTGGGATTCAGGCCCAAAGTAAAAGCAAAACAAAACTATCAATAAAAGTCATTAAGGAAAAAAGACAAGTTTCTGTATTTCTTTGGTTCTCTTTTAAGGAAACTATTTCATATCTACCTACTGAGACAAAAACAATTAGAAGATTTTGCTGAAAGTATGCTAAAGGCTATTTCACACATTTGCTGCTTAATGACCTTGGTACAGGTTCAGTTGCTATATGGGATAGAAAACAGCCAAAGTTGAAGGGATACAGATTGCAAATGTGAATATTATGTGAATATAGTGAATATTGATACAAGTATATACAAGTATATAAAGGAAAGGCAGCTAAAAAACACGCACTATGCTTAACTTCATCAGTGAATAACCAGACCTTATATTATGATGATCCACATAGTTGGTGAGTTTTTTTGTCTTTGGACAATCTGTGGCAAGCATGCCTTATTTTTGGATACTTATTTCCCAGTCTAAATCAACTCTAGGACTGTATATACAGAAGTCATCATGGTTATTTTGAAACAGAATCCCTAATCAAATTTACACTCCTCTGTATTTAAGATAGAGCCAATCAATAGCATATTAAATCTGATGCTATATTATTGATTAATATTCTTTAAATGTCTAATGATAAAACATTTCTGATGCACTGAGAAATTGAACTGGCTGCATGTATTGCTGCTGTAATGATGATGCATGTAGAAAAAGTGTTCAGATTACAGGTGGTTTTAAATCCTTTTCTTTCTCAAAAATGTACATATATTCCTGTGAAGTGTATTTGAGATAGATATTTTCAGAGGATCTCATTAATACTTAGCTACTTACAGAGGTGAGATGAAAAAGGGGAGATCATTTCATGACATTGCATAGAAATGGCACAAAAACTTGGTCTGGAAATTACCTGTATCCACTGGGGTTAAGAGCCATTTGTATGGAAAATGGTGTAGTATTGATATTTTTTGTATATCATGGTACTTTCTATAATTTTCACTAAATAACAGAAGATAAATAAAATGCAGGAGGTAGCATTCAGTTGGAAATTAATGGCTTAAAAATGAGGCTCAGAGCATCTTATGGATCATACCGTGCCATGGCCAGAATGCAAGGGAGAGCAATGAATTAAGGGATGTGCCACAGCCTTCAAATTAACCCCTTCCTCCAAATATCAAATGCATTTTCAACACCCTGAACACCTAGATAGTACTCTTTCTTCCTTTTCCAAGCAGCAGCAGATATGCTCTGAAAACAGCCTTCTCTAGTGACAGTTACAGCTCTTTTATCCAAACCCTTACAAAACTTCCACTATGCAAATGTTTTTTTTCATCAGGATGCTTTCTTTTGAAGGCAGGGATCTGAATAACAGTAATTTAATTTTTATTTTTCCATTCGTGTTTCATAGATTAATAAGCATAAATGCACTATTCTTACTTTATTTTGTGGTGAGATCTCTCTGTATTACAATTAGCAGAATCAGAAGTAAAAAGAATAACTAGCTGGAACTGTTGCTTTTTGGATGTTATGATTTTTTGGCTCATACTTTCAAGGTCAAATAGATAGCATGAATTATGATAAATTTGTATGTTTTGCCTTCTCTCCTAAAAAAAAAAAAAAAAAAAAAAAAAGTGCAGTATAATTCAAGGCATTTGGATTTATTGCCATTCATCAAAGACGGCTTTTGGCAGCATTTTATCACCAACAAACTCATTGGCATATAAAAAACAATACATGTGCAGTTCTGCAAAACAGGAAAGGAAATTTGATGGGAAGGTCTATTACATCACTTGAGCAAGTATTTTTTTTCTAAACCAAATAAAATTGTAGAGGCGCCATTCACACTGCTGTAGCTGAAGGCCATCATAAACCCCTGTTTTCATGGTGTTGTATATCGTTACCGAACCATTAAAAACTATACTACCTTTAAAACTGGCATTTTGTGGAGGACTCAGTTGGGAAAGTGGAATGTGTCTGTGTATTTTTAAATTGGGGAAAATGTTTGTCAGTTAAAAAGGTCAAACAGCTAATATTTATTTGCATTGTTCAATTTTAGGAGCATTATATCTCAATGTTCTACATATTCTTAAACCTTTAAATATGTGTTAAAAGACATCTATTTGTCTTTCTGTTCCAAAACCTGGTTTTGTGGGAAGACATTAACTTAATAGTAATATTTATTATGTCCTGATCACACAGTGACATGGGCATGTGCACAATTTTATGTACTCTGCTTTGTACCAGGGATTTGAGAAGGCTGTGTACATCTTTGCTGCTTCTGTGGGACTGGAAAAGAAAGTACCCAGCACATTTTTATAGTCACATCTGTATGAAGTGCCACTAATATCTGTGCCATTACAACTGCATGTAAAAGGATAGTAGTAATGAATAGCTGTGATTGTACTGTAAAGCCATTATTTGATTTGCTAGAGTTTGCAGAGAGGAGAGAGGAGTTGTGTATCCTTGAGTCATATAATACTATTTTCTAACCATCCATCTGAATGTGGAACCATTTTTTCCTTCTTATATCTTTCATTTTATATGACCTTAGAAAATATTGTTCTAAAACCTGCATAATGGCAAGCCCTTAAACACAGATAATGTATACAAGTTATAGCTCTTCCTGTGAAGTAGGTGGGGTGTTATACTTCCTATCAGAGTAGCAAACATCTTGCTAGTTTTATTATGTCACAGTGATGTAAAATTATACAGGATCATTTAGATGCAACATTTTCCCTGTGTGTTTCATGTAGGGAAGTCCGCATAATTTTGATTTTTCACTTTAAAATCTTTTGCTATACCTTTTCTGCAAGAAACTTCCATTCCATCTTTAAGTAACATTAATCATTTTCTTGCATGTTACAGTACTAAAGTATCCAAATAATGACATATTAAAATGAATGAAAATAAGCATGGTGGTATATGTTATAAAGCAGTCCATCTGTACTCTTTATCTGATTATGGGGTATTCATTCCCTGATCATGGATGCAAATTGCATCAGCTGCCCTGTGACCTTCAAAATCTAATTATTCTTAGTTACTATTAGGCACCTGAATTTTAAAAGAAAAATACACTCTGTGTGTACTTGTGATTGAAGACAAGAAGTGTCAGTATATCACTGTTACTAATTTAAGTTCAGCTAAAATGTCTGTTGAGCCACATGTAAACATGAATCATATGCATATTTGTTTGAGTTTGGTAAATTACTAATACAGGAGAAATGTTCATTTGTCTACATGGCTCTGATATAATTTTAAAACTTTAGTATCATAAGGCTAGTATCTTCCCAGAAATATGCAATAAGGCAAATAATAAATAATGACACATAGGAGCCTTGTTATTTACGCTTCTGTCTTGGTTTATTTGGCTTGCTGTGAACTGCTTTACACCTCTGTGTGGTCTGTAATTCCTACCTAAAACAATCAATAGGTTCTTGCATTTGTGTGTGTGTGGTTTGCTATGCTCTTGATGACCTGCTTGTTGTTACATTCGCTATTTGCTTCTGAGAACAAGTGTCTAAAACACAAGAACTTACACAGGTGACCAGTTCTGCAGGTGTCAATGTGAATGAAGGAATGTACAGAACAAATAGAGAGAAGAAATAGAAATAGAAATAAATAGAAAAAAGTTTAGAATTGGTAAGAAAATTGGATAGTAGTTTGTAAGAGAAAAAGCAGGGGATGCATAGTGTGAATGCTGGACTAATAGCTAATTAGCAAATACTGCCTTTTCTAAGGAGAAAGTTAAGTGGTATGGCTGTTAAGCTAAATCAAAGCTACAGTTGTATGAAATGTAACATCAAATTACATGAAGATACAGTAGACACCAGAGAACTGGGAAGTTATAATGGGTATGGTTCCGAGTACAGGCTGCAGAGAACATGGAAGGGAATGTAACAGCTGCACAAAAGCTCCAGTTCTGCCAATTTCTGTCTACATTTCTGTTTCTAAGGTTGGATTTCCAACCTGCAGCTGCACATCTAGCTGGATGAGACTGGCTAAAAAAGTTTGTATTTTGAAGTACTCCTCTGTATTTCTTGCCTCATAGGTAAAGTAGGCCTCTCTGCATCTCTAAAAAGCTACCTGTATTTGTAGCCATTAATACTAGCACAGTGTACAGGGTGCTTGAGGGGCAGGAGAAGAGAGAGAATGCACTTTGTAGATCTCTACCTGCTTAGTAGACAATTAATTGTGTGACTTTGTCCATCAGCTCCTTATTTCTCCTAAATAGACTCAAAATTACACTAGGAAACTGGCATGCATACCTCAAAAAACTGTGTATATATATATATACAGATTTTCCTGCTAAAGCCCTAAAAAATGGTATAGAAGTACTTAATATGTTTGAAGAATACTAAAAATGCACTGAATTTTCACAGGAGCTCTCATTATTACAGGATGAGTTAGCCTATCTGAATTAGAAATACATTAGCAAAGGGATTTGGGTAGACATGTCTATATGGATTAAAGAGAGCTGCACTTTGCTTTCCTGATTTTTTCCCCCCTTTTTTCCTTCTCTCCTCTCCTCAGTCATAATGAGAGGTGATTGAATTTATTTGGGTAAAATCCAAGCTGAACCCAGCAGAGGATATTTTCAGAGTTATCCTTTTTAGATACTTGCCATATCAACCAAGATCTGTTTTTAGGCCCAGTTATTTAAGGCTGCCTTAAAGACTAATGAAATATACTGTGATGGATGTTACCCCATTTCAGGGACTTTAAAGTAAGTTACTTTCAGAAATGAAAAAAAAAAAAAAAAACCTATAATCTTTGAGACCCGCTTTGGTACTACTTTTCAAGATCATACATTCATACATTTTCAGTAGTAAGATGCTCTATGTAATGTGTATGTTAATCTTCAAAAACAAACAAACAAACAAACAAACAAAAACAACAAGCGAACAAACATAAAACAGCCAAACTTGATTCTAAATTTTCCTAACAAGGGAGAGACTCATAATTGAAGACAGGCTTGAAAAGCAGGGTGAGCACAGTTAAAAACTCTCCTGGTTTTACCTTTGTGAGAGGAAAGGTTTAAAAAGCACCTAAGTGAATTAGGAGCAAAAGCAGAAATCCTCTTCCATCTGTACAATAATGTATTTCTGCCTGACAGTTTGTGCATTTTGATAAGTGACACATACTAGTATTACCGTTTTGTCACTGTCTTCTTTGCAAAGCCAGATATATTTAGGTTTCTAAACTTGAAATCCTGCTTTGTACACTCTGGAGATTATATATTTTTTATTATTATTTTTACAACATGGTATATTTAGGAAAATAGCGTGACATCGGTGTGTCACATTTTAGGTCATATTTATATTATAGAATGACCCACATATGTTCATGAGATTTGTTTATAGGTAGTACTATGTAGTCAGCTTTTTTAAGGCTCTTGAAAGTAGTGAGTTAATATGAGTGACATCCTTAAAGAAATGATTATGACCTTAAATTTTTGACCTAAGATAAAATAGGTTTTTTTGGGTCTTATTTGCTTTATAATGAAATAAAATCAAGTGTTTGTGTGTTTTTTATTTTTTAAATTAAAGATTATTTGTACTTCTTTACTCATGCTATATTTCCAAAGTGCATTGGGTAGTTTTTTTAATTATTATTAGTTTTTATTTTTACTTTTTTTTTACATTTTTTACATTTAAAGCAATATAGCACATTTAAGAAATCAAGTGAGTATAGTTCCTTCAAGAATATTTTTAGTATTCATTTTTATTTTAGTGGTTTGATAGTTCTTCTGTCTCCTCTGTTCAAATGAAAACATTACTTATCAGGCTTAAATAGATCAATGTAAAGCACTCAGAACATCTTTAACGTAATGATTGCTAACTTTATGGAGAATAAAGTAAACAAGGATGACAATGGAAAAATCTAATTTACACCAAAAGAGGGTCAAAGGGCAAGAAGAGAAAAATTATGTCAGTTCTGGCTCTTCATTTCTCAGGCATATTCATAAACAAAAAGCACTGCTCAAATGAGGTTTAGAAATCTGACTTGAAGGGTCAAGAAATTCAGATTTAAGGCTAAAATTCATCTCATTGTTCCTCAGTGCAACAGATCTTGTAGCAAGGAGTGATGTTACTTACAGTGCTTTATCTCTGGTCACAGTGGAGAATAAACCATGAAGTGGAGTTTGGTCTGCGAATTGTTTTATCAGGTTGTTATAGCTACTCAGATTGGGACCAAATAGAGGCGGCATTTATATGAGCGTTTAAAATGGCTATTTTCTATTAGTATTTTGTACAATATACATGTCCATATTTAAAAATGTGATTTCCATAGTTTTTCTCCTCAGTGTAACTAAGAGAGTAAAATTAAATGTTTGCTGTTCTTCACAATCTGCATGATCTATGCTGGTGGAATAAAACTAAGTCTTAGTAAAGAATATTGAGGACTGTATTAAAAAAATGCTCCTTAGAATGAAATGGAGCTGCACTATGCATATTTTCTGGAGTGTCTTTGTACAGAAGGCAGAGAGCTGTCCAGGTTCAAAGGAGAACGGGTCTCTTCCCACACTCAGAGCTATGAGGATTTTCACAGCTTTGAGAAAGTTGGTACGTACATCAGGAGAGCCAAGAACATCGTTGTTCAAGCACTTGCTTGCCTTTTTCGCAGTCAGGCGGAGTAGTGAGCAGAAGCTAGATCCTCCATGTCCTCCATATGTCAGCCTGTGATCTTGGTGAAAATTTCATTCTGAGTATGAAAACTTTCAAGGTTTATTCCCGTGTAAAGTTTTGATTTCAGCATTTTGGCATTTTCAGTGAAAAAGCATTTTGCTGGAAAAATCTTTATGCACTTAACACCAAAAGACTGAAAACAGTGATGCAAAAACTGCTTCATTTAATACCTTTTTTTCTTAAAAAAAAAAAAAAAAAAAAAAAAAAAAAATTTTTTTTTTTTTTTTTTTTTTTTTTTTTTTCACTTGCAAACAACCTTATTTGATGAAATTCAACCCGCAGTGTTCAAGAAACTGTCTGCATGTTTTAACTATTTTTGTCTTTCTCTGGAATACCGAGGTGGGTGACACAAATGCGATGGCAATGCAAGGTTCCTGCTGTGGAGAGGGATAGAAAGGAGGGACTACGGAGGAATGTAAATAAAACCTCAACTGCAGAAATAAAATACCAAATTACAAATGAGGAAATACCTATCTAGAGAACAATCCTCTAGGAAAAGCAACTATTTTTAGTCTCCTCATTTCTGCAGCATCTAAGCAACTCACAAATATCTGTTCAGTCTTTAGCATGTTTCCTTGAATGGGGAATGTGCCTTTATTTCCAGTTTTCCATTTTCCAGTCTTAAATAAATACCTTCTGGTGAAGTAAAAAACCAAGTCCATCTATTGCATGTATAGAAACCCACTTGTGATGTCACTCATAATTAATCTTTCATCATTAAACACTTCTATCAACGCTTTCTCAGGATGCTCCAAAGCTCTATGTGTTTATGCAAATATAAATATTGCTTATGCCTGTCCTAACGTCTTAGATGCCTTTGCGTATCTTACAAATAATTAGAATTGTGCATTTAGTCATCACCTGAGACATAGCAACATAGGTGTTAGTTCTTTCCCGTGTGATAACTATTTTCTTCTGAATTCACACTCTTCAGTGCATTTTAACTGAGAACACGTTTATCTCTCATCAGTCTAAATTTAATATTACACTAACAGAGGATGTTGGCCTCAAAAGACATTTCTTTTTCTTTTCTTTTCTTTTTTTTTTTGTAAACCATGCACTGATTTCATAATTCTAGCTGTAACAGAATGTAACCCATGTACTTCTGGTTGCATTTGCATATACTCATTGTATTAAAATATTGGGTGAAGATTGCCTTGGTTAGCGGACTTTGTCAAGAAATACTCCATAAAATAATGTTAATCATTACTCTGTATTCATTTCTCCACACATTTAATTTACGATAGGTTAGTGAAATTACTTCATTACAGGTATTTAGAGTAGATTAGTAAATTCATTTGTGCTGATTGAGTCCACATTGATTTGTGATGATTGGCTCTACAGCGTATACATCTGGTATGAGGTTGACCTGAAAAAGTATAACTGTGCTGGGGCTGTCTTCCTGTTATAATTGTATGGGCTTTCTTCATTGGGTTATGTGTACATTATTGCAATTGAACTAAAATAGGTCTGTTTTTCACTGTGCACAATTTAGTCATGCATCAATACATTTTTAATTAAAAGTGTATGACAGGTACAATAGTAGAGTACTCCAAATAATTTTCTAAAGCAGTCCCTTTCTCAAAAGACAGGTAATCAGAGTCTGTCTCAGTTAGTCCATGAATGTATAATTTTTTATTAAGATGTATGATTAAACATCTATAAACTTTGTGCTGAATTACCAGATTCTCATTGTAAGCCTCGCACTGTGAATATTTCAAGTTTATAATAGCAAAGTGAGGCATTCTTCTTGACAAGAAAAGATGATCTTCCTGGACAACATGATTATCCCATTTTGTAATAATAGTCAAGATCAGAATAACATATCACGATTTAAGCTCTTGGAACACCTGGCTGGCTCCATGTCAGGGATGGAGCTATGGCTGATAGTGCATTGTAGGTCACCTCCAGTGACCTCCAGCATTGGCATATCTGCTGCCTAGGTCAGTGGGACAGTGGTGGTGGAAGCTGGATTCCTGTTGCCCCACAGCTTTCTTAGCTAATACTGGCAAAGGAACCACAAAAAAGAAGTGTTTTCTGAAAGAACATGAGGACTTTTATGGGCCAGATTATGATCTGCTTTAAAATAGCTTTGTCTTATATGACTGTCTTACCAGCAATGCAAACAACTGGAGGAGGATTTTCCCACTGAAATGACTTTAAGACTGTGTATTTAGGATATAAAGTAGCTAGGATGATTTAAAAAATAAATAAATAAATTAATATCCATTTTACTCTCTCCAGTTTAAATACCAGAGCTGATGCTGGGGTCTGGGAAGTCTGAGAGTCTATTAACATAACAGGGAGTTGGCAAAAGTTGAATGAGGTTCCAGGGTGCCCTGAACTGGGCTTGGATACTTGCCTGTGGCTGCGTGCTGGGACATCAAAATGATCAAAAATAAGCAAGGTTGTGTGCCCACTCATCCCCCTTGTTTTGTCAAGCACTTCTCACTCTCTGGGGTGCTATTGCAATGATAGCAGAAATCCGATATGAAGCAAAACTAAAAGCAAATATTAAGTAAGATAACAGAGAATGTGTAAGTATCTGTATATCTCTATAACTGGAGAAGTAACAAACAGTGGGTATCTGGAGTAAAATAAAATAAAGTTAGAATTAGCAATGCAATACCTTTCCTCATTTTTATCAAATGAATTTACAACTCCAATATATATATATTTATTTAAACCAAACCGCCAAATCTCTGTGAAGTTATGTCACTCTGGTGAATGTGCAAAACAAGACAAAGCTGCCTATCTATCATTTTGCCACTTAATGTATTCTACTCTTTCTTCTTACTATTTTGCTAAGTAAAGGAAAAAATGGTGAGGGGTATTTGTATCCTGATATTTGTTCAAACAGGAGTGTAAGAAAGCTGTAGATACTCTCTCTGCTATGATAGAATGTCTTTAGCTGTCAGAGTTTGCAATGAGAGCACCCTGGAGGAGTTTGAAGCTAGTAGATTAAGTGTCATCAATTTTCTTTCTATATGAAACTCACAAATAGATCTAGTCCATTGAATATTTCATTTTATTGTGATATCCTTATTTAAAACATCCCAATTTTCTTTATTGTTACGTTCCATATAACAACCACAACCTTGGTAAGAGCGTTACTGGTACTCATGCTGGCTACTCAAGGCAATTTGGCTTTCATCTGCTCAGTGAACCAAAATAGACTTGGCCAATAAAACATGATCAGGATGCCATTTAGTTTGCTATTTTTCCTGTCCCCAGAAAGGAGTGAAATTGTCAGAAATAATGTAATTAATAGTTACTCCTTTTTCATGTTCCAGGATAATGTAATTGTCTTTTTGGATATATAAGTTGATAACAACCTTGGTCTGTTCTAGTTGTCTTTGCTGGTAGGTACTGTGGCTAGGAATGCCACAAGAAACACCACCAGCAATGATTTCTAATTTATTTTAGAAAGCCTTCTCCTGACTGTAATTATACTGTGGTAATTGAGGGAAGATAATATAGTATCCTCAAAAAATCTCTTTCCTCTTAGATAAGTGTATAAACACTATCACTCATTAATAGTAAATTACTGAATGATTTTTGCAGGAAGTCATTAGAGTACACTCTTAAGGTTTTGGGTAGCAGACATTGCCATGAATGTCTGGATTGTTAAAAATTCTTTAATTTCCATAAGTCTCAAGTAACAGTTTATCAAGATGCTTTTAAAACAGAAAGTATCAGCATAATTACAAATGAAACACTTTGAGTTATGGCTTTTTTGTTATTGTTACTCATTTTCTCACAGAAAAATGAAAGGTAGAAAAAAATCATTGGAAGGTTAAATGAAACATTTGATTTAAAACGTGTTCCTTAAATTTTCTGTAATAAAAATGCTTCACTTTGAAACTATTTTTTTTTTAATAATAAACTCAGAAATACTTTTACTGATTTTTCTTCTTAACCTTAACTCCCACTTAACTTTTTATTTTTTATTTTTATTTTTATTAATACATATGCTCCAATTTAGGCTTAGGGAAGTGCACAGTAACATTCCTCTTCACACTTATGTTGTTACTTTTGAAATATTGAAAATTTAGCTAGAAAATCCTCCCTTTTTTCCCTCCTTGCATATATATTATGTTAGATATAATATGGAAAATTTGTTTCACTTTTCATGTGCCTGAATGTACCTAACTCCTCAGGTGCAAAAATCCCTCTGAGATCTGGGTATTGCCAGAGACATCTTGCATCAGCTTAGAGGAGTCATGTAACCTCCCCATGTCTCAGCAGAGTGAAGGAAACGCTTTATTTCTCCCACCTTTTCTCAGTGTGAATGAAAACTTCTCAAGGCAGAGACTCTTGTGCTGTGTCTAGAAAACACAGCACAATGAAGTGGAAGTTTGGCTTCAGGCATATAAGCATCAGTACAATGCAGATTAATATTTTTTTCCATTTTTTATTTATTTAAAGAAGATGATATAATTCTACCTCTGCTTGAGCTCTGCCAGGGGTAAGAAATGTGCAAAGGTTCACATTTTAAGCAGCAATAGATTTCCTAATTAGAGCTCAGTCTGCTTCTTTTAATTATTTGGACATAAATTTCGTCAGGGTCTCCACTTTTAAAAGATATACCTTAAGATATACCTTAAAACCTTATTTAATTTAATATTTTTTTTTTTTTCATTGCTACTGTATCTAAAATATGTTTATATGTTTGGGGGTTGCTGCACCATAATTATTTCTCAAGGTTAATAATTGTAAGGAGATCATAGAAAGGTATTTACTGCTGCTGATGTGATGAATATTAATTTGATGAAGAGCAAAAAGGACCTACACTTGCAGGAGGACCTTCGTTATGTCTTTCTGGAAAGGAGATAGATTTTCTACAGAAACCTCTAAACATGAAAAGACACACACCCAAGAGAAGATCCAAGAAAACCCCTAATTAAATGAATTAGAACATAGCAGCCAGAAAATTATATTTCTGTTCTGCTGTAGTAGACTTCACCACCCCAGGGACATTGTCCAGCCAGTGATGAGAAATATAAATGAACCCTGACTCTGATCAGTTCAAGATCTAACAGAGAAAGAGTGGTGGAAAGTTTGCCAGAGAGACCTTAGAGATAATAGGCAGAATTATACAAGGTACATATATAGGACAAGAACTACAACAATTTTCTCCTTCGGGATGACAGCTTCAACTAGGAATGTGACTTCAATATAAATATTGCAACTTGGAGACAAAAATAATGACTGCTGGCCAAATCTGGACCCTTGAATGAAGCCTGCATGAACAGGGATTTATGCGGCTGCTGTTTGCAGCAGGCAGAAGCACATCACAGCTACTTTGTAGATATTACTAAGCCCCTTAGTTCTCTCCAAACTAGGGCATTTAGAATAGCGAATCCTCTGAATTGCCATATTATTTTCTTCCTGTCCATGCCCCATTCTCATATTTCATCCTGCAAAGCACTGAGGTTGTTCCTTTCCTCTCTTGGCTTGCGCAGAGTGTTCCTGCTCTGATGTTGGGCAGGATATTATCTTTAGAAAATTTTAAAAAATAATAAAATAGAGCTTATCAATTGTGGAATTAAATCATTTCTTTAGATTTCATTAAAGGACTTATTTCCTGAAAATTTTAGATGAATTTATAGATATTTAAATGACATTAGAACAACACTACATGTTAAAATGTTCTCCAAAACATATGCAGAATTGAAATATAGTATTTGTTTGTTTGATTGTTTGTTTGTTTTAGCATTCTATAGTTACAACTAAGTACTTATTTTTGACTGAAAAAAATTCTGGACTCCATCTGCCAAATTTAGGGGCAAATTTTATCTTTAGATGTGCATATTCAATTTCCATTGTCTTAAACTGGAATGATATTGAATGCATTTAACTCTGTCTTTAATTAGAATTTATTTTGTCTTTATTTATTATACTGTCTTTATTTTGAATGTCATATACACAACCTATGAAAAAATATAATGCTCATCAAAAGCTAGGGCTTGACCATGCTGAATGCCTAGTTTGCTCTAAAGAAGAGCGGTCACTTATCCTTGATTGTCTTCAGAATTATTTGAGGTCTGAACTAGAGTTAAAAATGTGATCTGAAACCAATGCCTCTGAGGAAGAAGAAATTGCTTCGCTGCCATTGAAATACTAGTACAAGTCAAGAAAATCAGTTGCTTTCTCTAATATTCTTTCCTATGGAAACTTTGCTAATGAGATCAATTCTGGAGACAGTTGCCTTCATCCACAATAGTAAAAGTCCTTCTGTCGGCAGCTAAATAAAGCTGGATAACCTAAAGCTATGTTAAGAATTTGTAGCGTAATGTAAGGTGAACAGACAACCTGGCTTTACTGAGGCAATACCGATACTTAAGAGTGTCACATTTTGTTTGACTGCTAAACACAGCCTGTAACTGTTCTTTTAGCATAGCATCCTTTCTTTCTGTCCTGCTGTGTATTGGAAACTATGTCCTTTCTCAACATGACATGCAATTCAGATGTAATCCTGGCTGATTTTGTAACTCAAGGGTAGGTAGAAGGAAAGAAAGCAGTGGAAATAATCAGTTAAATGTTTAGGGACTTATATAGCTATATATATATATAGAGAGAGAGAGAGAGAGTGCTAATTGTCCACTCAATTCTTAACCTTTCTGGAAGCTTTAGAAAGAACCTTTGCATCAGGAAATGCTTGTTTAGACAATCAGAAATCAGACATTTTGTTCAAAGTGGAAAATAATCACCCCTACACCCCGAAAAGCGGACCAACCCTTTGTCTTTCTCAGGCTGAAATTTGGAGTGAGAAAGAACAAATTGCTGGTAAAGCTGAGGGTACATGGGACATGGTCTTTGGCTCACAGAAGACTTTTGAATTTTTTGAAAGCTGTTAGGAAGTGCAAGAAAAAATAAACAGATTATTTTGAATATCAGTTTGCGGTGGTCGGTGGTTTTGTGAATCTTGTTAAAACTTAGGGACTTTGTGTAGGAAAGGAAAATAGTGGGGAATATTTTTGTTAGCATTCTGGAAGTGCCAGGTAGGAGAATTAGTAACGTGAATGTGCTCATCTTGAGTAGCAAGGCTTTCATATCTAAAAAGGTAACTCAACATAGCTGTGATAAACAGGTTTTCATAGAGAGTTGGAAAAAGAATGCAAAGTCTTAATGATCTCATTTTATTACATGTCTACTCCATAATGCTGTGGAAATTTTTGGAATTTACTTACTCTGCATTTCTGTAATTGTAAGGGGAATTTTTTTTTTCTTTATTCTTTATCTCATTAGTGAATTTTACCTCATTAGGAAACCCTTTAAAATGCCTGAATTGCTATCCTGAAGAATTAAGTCTTCCATTTATCGACAGAACATGTGCAGCTTTGGCATGAGCAGTGTAAATTACCCACTGTTTTCTGTCAATGGGTTTTCTGTCTTGCTTGGGAGATGCACATCTACAGGAGAGGATTGCTCAGACAGTCCAGACACTCAGTCTTTGACCTAGCTAATAAGGAGACGGAGAGTTTGCAGGATGAGGGAGAGAGTTCGTCATGCTCTTGTGAAATGTACATTCTTTGGCTTAATGAATTAAGGTATGTTCTCATAACCTCATAACCTCTTTTTTTTTTTTTTTTTTTTTTTTAATGGAAATGGAAAACTTATTTTTTGAGTTCTGTTATATAATTACAAAAGTGCAAGTGTTTTAAAGTGACAGCACCAACATTTTTGAGGTGTTTCTCAATGCTCAGTAAGGTCCAAATAGGAATCATTTATTCATTTTGGTCAGGCAGTAGTAGTAAACTAGTAACATTTTCTGTCCTGCTCGCATAAAATGGAAGTGCACAGCTACCCTGCTCTATTAATCAGCTGGAAGCAAAATCTAATGCAAACAAAACTCATGCAAAATTTGGGCTGCATCCTCAGCCACTATTAATCTGCAGAGCTCACTTAGAGTCTGCAAAGCTATAAGGATGTAAATCCACTGAACATCAGTGTAAAATGCCTCTAGCCCAAAGAACCACAGGGTTCAAGGATGCTCATGTCCATGGCTTAGATTAAGCCCTAGCTAATTCAGACAGAGCTGGGGAATTTCTTCACCCCAGTAAATTCGTCACCAGCGTATTAGCAGAAGAAAGGAGCAGTTCAGGCTTCCCAGGAAAGATTTCTGCCAGCTGAAATGGCCTCCCTGCTCTTTCACATTATTTGGCTTTGATTATTAATTTACTGCAGTGTAATCTCAGAACCACGTTTTTATTTTCTCTTCTTCAGTGGAAGTAGAGACTGATGACACAAAAAACAAATTCTGCTGATTGTTTGATTGGTAACGAATATAGAAAGACAAGGGGGAAGAAAAGTACTCAAATAAGGCAAATAACCGATGAGAAAAGAGAGCATATTATCAAGGAATTGATCCTATGATACTGAAGAAAATGAGAACAAAATCTTGGTCCTGCTGAATTCAAAGGTAAGATCCGTGCTGGCTACATCAGCATCTAGGTTTTTGGCATTGCTTTCATCTGTGGCAGGATCCGCCTTTAAAATCTTCTTTTTTTTTTTTTTTTTTTTTTTTTTTTTTCACAGATCTTTGGTACCAGAGCCTGGTACTCTGAGGATCTGAGTTGCACTAAAACTTGCTGAGTTAGAGAGATTTTCTGGGGAAAAGCAGCAGCTGAAAAGATACTAGGACATACTCACACATGTGGGATGTAAAACACACTTTACTCCCTGTGAATTGAACTAGAACTGCATCAGGCAGTCTGTCACTCATCACAAGGGTGATTTGGTGGTGATTTAGGGATTTGGTCACACTGCAGAAGGACAGCTACTTGGTGGCAACAAAAATTTATTACACTGAGCTTCAGAAGTCAGCATCCATTACCAAATTTGCAGATCCTAAACGCTTATAGTTCTGGATTTAAATATGTATGTTAGGAAAACACCCATAAGTAGAAGAGACAGTAATTTGTATCTTATGAGTTGGTAAATTTGTTTGCTGATAATTGGAAAGTCATCTATTTTAAGTCTAGCAATTCCATTTTGTTGTAAATTTAGGCCTATTTTGTTCCTGTCAGATATGAGCTCACGTATTATTATATGACAGAGCTTTGAGTAAAATGATACATTTTCCTTTAGATCAAGCTGTCTGGCCTCAGCAAGTTTATTCAGGCAGTGGAAATCCCTTATTAAATACATTTTTCAAAACTTCCTGCAATACTGTTTATTTATAGATTACAGGGGAGATAATCAGTGCTTTCCACTCATATTCGCTTAGTTCTTCCTAATGATACCTAGTCACACTCAGTCATGGTCATGCATACTCTGTTCCACTCACAGTAAATTCCATTCACAGTAAATTTGAATTCACACTTCATAGTCAATCATTTAACTCATTCACATCAGTCATACTGAATCAATACGCTCTCTCTTTTTTTTTAATGTCCATGCCTTTTCTTTCACATTTACTCTTAAACATCTGCAATCATACTTATTTGCTTGGTGTCTATCCTTATAACAAGAACCTAGCCATCATTAATCGTAAACCCTTCATTTTAATAAGTAATACAGTTATTGTGGTGTTGGACAAATATCACAGAATCACAGGTATTGCTTAGATTTCTTGCTGGGGGCAGCAAAGTAGATGTGATGATGTTATTTTCCTTATTTTGAACTAGGGAGCTGGAGTGTTGTCTCGTGTTTGCTGTGTATCTGTTAGCCTTAGGTTCTTCGTTTTGATCACCCTGAGGATACACAGCAATTAACTAGAGCTGATGCTACTTTGTTTTTCAATTTAATTTGATTTTAAAACAAGGTGAAGTACTCTGAAAACAGGAAGAGGGGCCAAGTATTTTGCTGTGGTCAGAAATAATGAAAATGCTTAGTGTCGTGGTGAGTAGTGAGTGTTCATTTAATAAATAAGGGTATTGCAAACTCTTCTCTCTCCATGGTATACCTGTCTGAAAGCTCACCCCTGACAGAATGAGCTTACCACATTGTTCACATAAATTTGGTCCAGAGTTTCTGCTCTCAAGGAGCTATTTCATGCAAGACTGAACAGTGGACAAATTAAATCTATGATATTGTAGATATAATTGTGCCACCTTCTGCTTCCAGATGGCATCAGGTGAGTCTCTTTCTTTGAAAGAGCTTTGGTGTCAAAATACTAAAGATACCTTGAAGCTCTAAATTTTCCATGGGGTATTACAGCACAGAAGTCACTAGTAAGGTTTCCTTATTTTGAGAGCTAGAACGAGTAAGAATAGTAATGCACGTGTTTTAATGAAGCATTGAACTTACTGATTAGGAGCGTTTTGGTGTTTTCCCCCCTTTTATGTCTCTCTCAATAACAAACAGTTGAAAAAAATCCTAAGAAGTAGGATTTAACCAAAGATCACCCACCCCCCTGCTGAAAACTAGATGAGTCCACATAAATAGTGAGCAACGGAAAAAAAGAAAGTCTAGGAAGAAGCATTTTGATGAAATTGCTAAAGCAGCACTGGTGGGCAAATAGTTGTTGTGAAAAGTCTCCCTTGATTCTCAGGGCGCTTAGGAGTCCTCCAGCAGGAGGAAGGAGGGGGTCACCTTTGCTCAAGACATATTGTGACTTCCAGTGAAAGGAAAAGAGAGCTACTACATTGAATTAATAGCACCGGGTTTGGGGGAAAGAAGAGCACGTCCCATGAAATGCAAAAGAATCATATCTATCATCCTGAGACTGGCCGAGGATGAGAGAAAGTGCATGTGATAGACTATTATCCTAATTTCTATCCTGAAAATCATCTGGCTATGCACAGTGGAGCATTGGCTGTAACCTCCGAGCCACGAACCTGAAGCAAAAGGCTGTAACTGGATTGTTCTTTTCTTTTCCTTTTCTTGTTTTGTTATTTATCCTTAAAAAGGAAAGGAAGAAAACAAGAAAAGTAAATGCACTGAAGAATCACAATCCTCAACAGCAGCAGCCAGCAGGGAAAGTGGGGATGGAGGTGAAGGGGCATGGTGTTCTTGGGATGTTCACTTTGTTGGGGAGCAGGGGCCACCAGGCTCTGTTTCCATCCCTGCAACCACCCATGTGCCACCAGGCACCAGGAGGGTTTTTGTGGCATTTAATTAATGAGATGCAACTGCAACGTTAATGTCAGAGCTGCAGGGTTGAAAAGCCTTGTGGTCTGCATAGGGTAGCAATGGGGAATTTTTGTTTGTTTGCTCTTATGGTAAAGCCATGCCCGGCTGCAATGCAGCAATGACCATTAAGGGAAAAAAAGCAGCATCTGCCCCTTGAGCAGCAACCAGTGAACAAATTCCATCCTGCCTCTCCTGTATCAATAATGCCTCTGACTCCCTGAAATATTCTTTTCACCGTCAGGTTTTGTTTTGTTTTTTAGCAACACAGTTCTTAAACAAAGATTTCTGTGTCAATTAGTGAAGTGCATTTGGACTTTCTTTCCTCAGTGTGTGCTTAGCAGATGTTTCGCAGAAAAACAAAGTTTACCCAAACATTTCTGAGGTTGGAGTTTGTATATACAACCTCTCTCTTTTCTTTCCAAAGGGTACCATATTAACAATTCTTTTCTCGCCAGTATAAATATTTTTACTGCAATTAACTACATAATGGTACAACACAGATCCTTGAAGAGGGCATACTTATCCACTACAATTTGAGTCATTCCTTTACGGTAGCATCCACTCCTGATGTATTAGAAATCCACTGAATTTTTATTGAAAAAAATCTAAATACGGGAATAATTCCCTAACCTGTTTATTTAGAAAAGTAGTTTGCCTTCTAATAACACAGCCGTAACGAACATCTATTAGCTTTGTTTTACTTTTATTTTTTATTTTTTTACTTTTTTTTCTGAGTCATCCTTTGATTTTCAAAACATTTTGGTCATCCACAGACTCGAAGTCTCCTTCCAGGAGAAACACTGAAGAATCAAGTGCATCTCTCCTTCCTTTTAAAATTACCCTTCAGGGCAGTGCACACACAGAGTGACCCTGGCTTTTGACAAACCTTTGCTGAACAAAATGTAACAAGCCCTGTATATTTTGAGCAGCATTTTCTATTCTGACAGAGACAGCTCGGTAGCATTTGATGTCTGCTTGCTGGTCATAGATAATGGTGCATCTTGGGACCATTGTCATCCCTGTCAATAAGACGGCCTGGGGGGACATGCAACAAAGCTACCTTTTGATTCACCGTTTTTCCTTCCTTCCCAAGACATTTGTAAGCCTGTGGTCAGCTAGGTCACTTTATTTCATCCTGATGTGCCTTGATAATAGCATCATGTCTAACAAAAAATTTTGACAGACCATCGATGTATGTTTCTTTGGTTCCTATGTTGTTTTCTATTCCTCCTCAATGTCAAACAAGCTTTGAAAGCTACTGATTATGTTTGTTTGGACTGAATTTGACAAGATTCCTATTCTTTGAAGCAATTAAGCTCCTGAGGATGGGCCTTGGGATTTGAGCTATTTTTTTTTTTATTATTATTATTTTTATCTTTTTTTTTTCATTGCAGGAAGCTACTAAATCATGTCCTATGCTTTGCCTTTTTATTTATTTTTTTCCTCAAGGTTGAGTTTTCAATGTAAGTTTAGAAATACCTGAACCCAGAGGAAACTTGTAAGCTTTAGAAGAAAAAAAGAAAACAAAAAGTCTACAGCTTAAAGCTGAAAGTTTTGTCTATGTTTGCATTTCTTATTTTATCGTAAGATGGCAATTTTGACAAGTTTGGGTAATGATTTCTCTGCAGAGTTTAACTTTTCTGAGACCATATGAGTTGTCCAGTTACACAATTTTAGAAGCTAATTTATTAACCCCAGTAACAGAGATGGCAAACAAAACGATTTGCTCAAATGGCCATAGACAACAACTCACAGCATGGTTTGCTTATTTTTAAATTAGTTGCAAGCAATTTAGCATATTACAAATGGGAATTAGTAGTGTGTTTAGTTTTACCAGTTAGCTAAATTGTTAAACAGTGCTACTCTGGTTCAGCAAAGCATCTCCAGGGCAACACAACCATTTTTTTTGGCAGTCACAGACAGTTTGCATCCTGCCCCTGTAGCGGTGACCATGAAGCACAGGCATGTTTAATTGGGTAAGGACTTTTTTCTTTTTTTGGCACATAAAGACAAATTTATCACAGTTCATGTAATACTAGAAAAGGCAAATGGTAATTTCCTGTTACAGAAAAAAAAAGACCTTTCATTTCTGTTCTGTCCACTGTTTTAAGAAAATGTTGTTGTCTTTACATACTATTAATTCTAATCCTTTATCTTTTATCACCACACAGTGGAAAGGAACTTCCCTTTGAAAGCAACCACTAGTAAAAAGCTGCCTTTTTGATATTTGATGACATTTGAGGCCAGATCCCAAAGGGCCTGTTCATGTCCAGATCCCACCTTGTAAATGGAAATCTGGAGTTGCCCAGAAGCCTGAGTCTCTCAGACTCTGACAGCAGCTGGCAGCCTTCTGGGGCAGGGATTTTTTGTCTTTGTGTTGCCTTTACAGCAACAGAGAAGCTTCAGGAACTTAATGAGTGGTAGAAGTTTAAGATCAAGCTTGCTGAAGAGCTTACCTTCCAGTGTGGTCCTGTCACTGGCCTCTAAAGCTGTGCAGGCAAATTTCTGTGCCTCAGTTTCCTTTTAGATAATACTAGGTGTGTTAGCCCCCTTTTTATAGTCATTTGCTATATCGCTCATTAAAAACAATGCAGGTGGTAGGTACTATTGTTAAACAGGCTGTGTTTTCTTTTTATTAGAATTTGTATTAATATTATGACTGAAATGACAGTCTCTAGTTTTCAAACATTTCGTCCTTGATTCTGAGTTATCATTTGGGTTGCATTACCTTAAAAACATATATTTATGAGTTACACTGGTTACACATTAAAATGCAGTTAATAGCTACCTGCTGCAAATTTGCATATTTTTCTTGCTTGCAACATCAAAATTGAACATTTCCCAAAGAAATTAATCTCCTTTTCATCATAGCCTGGAACATTCCTCTCACCCCCACAGACTGAGGTGAGGACAATGATTTCTGACTGTGATCATACCACCACTGCCAGCATTCCTTCAAAGCCATTTCTGAAGGCCTCCAAATGGGTACAGGGAATACAGAAGAACTATTTTGTTTGCTTTCTTTTAACTGATATTTTTAACATAGATACAGTATTTCCCTGAATTTAATACTAATGCTTTTCTGGCTTCTATATTCATTGCCTTTCCAGCAGTCTATCTCTAGTTGGGGCAGTATTGTCTAGTTTTCTTTCATATTAACTGATTGGGTTATTACTTTTATGTCTTTAGAATATTTCATTTTACTGATTTCTCCATATTAAAAAGATGATAAATTATACCAGCTATTAAGGGCCCGATCCTGAATTTGTAATGTACTAATTTCCATTAAAATTCCTTCTGACATAGATTTATATGGAATCTGATAAATTTCTGCTTGGCAAATTCCTAGAGAAACTACAGAAACCTGAATTAAATTAGTTAGTTAAAATAATCAACATGAGCCTGATCTTGTCAAGCAAGTGGTAGATGAGCATGTTCTGTTCATCGCAGGACAGGAGTTAATGACTAATTATTAAGCACTAAAATGGGAACAGTGCAGTGGGATTTCTAGGCACATGGGGGATTTAGGACCAAACCCTATGTTTGTCTTAAATCTTAGTAGTCTGTAGTTTCTTTTTGTTTCTTTTTCCTACTAAGCTATTTTCTTCCATTATGAGAAAAATGTAGAAAAATAAATTTCACCATTAATGACCATTCTTAAATGGTGCAGGACACAGAATGAGCTTCTCCAGCCTCAATTTGTATGGAGATACCAGCTCTGGAAGCCACCTGGTGTTCAAATGCAAACCGTGAATGACCCTTGGTGGTTTTGATTCACATCAGACCCCTTGGACATCAGACCATGGATGTCAACAAGAGTTTTTCCCGTGACTGCCCTGTGCTCTTGCACTGGTCTGTTGCACTCCTGTTGGTGACATCTAAAACAACAACATATGGCTGGCTGCCTATTACTTTGGCTTTTTGGAGTAAACCCCTCCCGAATTTGCAAGAATTTGAATTTGAGGGAAATGTTTTCATACAATTAACTCAGTGACAATTATGTAATATAACACATCCCACCTTTCCTCCTTGACATGCAATAAGGGCACATGACAAGCCCAAATCCTTCCTCAGGCTCTTTTCTTGAGACATGGTGAATTGTAAAAAAATGTAAATAACAACACAAAATGCAATCTTGTTGGAAATTTATTTCTGATATATAATCATTCAATGGTAAAGCACAGGCAACAATACTGGAGCCTCTGTTTCTACCATAATCATCTGGGGAAAGGGAAACACATCTCATGAATTGCCTTAGGCCCACTTTAATGCATCTTGTTCAGCCTTGTGGCAGACGAACTATTGCTCTACCTAACCATATTTTTTTTATTTTTATTTTTTATTTTTTTCCTTGACATTACCTCAGTGACAAAGTATTCCTTGATGTAATTGTGAATAATGAATGTAGCAAAAACTTTCCATTTTTTTCCATAGAAAACCCTAAAGTTTTTTAAGAATGCACTTTTTTTTTTTTCTTTTTTTTTTTTTTTAAGTCATGGCATATTTTTATTATTATTATTATTTTAATAAATTGCAGTTAAATTAGTCCTCACAGAAATGTATATTATGTTATGGATTTTATTAAATGAGCTTCTACCTGTCCTTAGTTCCTTATCTTCAGGTTCAATTACTTATTTTCTTTTTCAGTCCTGTACCTTTGTTCACTTCTTGGACTGTCCTATTCTTTGTGGTTATGACCATCCCAACTAACCAAATTCTGTCTCCTTTGGACCCAGCTTAGAGCATTTTTAATCCAATACTTATGCTTTCATATGTATTTTAAGTGCTTAAAACGTCAAACTTTCTAATTTTTCTGTACCATTTTTATGGTCATTTAATTCAGAGAAAATTTTCAGCTGTTTCACAATATTTTGGCCAGTTAAAGCATGTCAGGGTAGAACTCAGAAGACAAAAGACAAACATGGGCAAATTCATTTCTCTAATGAGTATCTGTCTTCAATAATTAATTATACAGCAATGAACACAGAGATGTGAGACATAACAGAGAATAAAATGTAGATTTCTCCAAATAAAAACAAAACAAAACAAAAACAAAAACAAAAAACAACCACAACCACCCTTATTGAAACATCGTTTAATAGGTGACATTACTGTTCATTCACTTACCTGATGATAAGTAAGGTTGTTCTGATCCTTGATAAACTCAAGTCAACAGACTAGTTGTATGCATCTCAGTCAAAAAGCCTTAGTAAACTCAGAGATTTCTCCTCATCTAAAAATGTGATATCGAAATAGATGTTGGATGCCATGGAATAGTTGCCATCAAAATATAAATTTACAGCCAGCATTGCAAAGACTGTTCATGCTTAGAAAAGGTCTATCCAGCAATACAGTACTTGATATCATAGAATTAAATAAAATTTACAAACAAGTAATCTAAGAGATTATGTAGTTAATTATTTTTGAAATTAATTGTGCATGATCTGTTTTGAAATAAATGTTCACTTTTTTTTTTTTTCCTTCAGAAAATGCTTTATTTTCAAAAGAAACTGCTTGTTTGACATAAACCAATCTTTCTTCTCTTATGTCCCCATTTCACCATTCTAGCTACTGAATTAAAAAACAAATTTACTGAACTCTGTATATGAATGTTTCCTCAATTTCATATGTTCTTTAACTTTGCCTTAGAAGAAACAAAGCACAAAGGTAGACTTACCAGATTGTCAGTTTAATGAAGTACTTAATTTTACATAGGTTTCTTAGAAGGAGCTAAATTTCAAGAAGAAAGAAAAAGTCCCCTCTAGACCAATAATTGTCTATGGCAGGAAAACTCTTGGCAGACAAAGTAGGGATTTATCTTTAGTTGGAATGAATTTCCTCTGTCAATTGGCATCTGAAAAAATTCAGCTGGGAGAGTTAAGTGACTAAATAGTTCTCAAATGACTGAAACAAATGGATGCTTTAATGAAAATCTTTTGAATGTCACTCAAAATTCAGTCCCTGGTGTGGTGGGTTAGATTTTATGATAGTGTACACATGTAGCTTTTTTTTTTTTTTTTTTTTTTTTTTAATCTAAGATCAAGGTTTTGTTTGTTTGTTAAAACTATATACTATATCTGCTTTTATTGTTGTTGTTGTTGTTTTTACCATTTTTTGTTGATGTGTTTAGGATGATCTTCATCATCTTAGGCCTAAACTATGGGTATCTTTTTAATGATAATTTTAACTAGTTAACGAAGTCTCTGGGTTATGAAATACCTTTGAGTCTTCACACATGGTACTAGTCACCAGAATGAATTGGTTTAAATGTAGTTTTCAACCATCCTAGGCTTTTACAGGGTATTAGTTTTGGAAAAAAATGTGTACTCTATAGTTTACTTTGGACTGACAGTGTTTATCCTGTATGTTTGTAGAAATAAACAGGAAAACCCTTAAACACTAACAACTGTATTTGATTCTTGATGCTTCTTGGCAACTAATCACAACAACTCCTTGGTGAGGTCCTATGTATGACATGTAAATATTTGACATAAAGGTAAAATATAGATATCTGAGCCCCTTATGTATTTAATGATCCCAAACAATTCTTTGGACAATAGGAAAATAGAAGAATGCCATTCGTTTGAAAAAGGATAGGAAACAAATTCAGTGAACAAGCTGTTCCTTTCTTATGTTAGCAATTATTTTTTTGTGTAGTAGCTGCTGTACATGTTGTTAATTGCTATGAAGATTAAAACCACTTGATTTTAGTGCTATAATTATACATACATTTGCCAATGGACAGTTGATCTTTCATTTATGAATTTCTGCAAGTTGGAGGTTTCTCTGAGAATTCCTGTGATTTCTTTGCTAACTCTTGTCGGAGGCTGTCGTCAGTTGCTTTGGCAACTTGACTCTGAAGGTCCAATAATCCCATGTTGCTTCTGTTACTCTGGGCTTTTCCACAGAAGACAATCTTCAATTGCACTCATTTCTCCTTCCAATTGATCCTGCACCTCCATTTTTCTCCATAGCTCTCCTCTGATTGAGGAGCTCTCTCTCTCTCTCTTTCTCTTTCTTTCTCTCTAAGTTAAACTGCTTCTGTAGCTCATCCCTACTCTAGTCCAGGTGAAATGCCACCAATAGAGCCATCTTCCTTAACCCTTTGGTTTGCTGCATAAAATCTTTTCTGCATAATTTGTATCCTTGTCAGTCATTTTGCTCGTTTCAACATATACAGAACTTTCATAAAGTCACTGCCATGCCCTAAGTCTGCCCATGATACTTGTTAATTACATTGTTTTGTATATTAAATATATTTAGAGATTTAAAATTGTCAAGATGTTTCTGACTTTCTACCTACGAATGTAGAAAAATTTCATATGTTTCATCTTCCTTAAACTTCTGTAGCCTACATAATGCTCTACAGCTTCCCCCAGTTTTTCCCTCTGCCTGATCTTTATCTTTGAATCAAGAATCATGATCCTCTCCACAACCACCTGTACACCTTTGAAAAGCTTCTAACATTGATCAACCTGAAAGGGGGAAGCCATGGTGGGTTTGTAGGCAGTAATATCCACGTACCTAAAAGGTCCCACATAGCGACATACTCTGTGACTGTGGAAGTATCACGATCTTCTGTTCACCCAATGACTTAGGGTAAGAATTCTGGTATCAAAATTCACCAGGATTTGTTTATGCTTGAAAATGTGCAGTTGTCCATGAAGAATTTCTTGGAAACTCTTCTTCAGATACTTAGTGGGAGCTATAAAAATGAGTGATACTATGAGATCAAAACAAAACTTTCAACCAAGTGGAGTTTCTTAAGAAAAGCAAAGCAATTGCAAGGAAAAAGCTGATATGTTTGAAGCCACAACTAATGCAATAAAAAAAAAAATCTTTGAAAGCCTTGGTTTAGAGCTGCATGAAGCTCAACAAAGAATTGCTAATACTGAGAGCATGAATTGTAGTATAATTACATTGAAGATCTAGAAAACAAGCTTAGAAATGAGGTTTTTAAGTTGTTGAGGACAGCTGAAGGATGAGAGATTGGAGACCAGTGATTTTTCCCCACCCTTATTTTGTGTATGTTTTTCACAATGTATTTTGAAGACACATGGAACATGTAAATCAACTGTGACTGTCATTTGCTTTGAAATGCTGCACTTTAGTTTCATTAAGGGTTTCAGAGAAGCCTTGTCCAGAAAGTCTTACCAATAGAAACTTTGATTAGTATTATTTTTGGTGGCTTTATTTTTCCTTCCTAAAGGTTACTGCCACTGTTCGTTTAATGGTGTTTATATGATCTTATAATAAGTGTTATCACTTTGTATAATTATTATGTGTGATTAATCCAGTTCACACTTGAAAGCTGTGGGGATTTTTTTTTTATAACCAGAGGGTATGTCTTTAAGTCTTTGTGTTGTTTGCTTATAATGTTAGCTGACAAGAGCTATTGGAAAGAGGGAGGGGGATAGAAACTGGAATAAAATTTTCTGTGGAATAAGATTTCTGGGAAATTATTAGACTAGCAACTTCTATGGCAAATTTTGATAAAAATGGTGGACACAATGTATAGATCTCATGTATATATATATATATATATTTATGCTGCGTGGATTCCTATAGCAATCTAGCTATGAATTAATATGAATGTATAGTCTGATTTTTTTTTTTTCAAATGTTATCATTTTTGTTAAATTCAATCTATCTTAAATCTAGCCCTTAAAATAAATAAATAAAATAAATAAATTTTTAGCCTTTGCAAACATCTAGTATTCGCTAGTGTGAACAAAACCCTCAATGACTGTTTTTTGTTTGTTTGTTTGTTTTTAAATAGAATGGTGTTTGGATTTGGCACCCAAGACTTCAGATAGTAGGAAGGCAGAATAGCTTTGTTTTTAGGCCAAATGGATCTGAGTTTTAATATGCCTAGATAGCATAGATAGAGATCTGCAACCCTTTCCACAATGTTCCCCTTTCAAAAATCATGGCTACGTTGCTTTTGTAACTCTTGCAAATGATTGTTTCCGAGGATGGAATCTATGTATATTAGTGAATTTTCAGAATTCCCGTTGTGATAGATATTTATCCTGAAGCACTATAGCTGTATAGTTACATCATATGGTTCTCAGTAGTAACCTTAGCAAACAAATTAAGTGTTTATATTTCCTAAAGATAATGAAATAAATTGCAATGTTATTACAAATATCTCATTGCTTTCTCAGAACTGTATTCTACCCAGTCTATGATTTCTGTGCTTTCATATGCAGTCTTCAGATAGAAGTGTTTTTTTGTGAATTTTCTGGACTTCTGAAGCTGGAGATACTACCTGTTATTTTAAAATTCATGTTTGCCTTACTTTATATCGTTGTAGAAAATCATGTTTATTGTTATTAGTATCTCTACCCTAAATGATTTTACTCTAATTTGGAGCAACGGCGAAGCATGAGCCTCACTAATAGATTACTTCTAGAGGAGCCAATGGAAATAGAATGTGTTTGTAAAGAGCAATGTGTTCTTTTTATTTTAAGTAATTAGGAATTGATAGTAATATCTGCAAGTATTTTAACATATTTTAACTGCAGGTAAAAATAGATAACCCCCCCGATCCGATTAAACCAATTAACTTATAGCAATTGGTTTTCAATAGGCTCTGGAAATTAAAATACAGGGCCAATGATATAAAGAAGTGAGAAAGAAATTTATTTGTATTTCCTTTGAGAAACATTTATTCCAAATTAAAAAAAAAAAATCTTAAATATCACTTAAAAAAAAAAAAGAGTTTTAAGTAATCGATTTAATTCCAGTTCATCATCTATGCACTACCTTCTGCATAACAATCAGCAGAGTGTACCATATACTCTTCACTCCTTCCTTTGGCAAAACCCAGAGAAAGTAAGATTAGGATGTGTAACCTAGGATGTCCTGCCTCAATGGGACCTAGAGAGGCAGGAAGCCTTCCTTTTAAGGACCTTTCTTGAACAGGTTTATTTCAGTTTCATCACGGTGAAAATGTATGAGAATATTGGAACGTGTTTTCCTGGAACTTCCATCAGCTTGTATGACTGTGCTCTTTTGTAAGACGCGTCAGTCCACTGATAAAAGGCATTGATATTGTGATTCCCTTCATGGTTTCACTTCACTTTCACTGTACCTTTTGAACCACAAAATACCATTGTGGTTCAAAAATACTAAGGACCTGAGATCCTTAGTTTAATCTGCTCTGACCTTGCAAAAATTTTGGAGAGCTCTTCTAACCAGTCACTTGTGGTCCATTTTGAGGCTTTAACTGCAACAGTGTAGAGATTGCACCATTTACAGGTTCATGTGTCAGAGGAGTTAGTAAATCTTTAGTTTCTTGATATAAATTGTCAAATCCAGCTTTCATTCTGGACAGAGGATATAAGTTTTAAATCGCAATCTGTCTTATTAGTGGATGGCCATAAAAGCTAAATAAGCACCAACTTTTGTTATGCTAGGATCAGAACATAAACACAGGTTGCAATCTTGAGTGTTGCTTCTCCCCTTGCCTATCAAGCAGAAACCAAATCCAGCAAAAACATTTCATGCACTCCATGAGCAACTTGCTAATTCCAAATGATGCATCAGTAACACAATCATGGCTGCCTTTTCTTAGAATTATGGTTATCTGTTTTGTACTCAAAATATGCACATGGAGCAATTTCATCTGTGAGAACTTGGGAAAATTATATTAATCATCATAACTGAGTACAGCTTCTTTCTCAGCATGAGTCATAAATATCTTTGAGCATTAAACCTCTTTACAATAACATTAATTTAATCTATAAGAGGACATTGCGTGCAATAAATTCCATTTACAAATCTGAGTGGGCAATGAAGGGGAAGCTGTAGCTTACTTTTTTTTTTTTTTTTTTTTTTTTTTTTTAATATTGAAGATCAGGCAACGGTGCACCAAAATAAGTTTCCGTCAGCCCAAAACATATAGGACTAGAAAGGAAAAATATCTTCCTGATTGATTTGCCTCAGTACTATTGCTTAGTTTGCTGCCAGTCAGAAGCTTATATAGCTTAAAAGATTGTTATTGATTGTTCAATTTGGTGTTCATATATTTAAATTTTATTCAGGTTGGAGTGATGTTGAAAATTGGGGTCCACATGCTAGATTGCCAGCACAGTGGTTGACAACACAAACGTTAAAATACAATAATCCTTGTAGTATAAAATGGCCATTGACGGTCTAATTTCCATTTTGTGGTTTATGGCCTCTACTGAATATCTGATAATGTAATTATGTTTCAGTAAAGAATGAATCCTCTCTGGTAAACTGAGCTGTGTATGCAATGCCAATGTGAATTAAATAAAGTGACATCAAAGCTCAGCCAGGGCTTATTTTAGGAGCACATTTTTAAACATTTACTATGGTTTGTTCTACAGTAATGCCAGAGAGCAGATTTATGGCTGTTAGCATATTCATGTTGAAGAAATGTGTTACTTCATTCTTTATTTTAGCCCAGGACAGCAAACAAAACAGCATCTGTAACAGTAAATGTTGCCCTGCGGCTGAGGTATGAACAAAGTTTTCAGATGATACCAGCACCAGGTACCTCTCTAAGCAGCACAGAAAGGAAAGGGGCAGCCATGCAGTCAGGAAATTAAAATGTAAAGAAAAACACCCCTAATTGTCTGTATGCCACAAAAAGAGACAATATTTATTTATTGGCAATAGGTATCTTATCAGCTTTTATACTTGGATCTTTTGCTGTTGGGTTTATAAATGTATGGGAGAATACAATATGATTCGACAGTTAAGAATTTCCTCCTTTTAAATTTCAGTTGTCAAGTTAGGTTATGCTGTTTATAATGTGGTGAATTATGTTCAGTCCTATCCCATTCACTGCTAGTACAATGCAACTTAACATCAGGCAACATAACAGAATATGACAGCTAAAATTTAAAAGTTCCCTCATTGTATTTGTGAATTGAATACTCAGCTGTGTGATTTAAAGATGGACTGGCATCTTGAGTCCAGAAACAAGTAATGTTACTTGAATTCCTTTTTTTTTCCCCCTAATACATTTGCATTGCTGTTTTGACCTTCTTTCCAACAGGAAAAAAATAACCCTAAGCAACTGGCATGTATTGACACAGAGGTATTGAAAAGTTAGCGTGATGCTGCAGACATGTTTAAAGGAACTTCTGAAATCATGAATTTGATGAGATAGACTGATTCAGAATGTCACTTTAGCATGTAAACAGCAGAGAGAGAGCCAAGACTCACATGTGGATTTTCAATGTCCCAAAGCATTAGTATTAAAAATCTGGGGCCTGGTTCCACCCGCGATAAAACAAACTGTCAAATCAGATCATGGTTTATCTTTCATTGCCAGTCTTGCAAAGATTGCCTCTGTAAAACATTGTATTTAGAGCATTTTGACAGATCGTCTAGGATGCAGGAACTGCAGGTGAGCACCTGCATCTCACCTGCCCTTTTCTGCTGGTCAAAACTGGTGACCAACTGAATAATAAGAGATCTTTGGACATCTCTACATCCCTGTATCTATATAAATAGTTTCTTTTTACACCTCAATGTACTCCTTGCCGTTCCCCTCTGTCTGCTTTGCTTTCAGTGCTCCTGGAGTACATACCTAGAAGTCTGACCCCAAGGCAGCTCCTGTTTCATCCTCCAACCAGGGCAGCCCAGGAGGTGCCATGAAGAAAGGAACATTCTGACTCAGGAAAGAGCAGATACACGCACCCAGGATCAAACATAACCATGAGCAGGTTACATGCAACCATACTGCTCCATGCCCATCCCTTAACTGGCTTCTGCCTTCCTGAGGAGAAAAATGCATGTGACTCCTTGGTGAAATAGTCTCAGGGATATGTCTTTGGAAGGGGAAAGAAGGTAACACGAGCAAATACACAGCCTGTTGTGGAACAATGTCCTGTCCTAAAATGAACATGTTCATAGGAAGATATTATTAATATTATTAACTTGCAATTTTCATTATCACCTCACTGTGGGAGGGCCCCTCCTGCGTTACACTCGGGTTGTTAGCTTTTTGTGTAGGAGCGAGATGAATGCAGATGGATTGCAGACAGTATAGGGAGCCAATGAGACAGTATTAGTCAGCATGTTAGTGGTTTAGCCACTGTTATAAGAGCATTACAAATATTAGTTATTATTATTTATTACTTATGCAACACCCACACAGTATGCAAGACATTTAACAAACCACATAAAAGGCAGGGCTGCACCACAGAGTGATTACGGGATGGATTTTAGACGTGATAGATTGCTATTAGCTTCTTGTTTGTGTTTTTCATACTGAAAAATTTCCTAAAGGTCCCAACCAAGGAGACCTCAGATATGCTTGGCTCTATTCAAAGACATCATTAAAGAAAATGTTCTCTAGATAGAGAAAAATCACAAATTTACATGGTGATATGAGGATCCACTCACAAAGCATCTTGCAAGAATTGTTGCTGCCATGGTGAAACCTATAGAAGATGAAATTATGTCTTCAAAGTGCTGGTGAAGTTGCATACTGTTCTCACCAAGGTCCTGGTTCCACCACCCCAACTGCTGGTGCTTCTGTAAGTGGTCCTTGCTCTGTCTCAACAGACAAGGCGTTCAAGATATCATCCCAGCACACAATGTTAGCAGCCTTTAAAATCCCAATTTAAGGGAAAAAAACTGGGGTAAAACTTCTTTCATGAGGCCAGATACCCTTGTAGCTCTGTAGCTGGGGGTCTACCTGCTGTAGCACTGTCTCTGCCCAAGATTTTTGTGCACAATCCTAAGCAAGTATGAAAAGCTGGCAGCTTCTAGCAGCCCAAATGATACTAACCAACTGGTTTGGTCTCATCTATGCCTAGCCCCTTATTGATATAGTCACTCAGTATAGAATTAATAAATGTCTGTGTTGTCACATATAAGGGATTTCTTTCTTCACTCCTGTACTGTCCATTGGCACAAAATCTCCAAGGTAGTGATGCTACTTGTCCTACTTCTTCACAGTGCACTCTTTATGTCTAGTTAAAATATCTTGACAAGCAGGGTAATCCACTTAAGACCTTGTACCTTCTGAAGGTTGTGCTTTTCCTTGACACAAGTTGTTTGTCACAGCATGTGTGTTTCTATGTGCTATTTTCTTTGGGTCTCTCACTTTCTGTACTGCAACATTTTTGCCTCAGACCTTGTCATATTGCGTGTTCCCAAACCTATCTGAAGCATCCTGAGTATTCACTTTCTGTATGTTTTGCCCTGGCCTTGGTGCCTTCATCACAAACTTTTAATTATTTTAATTGCTTTTCAGGGTTTGATTCTGAAGGTTTGTCTTGGGGCACAACCATGTCTTCATCAATATTCACATTTAGTGGGAATCCCAGCACTGGGGTGGGGGAGAGGATGGTTCTCAGTCTTGGATCAGTCACAGCTCTGCAAGGATTTTACTTTGCCCCTTCTGCTTTTTGAAGGATCAGTCTTTCCTTTCCATAACACTCCTTGAATAGCTTTTCAGAGTTAGCTTTTTCTGTCTGTATTAAAAACATCCACAACTTGAGAATCAGCTTTTGTCACGAAAAATATATATAGAGAGCTACATTTGTTTTTTCTTGCTGGCACCCCTTTCTCGGAGAGGTCGAAACGCTGTTTAAATCTTTTCCAGCTGTCTTCCATATACTCAGCGTCTAAAATAAGGGGCTCATAACTGCTCTGCTCTCCCCTTCCCGGTGTTTTCCTGCCCTGTGTGGGTGAGCAGCCACCTAGACCTGCGGCCCCGTGTTCCCCTCCCTGTGCTCCGCTGTGGCTGGGGGCTCCCGGCATCAGCCTTGGCATGACAAGCTGATGGAAGCCAGGCTGCCTCCCAGACGCAGCTCCTCGCATACCACTCTAGTATCCTCTTTAGCAAATTAGCATAGCAAAAGCATCAGATGGCAAGGGTCCGGGCAACGGTAACTCGATGAGTATGTGGTTAAACAGAGGGCTATGGGGAATCTGCAGATTTGATTTTGTTCTAATTATCTTTAAAGACATATTCCAGTTTTGTGCTTGCCTTTTTTTTTTTTTTTTTTTTTTTTTTAATATATTTAGGAACCCTACTTGAAAGGAATATT
>CM021771.1:36385326-36400859 GCA_011076525.1 Nettapus auritus | reverse complement strand
CAGACAAAAAAGGAAATAAGAAAAATCACGCTCGATGAATTGATCTAATTGTCACAAATATCGATTTATATTTAGGAACCCTACTTGAAAGGAATATTCTTTATATATATATATATATATATATATATAAAGAAATATATATATAAAGAATGAATGAGTTTGAAAAGGTCTTTGTTACAAGTAGTTCAAATTTTCCACCGTGATTTTTCCTTTTTATTTCCTTTTCTGTCTGTCAGACGTCTCACCGTCTGTACTAACAAGGCATAAGGGTTCATACACGTTGCTAACACATGAGACTCTTTCTGCTATTCTAAATAATCAGACTATTTTAAAAATTGCTATGGGTTGCATGCAAGCCCTTAATAAAAGTTCTCCTGTGGGAAGTTGAGAAGCACTGGTTGTGGGCTTTTCAGCAGGTCTGAGATGTGAGCTGTGCTGTGACCTGTGTCAGAATTGCCAGCACAGGTAACTTGCCCTCCATGTCCTCACCTATTCCTGGATGTGAACATACAAACAGGCTCTTGTACAGGCAGGAGCACCAGCTGAAAATCATATTTTAACTGTTTGTCATATAAATTCAGTTTTCAGATAATCCCTAAGTGAAATAATTCCTTATTATGCATATGGAAAAGCATCTATTAAAGGCATTTTAAACTTTCTGGGTAGAGTTCCTTTATCTGTATTTTACAGTACAGTGAAAAGTAATTAATTCATTCTGAGATATATAGCATATGGATATTTTTTATGGATTTATGGCACATTTTAGGGGATGTGGAAATGCTGCAATTATTTTAAAAATAATGCAGTACAAATTTGGGGTTGGTTTGTAGATTTATGGCAGAATTATATTTTCCACAGCCAACTGTGAAACATGGAGTAGATACAATTTATATTTCTTCTTATGAAGTGTACCTCTTCTATCCGTCTCTGTTTTAGAGTGTAACATAACCACAAATAAATATTCTGTGTTTGACTTATTTTAAATTGGAAATTTTGTGAAATGTATTAACCCTCAGAAAATAGTTCACTGTATTTAATTAGTAAAGAAAAACATACTGCACACAAAATGTCAGTAGAATTTGCAGTAATAAGCTGTCTTTTAACACTCTCACCATTAATTGCCATTGATATTTCGCTGTACAATTCCCTGAAAAAAATAGAGGTGGGCCCAGCTCAATTATTGGCTTGAACAACTGATGCTTTGAGGAAATTCAGATCTGCATAGAGGCACCATGCTGGGGGAGCAGGATAAAATTTAATCTGTGAGTATTATTTAATCTGAGGTTTTGTTTTACTTTTAAGGACTAGGAAGCAACTCTGACAAAAGGTTTCCTCTGGTCATGGTGCATCACCTGTTTCTTAGCTTTCTTTTAGTAACAAGGTACTTTTCATGATAACTTGACAACCAGAAGGGTATTTGTTATCATAATGTCAAAAAAAAAGATTTAATCTGCAATTAAATAAATAAATATATAAATAAATACTAAATATGAACCGATACTCTTGTCTAAATTTTAGAAATTGGCTAGTTCATGTAATTTTTGAAAAATCACACCATCATTGCTCATTAACAGCTTGTATGGATTTAAGTCTTTGTGATTTATTTTCTCCTTTGAAGGTAAAAAACTTTACTGACATATTAACATTCTAACTGTGAATAGAACATCCCATTTTGTTTGAAGGATAGTTCCCTTGATCCATTAAATAAATACTACATGTGAGGAAAAAAAATGGAGTTAGATTGATATGCAAGAAATGCAATCACTATGGGAAGATTTATCTTGTAAGGGAGTAAAGGGAAGTCATATGACTCTGAAAAGATAAATGAAATTACGCTTATGGGCATTAAATTCTCCAGTATTGAAAAACGTTGGCTATTTGTGTTTAGAACATACAGTATTTAGTATAAATGGACTTCAGTCAATAAATCTGCAGCTTCCAAGGTTGACATCCAAAAGCACAATTTCTACCAAGTTACAAACAGGGAAGTTGGTTGTATTTTAATTAGATTTGAAAATGGTGAGCTTTGTCTTGTTGCTTGGTGTCTTGCACCTATCATTACTGCCATGGTTGTTCTGGCTTTCTCACTAGTGTGGTGTCCCTGTGCAAGAGGAGGTGTTTTATGCTCATTCCCTATGGCCAGCATGGTGGCATAAGATGAGCCTGATGTGTTTGGAGGAACTTGTTCATCAGAGTTTGAAATGCATCTTGGGTTAGCAGCTTGACACAGTCCTAATTTAACAGACTCTGAGGCTTATGTGCTGATGATTTCTGCTAGTAAAGTGTTATAATTGGATTATTGAAGTATTAGGTAAATTCAGTCGGATTTGCTGTTTGAAGTGGAAATACAAAAAATGCTGGTATGATATTACTGCTTTGTCATACCTATTAGCAACATATTCTAGTGTTGCAGCAACAACAGATTTGCTTTCAACTATTTAGACTTTCTGATGTATAAAACTACATTATTTGGGTGGGTAACTTGGTGGACGTCTGTCCACCAAGACCCTGTTTGTTTTCTTTGTGAAGAACACAGACTTTCTTGCCTATAAGCAACAAAAAAATTTCCCCGAAGATGATATGACACTGTGTGATGTATTTCTTCTTAAAGCAGAAACATGTTGTAGCTAATCCTGGAGCAGGTGGCAACAAAATGATAGAATTCTATTCATTTTACAAACATACAAAAAGTCTAAATGTCTTCATGATGACAATTCCTAATCATGGGGGTAAAAAAATAAAAACAGAACTTTCCTTTTGCAGTTATTGACTGAATATAATGTAATGTGTGTATGTAATGAATGCAAAAAAGCTTGTCTGCCTATCTTTCCATAGTGTAATTATTATTTAAAGATAAGCAACCTGAAGCCTAGAGAGGTGACACTTGTCCAAGTTCACAAAGAAAGTGGCAACTATGTCTATTCTGTTTTTAAGAATATAAATTTAGTGTCTTGAAAGTAAACTTGTTAAATGACCAAATTTCACTGGGACTTGAGGATTGTTGGGTGGTCTTGAAAACTTTACCTTTGAGCCAATCTTAGATTAATAATGTTAAGTCTTGGTCTCTTTTCTAATCTAAATCTGTTTGTTTGTTTGTTTGTTTGTTTGTTTTATTTTGTTTTCCTTATCTGTGCCATTCAGGTTTAAATGAATGAAGTACAATGGCATCACCTTTAGTTTCATTATCCTTAACTCTATGCCTAAGTTTGTGTATCTGCTTTTTCTCTTTATGCTAATATTAAGTGTCCTCATTCATAAATTTGTACAAATTCAAACAACTAGGAAGCAAATCTTGACATTGCCCAAGTAGATCAAGAGAGTGCTGTGTATCAGGAATGCATTGAAACAGCAGTTACAAATATACCAAAGAACCTAAAGGCAATTCAGATCCAGATGCAAACTGCTCAAGCCTTTCTTTATAAAACACAGTGTGGGGCAAAACATCCCATGTGTTCAAATATGTTCAGAATCCTGATAATGATTTATTACATCAAGGGCTAAAACCTATGTTTCCCAGGTGACTGAAAGCAAAAATAACCTGATTGTTAAACAAGCTCCCTCACCTAATAAATGGGCTTTATTTAATGTAGGAAAGCTCAGAAATAAGGTTTCATGGGCCAGTCTCAGGAGTCAGATTCCTTCATGGAGACTCTGGGGCTTGAGGTTTGAGCTCAGGTATGCGGTTTCTTAGGCACGGCCCTAAAATTTGGGACCCTGCAGATAAAGGTCGGGTGGTGATAGTCTTCCTGAAGGCTGATCTGCTCTGTCCTCTACATGAATGCATTTTGGATCAGAGCATATGCATGCTTACTCTGAACATTCCATATAGATGTAGGTGCTTTGTTAGCTGGTAGTGTCAAAGTTTCTTGGTCACAGCCTATGGCACTAGTGATGGTAGGACAAGTACACAGAGACCAAAGAATATAAAAAGAGATTTAATTTTCTTCAGTGGTTACTGTTTTGAAATTTAAGGGATGTTGTATATGCATTCCTGCTCCTCTGCATTCCTGTCTGCAATCACCTTTCTAGATATAATGATATTTATTCTGCATTTATTTTAAAGGAAATTGCACCAGTTTTATTGAGGTCAAATCACTTCATTGGCACCATGAAGTGATTTGTTCTGATTTCCATAAGTTTGTGGAGGTGAAAAGGCTGGTTTTGGTGGGATGGAAATCAACATCTAAAAGAGTTCAGAAACATGTTTTTTTGTTTTTTGTTTTGTTTTGTTTTTACTTTTCTTTGTGTAAGTCATACCTTCATATATCAAGTCTTGACAAAGTAATGGCAATACTTATAAATGCTACTTCTGATCCTTACAAGGTGAGCTTATGGGCAGCTGAGGATGCATTCTGGCTCTCACAGCACTCTCCAAATGTTGGTGAGTGTGGGGTAAATTTTCACCTTTCCAAACTTAATTCCTGGTTTCTGAACACACATTTTTGAGAAGCGTGATGTCACTTTATATATATCTGTACATATATTTTAAATGTATATATATATATACATACTGCATATATGTCCAGATAGTAAGGGATAATCCCATCTGTGAGATGAGTTTGGTGATTCTTCATTCCTGGCTCTGGCTCTGGCATTTAGATATTTTTGATGGCTTGATCACAGCTGAGACTTCCTCAGCCCTTTGCATGATATGGATGCAGAATTGGATACCAGGAGACAAAACCATGAGCACATAGCAGCAGACAGTCTTCTTTTTGCATCTTGTGGAATGCTTCTGACCTTTAGCAAGAATTTCTCTGACTTGGGAACAGCTTTTCAGTCTAATGAAGGTTTACTTTTTTTTTTTTTTTTATCCATCCTTATTAAAACTCTTATTTAAAAAAAAAAAAAAATAGGCCTGCCAATTTTTTGTTTTTAATAATTTTGTATTGCAGTTAATTGTTTAAAAAGATACACACATATAATTGCACATGTACAAAGTCTGGAACACATTATGGACTAATGGTCTATGTAAGTTCTTTATGAAGTCTGTTTTTATTTATTTATTTTTTTTTTTAAATTAAGCATGTACTAAAAAAAAAACTCATTCTTTTTAATGTAAACCATTAAAAAAGTCCCCAAAAACAGTCTTTGGGGAATTTTTTCAATGCCTTATTTTCGCCTGGGGCTGGTTTTCACAGCTAAGTTACAGCTGCAGCACTGGCTTCAAATGGAAATGTTGGCAGAATACAGCAAGGTTAGTAGGCAGGCATCTCTGTAATATCATACATGTAGTATAGACACACACACACACAAAAAAAGTAAATTTAAACTAAAAAATTTTCTGCAAAGTATCTTACATGTATTTTAAGTTTCAGAGTATTTGTTGTATTTGTAAGAACCCAAAGACACAATAAGGTGGATAATTTTTTTTTTTTTTTTTTACACCTGTCCACTTCATTTGAATAAATCCAACACTAGATTTAAGAGCTTGAAAATGAAGAATTAAGAAGCATGCAGATATCCTTCAAATTGGCTATTAAAAGATTAGTGGCTTTTAAAAAGTTGATAGGACATCAGAATGAGACAAAATGCATCCAGGAAAGGAAGTAAGAAGGGAAATTGGAGACTATTTATTAGAAATTTCAGAACCTTGAAGACTGGTGAAATCTAATAGAAAGGCATTATTTAAAAATGGTCCAGGGACATAGGAGAAAGGAACATATCTGCTGGCATAAACTGTGGAGAATATCCTAGATAATATTTTAAGGAATCAAATGAAAGGTACACAGGGAGAAGTATAGCCTGATTAGAGAAAAAATTAATATTGGGGGGGGGGGGGTGGGGTGGTAAGGGTTGGGGAGGAGAAGTCCTCATATCTGACAGATGTACTGGAATCCTTTATCATTATTATTTCTGCCAGGATAGACAAGGCAAGGCAACAGACATCCTATACTTACATTTTCAGACATCCTTTGACAGGGTTTCCTAGAAGAGGTTAATGCTAAGATGTGGAGCCACAGAATAAGTGGAAAGTTGGGTTTAATGGATTTAAAATTGGCTAAAAATCACAAAACAAAGTGTAGCACACTAGCAATCAATGGACCCTGTACCAGCCAGAAAGGTTAGTGGTAGGATATATTAGAAATTATTTTAGGTCCACAGATGTTTATAGAAAAAATTATAGGGTACTATGTATTACTAAAAGCAAGTTTTCAAATTTTGTTGATTACATTAAATTGCAGAGAAATATAACTGATGAGAAACAATGACATAAAAACACTGTAGAAATCAGATCTTTTTACTAACAGTATTAAAATTTCCATGACAGAGAGCCTTCTATGCAAGTAAAAATTGGCACAATGGATCATGGTGCAAAGATTGCACCGAGGGAGAGTTAACAGCCCTTGGCAGGAATTTTTTACTCCTCTTCTCAGGCCACCAGAAAATTGTACTACTGAAACTCCATAAGATTCTAAATGAGAATTGAACTTTCCAGTCCCAAACAAATAAAGAACATGGTAGGCTTAATGCGTATGATTGCTTAGGATAAAATTGTGAAATTTGGCTGAAAGAAGGGGAGAGAGTATGGGAACTTACTCTAATCCACTTACTTATAAGTTCATTAGTCTGTTATAGGGCTTGGCAAATATTTCATTTGTTCTGTTTCAGATGAGGATACCAAAACTAGGAGAAATCTGAAAAAGATGATCATCATTAAAACCTAATTTCAACTGATTTAGTTGACTGAGGTGAAATATTTTGACTACTTTTGAATTATTTAACATTTTTACCCTACTTTCTGATATTTCTTTTCAAATTCCACTTAAAAAGTGAAAACACAGAAGTTCAGCTCTGTGGAAGTGTCAAAGCAAACCACGTCATTTCTGAAACACGTTCCAGTTCAAACAAATATTGGGAGAATCTCCTTCTTGTGGTCCTTTTAATCAGATGAGATCTGAATTTCTGATTAGATTAGTTCCCAGAATTTCTCTGTGTGTGTGAAATGTACTAGTAATTAGATGAAAACTTCATCCACATCTACTCTAGGGGAAAAAAAATAGAACACTTTCAGCTGATAGAGCAATAGAAAGGAACCTGTTTGTAAGCAGGTTTGAATTCTGTTATTTTACAGACTGTGATTTGAGATAAAATACATACTCTTTTCAGTCCTGATCCAGCAGGTGAAGGATTTCCTGGCTGCTCAGTGCCCTCCTGCTGGGGGGATCCATCCAACATTAATTCAGTCTTAGCCTGATTCCAAAATTATGGCCCTGTTATTTTTATTCTAAAAGGATCTAAACTGCATGAAAGTTTCAGGCATTCTTCCATTTCCATCATATCTGTGTGTGAGGGAGGTTGTAAGAAAATAAGAGGTAATCTGGAAGAAAATATAAAGGGAAAGACCTATTTCATCAGAATACCACAGAAAGCATAGTAGTGGTTTCTCTCTCTCTCTCTCTCTCTCTCTCTCTCTCTCTCTTTTTTTTTTTTTTTTTTTTTTTTTTTTTTAATGGGCCTATCCTGCCAAATGTTCCTCTGAAAATGTTAACAAAAGTTCCATTCCTGGAATGAATTGTTTCTACAAATCATGATCCCAGAAATACAAACATGGATAAATGGTCCCATTTTAACTTTGAATGCGGTATAACTTACTGAAAACAATCTGACAGTCTGCCAGCTTGCCTTCAACAATGGCACAGTACCAAAACTAAGACATACAGTGGAGAAAAGCATCACATTTTAGAAATAATTTCTTGACTGAAAAGGTAAGAGTGACAAAACCAGATAAATGTGGCAGAAAGAGGAGGTTTGATAAAAAGTGAGTGAGACATCTGCGGTGGATTTTGCAGGATGGAGCAAAATATGTGTTTGTGTTTGAGTCTTGCGGCAGAACCCCTGGAGAAGGGAAAAGCCAGGGATGACATGAGCAGGTGGCAAAAGCTGGAAGTTGGTGTTGTGTCCTCTGCATGGTGGTCATGGGGACCTACTAGAAATTGTATCTGAGACAGACATGCTGATACTATGAAGGCTAAGCCAATGTTGAACCACTTTGTACTTGTGAAGCTGGGGCTAAGCTTTAACTGTATGTAAACTGTCACCAAATATTTACATGGTGACTTGGAAGTGTGCTAGGAGATTGTCTTGGATCAAAGGAGCTTCTGAAGAGAGGCAGACCTGATCTGTTTCCAGCTGCAAAGGACTAAAACAGCAGTCAGCCCTTGGAGTGGGACAGCTGCACCTTCCCATCTCCTGCCAAGCCTGCAGAAGGTCAAGGGGGTTCTCCATCACTGCCCACAAGAGCTGATCTCCTGAGGGGTGCCTACATACTCCTTGCAGCTCCTCCAGGCCACTCAATGCATTCCCTGTTGCACACACAGACTTGGGCCATTTGTGAATGGTGGCCAACGGCACAGGGTTTGCAAACATCACAGAATGGGCTAAAGAATGGCAGCTTGCTTTCATGGGTTGTGAGTGTTCAAGCTTTGTTTTCATTCATGCATTCTTATTGCATTCTTGCAACAAATATATTCTTTCTAATTTGGGGGAAATAGAATAATTCTGAAATATTTGCCCATGACCTGAGAAGGGCTTTCTCTCTGTATCCTTTCCTCTCTCCCCAAATTCCAGCTTGATCTAAGAACTTGCTCTGCTAGAACTTCAAGTGGGATCAACAAATTTTTATGAAATCCTTTTGCATTCACAGAACAGTAAGTTTTTATGAAAAAAGTATTTGAGAAAATTTCTTTGAATAATAGTGAGAAATAGATAAAGCTACAGTGCATACACTGTAAGCGTAGTTTACCCTCTTATTTATTCAGAATGTAAAAGGAAAAAATAAAACTCATTGAGAATCTATTTGTACTTTTCATAAACTCTCTTCAGTAATACAACCCCATCAAACCACAGTTCAAGTATACAAATAATAATATTAGTCAGAATATTCACTCCCAAAGCAATTTTAACACCATTCAAAATATAATCCTTCTATGCAATATACCTCATTTAACAGCCGTTAATGCCTTTTCCATCTCAGATCTGGTATACCTAGTAATGATTTATTTTTATCCATTGTTTGAACTGATTTCATGTTACTGACAGACCTGTACTAATCATGTGGAGTGCAATACACAAAGTGTGCTTGCCAGATATTTTTTAACTTTAGGCACTGCACAATTTACAACAGAAAGAGCAGAAATTATAAATGCTCTCTTCGCTTGCTAGATAATAAGCTAGAGAAAAAAAAAAATAATAATAACACCACAAACCCTTGACCAATTTTGCATTTGAGAAAGAGAGTTCATTTCTTATATCTAAACTAAACCAGTCCCTTAATTATACCACAGTAGGCTGATTGCAGGCAACACTACACAAAATCTATACATCGTGTTTGGCAATGCATCAAACTAAGGCGCATTGTCAAGGCAATGTTAACCATTTTTCCATACTGGGACCCCAGTCTTGCTGGGCACCCTCAGCTCCTGCTGGGCCAAATGATGAGATCCATGCTCTGCCCCTAACAAGCAAAACTCCCCCGCACCCGGCACTCGGGCTGCCCAGGCACAGCCCCACGGGAGCTGGCACCTTGTGGTTAAATAGCAATGTGCAAACAGGCAAAGAGTCAAAACCTTGCAAATGAGTTATTCATTATGAAATATTCACACAGCTTGACTGAGTGGGCCTCGCAGCAGAGTGGTGATGTTCTCGGCGCTTTATAAATAGGGAAAGCGCAGCACGGTGTACGTGCGGCTTCCTCGCAGAGCTGCGCGAGTGGGGCTCAGAACAGATGACAGAACTCCCAAATCCTGTTTCTCCGTGATAATTTCTTATCTAAACTCCTAATTACGCAGCACTTCACATTCTGAGCTATATAAATATATTTTTTCAGATGTACACTGTGCTAATGGTATGCATGTAGGAACGGGAACTTTCTTTTTGGCGTGACTGCTCAATATCAAAAGCAAAAATCTTTTCTCCAAACTTCCTTTCAGAGAAGTGAGAACCACCAAACTACCAAGAAAAGTTGACGTACTTTGCAACATCCATGTGCCTGTCGCAGCAAAGCCAGCTAGCTCTTGGTGTTTTTCTAGGCTCTGTGTTGTTTCTGGATGCATATACGTTAATCACAGCGTAGGGCAGTGGGAGCCCCTATGTGGAGTGAAGCTGTGAAGCTCTACCTGTATTTGTTTCTCTACCTGTACATGTCTCAGAAATTTTCACTCAGGACCTGGGCTAGGACATCTCTGCAAATTTAGATGCAAACTTGTTTGCATCTCAGGAGTGCTTCTTCTGGTATAGTTTTGTTCAAAAGGAAGCTAGTTTGTGTATTTGGAGCATTAATGCTATTAATGCAAATCAAGGAAAAATCGGGGCAACTGGGGAAGTCACAAGCACCCATTAAAGTAGAAGTACCTATTCCATCCCAGGGATACATGCTCCTATTAAACTGCACCAACTAATGAAGAAAGATCTATGTAAATATTTTTTTCTGTATCATTGGCTAATAAATCTTCCTAAAGACTTTTATAGAAGTGTTAGTCATATTATATAGAAGGGTTAGTCATATTATAGTGCTATTTTCTGTATGATATTATTGTAGTGCTAATGGTTAAACTGTGATAAGAAAGCTGAATGCCTTTAATAACATTGGAAGGGCCTCTTTTTTTTCCTCATTATATCCCCAAACTTTTTACAGGTACTGTGAGGGGTGCCATCTGTATGAAGAGCTGGTATCTTTTCCCTTCTGAAATTGATAGGTACTACCATATGGTAGATAGGATGCTCAACTTTGCAACACTGAGGGCTTTTTTGGCAACTCTCCAGGAGCTTGAGGGCCACACCTCATTTACATATGCATTTGCATACAATTTTTATTTTAAACAAATGCACACAGTTAGGACGGTTTGTTGAACTTGGGTTGCTGCTTCTTTGAAAGGTCTACAGACATTATTTGTTGCTTGTGTTCCTTAGCAATAAAAAAACTGTAGTTGCATTTACCCTGCAATTATTTTTATTTATTGTCACTATTGCTGTGCTCAGGGGAGGAAAGCACTGTCACCAGCTTGAAGAGCTTCTCAAATGAATCAAAGAAAGTTCAGTGAATACTTTTTTCCAGGTGACTGGAAAATGTTTCTGTTTCAAAATTCCATTGTAGTGTTTTTTTTTGTTTGTTTTGTTTTGTTTTCTTCAGAAAATGCATCTTTTGTAGTGAACATTCATTATTTTATAAACAGATGCAGAAATATGTAAGAGCATAAAGACATGACAGCAAAAACAAACATTAGCCACAGTTAGGTGCCCACCCCATCTATGGACGGGGCACGTCTGAAAAAAATATCAGTCAAAAACTTTTGCCTCTGACGTCAAGAGTCTTTTCTTTGGCAGCTGTAATTAATTAGCTTTTTTACCATGTTTTACCATTAAACCTATCCTTCCACTGGACTCTACAAAAGGCTTATGAGTACCTTGCAGAGGCTCCCTTTTCATCCTGAACTTCTGAAAATTATGTAGGAATGGATGCTGCCTTCTCTAATTTTTAGGGGGCTTATTGGGAGAGGTCACAGTTGTTGCAGCTTTGCCCAATGTCTCCCTGGTTAGATCAGGGACCCTCCGTAGGGGACAGGTTTCCAGTCATGCCCATCTGGTCGGAGAGTACTCAGTAATAATGTGAATAAAATCAATAAAATCACCTAAAGGGCAAGAACAATTTTCTTCAAATAAAACAAAGTCAGTGGAAGGAACTGCTGAGAGAGAGACTGGGTCCTTCAACTTACTGCTGCTGAAGGTTCAATTGTGCATTCAAGAACCTCCTCTCAAATCAGAGAGGTTATTGGTATTTTATTTGATCATAAAAAATCATCAGCAAATGGCAGTATTGATCCTGTTTATACTTGAATGTATAGTCTCATCTGAAGTCACTTTTTTTCAGGTCTAAGATAATAATGAAGGACCTGATTTTGCACGTGCTTGAGTGCATTTTGTGTGAGCAGCAAATTTGCAGAGATTGCTTGGACAGGTGTGTAGCTGACTCTGAAACCTTCTAAATTTGTTATTTACCAGCAAAAAAATAAAATAAATAAATAAATAAATAAATATATATATATATATATAAGACCTTGTGAATGGGACCCTTGTTAGTAGTTCCTCAAAGAAAAATGTAAAGATTGGCATACTTGGAAGTGAGATAAAAATGTAGAGATGTTATGTACCACTAAAGGAAAGCTGAATCACCTAGAAAAAAGTTGATGTGAATTCTCAGTGGTTCTAGAACACAGTAATCCCAAAACAGATGGTAAAGATGGTCCTTTATTTATTTATATATATATATATATTTAAGGTATGGATGAAAATAAATGAGAGCGTGTCTGGAATTTTGGAATAATTTGGGGGCTGGATGATTTTTGGGATGCGATCAGAGGCCAGACGCAGATTTATAGGCACAATCAAATCCTTTGAGGGCAATTGAATTTTAAATGTGTTATCAAGAAAATTGGTGTGCTTAGAAATGGCCGGAGGAGAAACTGAAGACAGGAGTAGCAAGAGATTTCAGTGTTTTGGACATCCTTCTAATTCTTTGGTATGAATAGCAATATGATTGATGCAGCAATAACTGCAGTGCTGGAGGGATTTGATACCCAGAGGGAATCAATTAACTGGATTTTGGATATTGGAGCATTATGACCTTTGCCTAGATCATAATGTTGACATGTAGGAGCAAATGGAAGAATATGATTCTTTTCTGATTGTAATTGACTAGAGATATTGATAAGAAGGTGGATATCCAAATTTGCAGATAACATTTTGATCATAGAAGATGACCAGAGAACAGTAGGTGAGTCTTGCCCAGACCTCAGGTAATCAGGTGGCAGGGGAGAAAAAGCTTATTTAGACACAGCTCCTGGCTTCTTTATACTCTTTAGTGGGCAAATTACATCCATCTAACATCTTCATTATTGATTTACGGGTGAATGATGCTGTGGTTTGCTCCAGAGTGACACTGAGTCAGGATTTATTGGGAAAGTTTATCTTATTATCCAGTTGTGGTCTTATTCGACATCCTTGCAAGGAGGTATAAAGGGGAGCTGTCGTCACTATTTAATGAATCACCACTGAAGTAATGGCCTTTGCCATTGCTGACTTGTGAACTGGGAAGACAGTAGGGTCTTTTTGGGCTTTCCTAGGGTGGGAGTACTGATGTGTCCAATGGAGGTGAGAGAATGGTACCTGATGATACCTGATGGGTAATGTTAGGTGGCGGAACAAGGAGTGGTCATAGCCTCAGGTGTGGGGAAGAAAGACATTGCAAATGTGGGCTGAGTAGTAAGGTGATTGGTGAAAAAAAGTTTACGCTGGATTTTCTTTTATTTTTCATCATTATTATTTTTAACTGTTAACTCTTATCTATTGAACTTAAATAGATAACTGATTAAATCAGAGTAATAAAAACTGAAATTCTCAAAGATTTGCAGTGCCTTTTGTACATCTTTCTGGTGTGATAAATAGATTCCCTATATAAAACCAGTCTTATTTCTTTTTCTTTGTAATCATGGCAGGCAGATGATATTCAGTTATGATTGCTTGTCCGCTGCTGAATTAGGATTGCGTTGTCAGGTAGCCTTTTCCTTTTCTAAGGCTAACTCTAAATTAGATAAAGGCAGACAGCTGTGGCCTTCATGTAACTATTTTTCAGCTGATGCCTGCACGCTCTGGCTTCCTGCTCGTCTGCTGGTGAATATTCCTCGTTCCTGTAATATCTATCTCCGTATACCCACTGTTTACTGGGGGAGTTCCATAGCTGAGGAATGAAGAGTGACAGGTTTCATGCAGGCTTTTGGGGGTAGCTGAAGAGGGAGTACTTGCTTATTGTTAATTATCTATTTACATAAAGAAGTAAAGTATAAAACACATCAAGTTCTGTGAGTAAATTCTTTAAGACAAGAAGTAATGAAGACACTGAAGTGAAAAGTTCAGGGAAATGGTGCCAAGTACTTCAAGAATTATTGTGCTCTCTGAATTATTTACTCTTCTGAAAATTTCTTCTGTAAGTTTCCTATTTTCTCTATTTCTTCCATTTTATTCTCTTATTACCATCTTTGCCAGTGTCCGTGTACTTTCCGTAGTAAATTTTCCTGGTCCTGGGGCAAAATTTCTTTCATTATCCTTTTCTCTTGGACTCACTGGGGTCCTCTGCCCAATGTTTTAAAATCAGGTTATTTTGGATACAGTTAGAAAAGCCCCTATAGAAAAAATAAACATTTAAAAGCACAGAAGAATTTTAACAAATACTATCTGGTAATTTTAATCTCTGATGATTATCATTTGAGAATTTTTTTGAGATTCACATTACTGTTTTTTTCACCAACTGGTTCACTGCAAATCTTTAAGCAAAGAATTTTAGCAAAAATATTCCTTTTTAATGCTGTGAAAGCATTTCCTAACTCCACTGAAAAACACTGGACCTAAGTTTAACTTTAAACATTTAAGTTTACCTCTAGAAGTTGGCTGGAAGTTCTAACTTAAACCAATTACACCAATTTAACTGCTTTCTCTCTAAATACTCTGGTGCCTAAAGTTGCCCCACATTAATTTAAACTTATTGTTGCTTCATGGCACTTCAAAACACTAAATATTTCACTATGAAGGTGTGTTGAATTAAACAACCATCTTTTATGGGTGGAACAAAATCTCTTTAGATATTGATCCTTTTTTTTTTTTTTTTTTTTTTTTTTTTTTTTTTTGCTTTCTTCTGTAAGAACAAGCATTGGGATCATTTTGACTCCTTGCAACTTGCTTCCTTTCCAGTTCATGCTTTGATAAGAGCTAAGAAAAGGAGAGGAAGCAGAGGAATATTTTCCCTCACTTTTCTTGAAAAACAGTTCCTGTCCTTGCAAGGAATGCCAATAACATTGTTTGTTACACTAATTCAGTTGGAACAATCATGCCACCTGCAGTCGTGACTCTGCATGCTGTATGTTGCTAAATGCAGTCTTCTCTTTCCCAGCAAGGGTGACTTCCCGAAGAGCTACGGAGTCACAGTGACCAATACCCTCCTTCTAAATGCTTTATATCTATAGGAAAAGTTACGTAATCCAACAGAAATTAGAAAAGCAATCCATGCAGAAGAGAGCTGTATTCCACATATTATTTTGTGTGTATGTGTTTGTGTTTTTCAAAGGCTTTTTTAATCAGTTGGGAATTAGAGCTTGTACTTCCAAAATATTTGTTTTTAGATGACAACAATGCCTTAGGAAGTTCATATAGCACAGTATCTGGCCCTGGAAAATGGGCATTAAAAAAAAAGATAAAAACAAAAGCTACAAGGTGTATGGCTTCATTTTGTTTTATCTTGATGTTGTTTCACATTTAAGTTGAATTCCTGGCAGCCTCATTGCACAGACAGAGCAAAAGTACAGAACAATTACAAAAGAACCAATAAAATAAAAAGCCCTTTTGAGCAATGACAGCATTCAATAATTGTGTCAATGCTGCTTTAAAACTTTCAGTTTCTACAGCATCTCCAGTCCCAAAGTGTCTCATCTGCTTTCTAATTTTCCACAAGATGCTTTTAATATTTTGAGATTGATATTGAACCG
>CM021771.1:36222826-36380326 GCA_011076525.1 Nettapus auritus | reverse complement strand
CTCCAGCAACACTGCAGAGAAGGTAAATGTGTAACTGTTTGGTCCATCCACCAGTTTTGTACGAGCTACTATCGTTAAAAACACCATTTTCAATGGTACAGACAAGGAGAGAATTTAGATCGTATTCTTATCTTTCTAAAGCAAATGTTTGCTGCCATTATCATGATTTAGAGTTACCCCGAAGTCAAAAGAACCGCTCAGAAGTGCTTGTGATAACACTTGCAGGCAGGATCCTGATCCCACTAAGACTTAAACAGCTGTTTAACTTAACCCATATCATTAGCATCACTGACTTCAGTAGAAATACTGCAATATCTAAGCTTTATGCATCTGAGTCTAAGTTAAACATGTAACCTATGGTTTACTAAGGAGACAATGCACTTGGTATAAGTGCATCACAGTCTTGTTTTTAAAAGCAAAACAATATATGCATTTTTAAATATGTTATGTGTTTAATTTTCTGGCATTTGCAAGAGAAGAGTTATGGAATCCTCTCCTTTAAAAGCATTTTAAAGCGGACAAATACAGATGGAGTTAAAGTTTTCCCTCCTGATTTTGTACAAAATTGTTAACAGTTATGGGAGGTTTATATCACAATCTTGCTTTAAGTCCTACAGTCAATGCAAGTACTCTGGGTATTTAAGTGGCTGAGAATTCATTTCTGTTAATTATAGATCATGTTTTGATATTTGCTTCTACACATCAGACATTTAGGGTCGCTGAGTTCATCCTGCATGCCAAAGGGTTCTAGATGTGATGCTTGAGAGACAAAAGTTCAATTCTCAGTAGTAATAACATGCCCAGAAAATCTCAAATGCAGTTCTAGTTGATACGAGCAGTTTCTGGATCAATATATCCAATCTTAGGTAGGGAGGTCAGCCTGTCACACTAGCGGATCTCTAGAGGAGAAGAAAGCAAGGACTTGGTAGTATTTTAAAGTGGCTTTGCATCACTGAGTTGGTCCATGGCCAGCACTCAGTAGTAGTAATTTCCTCAGCATTTGATAGAGTTACTTTCCATGGTTAATTTTAAGGAGGGCATTGCAATTTTACCAGGGATTTTTTTTAAGTTAATAAATAAATAAATAAATAATAATAATAAAAATCTGGTAACTTGCCAAGTGGGGTAGGGCAGGAAAAATGCTTCTAAAGATAAAGTAATAACATCTTGGGGAAGAAAACAAAACAAAACAACACCACAACAAAAACCCTATAGCAATCTAAAATGGTGCGATTTACTGATCAGTTTCTGAAAATAAAATGCTTAGATATGGGCTACCATCTTTCAAATCCACCCCTCAAAAGCTGGTGATCTTATTAATGAACAGGAAAAAATACAATCTGTTTTGTGGAGGATAAACTCATTACACACAAGGAAAAGGAGAAGAGAATGAAGAACTTGTAGAAAGATACAGGTCAATAAATTTACTGGAGTCAGAATCTGGTCAGCAATAACTTCTCTGTTGTTTTATAAGGCATTTTACTCTGCTCTATCATGGTAGGAAAGAAAGCCTTACAACCACAATAACTGCCCTATCATAGGCTGGTTAAATAGTTTTTGAGATAGAGATCACCATTTCGAAGACTCATATATCCCCGCGTGGTAGGTGTAATGCTACTTTTGTATGTTGTTCAGTCTTGTCAGGGATAAATGTTCATAGACACATATATCAAATGGTGTTTCTCCTTTCCTCCGTGTACGCGATTACTGTAGCTTGACTCGAAGTCAAATGAACTCGGGCTTCAGAACTGCTCACAGTGATTTGCATGATTACCGCAAATAAGGGTGGTGGCAGAGTGTTCAAAAGCAGTTTCCTTCACATTGACAACACTTTATGATCAAATGACTGGCTTCACCTCTTATAGCTCGTTCCTTCTGGGATAAGAAAATTGAATTTTTAGGATATATAACAAGCAACACATGTAGCATAAAATCACGGTGTTACAGGGTTGTACAAGTAAAAGACAGGCTGAAGAGCAAACTCAAAGGACTGCTGTTGTTTCCTATCCTAAAAATCCAAATTAATCAGAATTTAAAACTGTACATGTAATTCTACACATATATTCTCAAAATATGCTTAATATTCAGCATTTGTGGACAACTATTCCAATACAGTTTTTCTTTAATTTTTCTTCTCTAAATTTTCTCTTGCAGAGAATCTCTAATTGGTTAGACACCTTTGAAGTTCGAGATATGTCATTATCACTAACTGGCATAAAATGCGACATAAAATCCTGAATTTAAAATCCCAAATGTTATAAGTTTGAACTCATCCAAAGTTCTAAAATTAATTAAATTAGGAGAGCAGCCAGAATAAGAAGGTTTATCAGGAATATTTTAATTCAAAGGGCATTCATTTATATTAGCTCTATATCAAGCCACATCTAATTTCAGCAACAAGTGTCTGGTAGTTTCGAGGACTTTATTTCTGTCTCAGAAGTATGCATCTTGTGTTGTGTTGTGTTTTTCTTTTTTCTTTTTTTCTTCTTCTTCTTTTTTTTTTTTTTTCTTCTTTTCCTCCTGAAATCTAACAGAAAGCATGTTCTGTGAAACAGATACCCTATTTATGTGGAAACTAACATTGCTTCCTTTTTCTTTTTTCTTTCTTCCTGTTTTTTTTTTTTTTTTTTTTTTTTTTTCTTTTTTTTTTTTTTTTTTGTTTTCACATTTTCACTTTTCAATATTCTGCAGATTGTCATCATGGGGATCAGGGATAAGGTGAATCGGATGTCTCACGTCTCTCAAGGCACAATTCATTTCTTACTGTCCAGGAATGTGGAGATATAAGTCCCTGTGTTATGCTCTTCACATGTTCAAGATTCTCTTTTTAAGCAGAGAAACATAATTAAAAATTCCCAATCCTTTATACTTTTGCATGCAGTCCTGCTGCAGAGACAGTTATTAATAGCAAATTCTGTATTGCAGCGCTGAGGTTACACAGGTTGTGGACATTGCACAGAGCCCGGAATATGTAGAAGGAAATGGGAAAGCAATATGTATCCAAGTGCTATTTCTTAGAAATAGCATTATTTACAATTTGATGTTTCTGCTATACAAGAAGGAGTCACAGCAGAAAATCCCCCAAATAATTATTGATTTCCTGGTTCTGGGTGAAGAGTCCCCATGAACTTTGTTGTTTTTTTTTTTATTCAAAAGTCAGTTTTGTGTGTCTTTGATCACTTTGTTTTCATGAATTATTCTCATTCACCTTCTATGATTTCTCAAGATTTCTTTCTATAAAAACTTTCATGTTCTCTGCAAACCCCTGCCAACCTTGCTGCTCACCTGAGAGTTTGAGGCAATAGGCAAAGAGTGACAAAGGTAGTCGTATTTTTCATTTCCAAAATACCCCAGAGCTGAATTTCCCCAATGGTTCCCAAATGGTGTTTCCTAGGGTGAGGACAGAGTGCAGCAGTGTAGGACTTGCTCTCCATGAGCAAGATGCCTTTCTGGGGTCTTAAGGGCTGTAAAATATTTTGGTGGTAGGAGCAATGCTCAGAGGTTTAGTGCTGGGCTTAGGATGTTTTGATGTTATTTGCATTTAAATGCAAAGTTGTAAAAGGAACCACAGTGGAGTGGAGTGATCACTATGGCAATGTCAACAGCTTTCCAAGGGAGAAGAAAGGCTGGTCGGAGTGGTGCAGGAATGTCTCTCCCTTGGGTTTGGTTGGGGTTGGGCTTTTCAGTCATCTGCACAGATTTGCCCCTCATTTTCAAATTTTGACCTCGGAAATAGTGAAGTACCATAAAGTAAGGATATTTTCTTAAGAACTATTGACTAAAGCAAAAAGGGGTGAAACCAGAGGACTAGGTCAGATACGGCAGTCAGATATACAGCAGTTTTATGTCAGAAAACATTATAATAATCATGGAATATACAATTGCTGTGCTGACAAAAACAAAAAAGTGCTTCTCATCTAAACAAATTCATTTGATTTATTGTGTTTTATATGCATGTTGTATTTAATATTTCCATCTCCCTTAAACACTACGTGGCTTTCCAAGAGTGTTAGAGAACTACAAGGCCACGTTTTTGGCATTGTGAATGACCTCATTATTAATCAGAAAACATCTGGGCAGGCAAAGTGGTGTGTGTATGTTCAAAGAGCTGTGGACAGATTAGCAGCCCTTGCATGCACAGACCATCAGATTGTGTATCTTAGTTGGAAAAAGTCCTAGCGGGTTCTTGTCTCCAGATTTTGCAGTCATTTCTCTGTGAGCTGCATCATGAACAGCAGTCTGTTTCAGGCCATACCTCAGGGGCTGGCTGTGGTGACCAACAGCGGGGCCAGGGCAGATGAGGATGCCAGGTCCTAACTGATGGTTGATGAGGAGATAACTTGTGTTCATTCCTTACCTGTGTCCACAAGCACTGTGATTGCAGTGGATCAGTTTAAGCATTCTTGGAGTCTCTCCCACAGCACAAGTATTATTCCTTTGTTCTGAGTTGCTGAGTGTATGCTCAGGTTGACATATCCTGCAGAGATTTGTATTAAACTTTCATATTGCATTTTCAACAAAGACCCCACAATTTTCTCAGTACACATCAGTAGAGAAGATATGTAATAAAAATCAGACAAGTGTACTTATTTTCCAGAATATAGACACTACCCTACCATTATGCTTTTTACATTTAACAGTATAAACAACAATTTAGTTTGCCCTTAATGTCCTAAATATGCTTAGATCCGTCATGGTCAAAATTGAAGGGCAAGGCAAAAGGACAAAGAAAAGATGTTAAATGTTCTATAGAAATAACCCAAAATACACTTCTAATAGCATAAGCACATTGTTTAAAAAATGAACAAGTAATGGTACAGGAAAGGGTGTGTATTTATGGTGTCATACAGTGTGGAAACAAAGCCAGACTGTCTTTGATGTTGTTTACCCATGAATAGAAAAAAAATATATCTTTGTATTACAAGATTTCCCTCCCCACCCTCTTTATACAAGAGGAGGAGAAACACCCTGCACTGGTTGCCTTGAGGAAGAAAACTCATGCTATGGCGAGTAGGCATCACTGCTGCCAGGAGGACAGGCAGAAGAGAGTTTGAGTCTTTTGAGCTACACTGCGAGTTGCATGTTCAAAAGTTGAAACTAAAAAGACAGACTTTTTTGTCTGTATGTGAACTTTAACCTACACAGAGAAGCTATTGCAGAATAAGACTGTGAGTGAAGTTAAAGCTGAACACTTTCTCTACAGTAACTTTTCAGATGGATATTTTGTTTTGCTCTTCCAGTGCCTATTGCAGAGTAGCTTCATTAATTTGGCAAGACTGTGTCCATGCTGGTAACAAGTCGGGGAAGCTGTTTCTGAAGGGTTATTCTGGGTCCAGACCCGTCTTAGAGCATTTCATGGTAATCAAGAACCAAAGAAAATAATAAATAAGCAAGTTGAATATAAGCAAGAGGATAGGCATAAGACCAAATCTAGCTTTCTTGGCACAAAGTAGAGCAGAAAACTAGGGCCACTGGTTTTACTCTTGTCTTCTTTGCTTCTCATCACTCTACCAGAGGAGAAGGGACTGTTGATGTGGATGACACCAGAGTGCACTCCTCCACACCATACAATAAATAGTGTGCATGGCCCTGATTTCCCAGGCTGGGTTCATGAGGGATGGGGCTGCTGATTCGTTTGACTCTGATAGCTGTCACATCACTTCTTGATGGAGACTTAAAAGAGACAGTGAATGACAAAAGGCAAATGAAGAGTAAGTCAAGAGAACTGTGTGCAGGGGGCTGTAGTAATGAGAGCAGTCATGCGGCATACCTAGAAATGGAGCAGATGTGTAGATTGAGATGCTCGTTGATGGGGTATGGTAGGTAAGTAAAATAAGAGCCAGCACTGAGGAAGTCTTTGACTACATCAGATATCTATTTTATCACTTATCATCACACAACTGCTCTGCTTTTAAGCAAATGATTACATTTGCAGTGACATCTTACTACAGTTTTTATTTCAGTTATTAAATATATAATATTGCTGAATACAATTTATATTCCTATGGTTTCCATTGGCCCTGTCAGTCCTAGGTCACCTGCTGTCCTGTTATAATTTGCATCATAGCTACTCTGGCTATCAGATGTATTCTTCATGCTGGTTATTTTTAAGTACAAAATTCTACTCCACCCAAATTATACTTTTATCATCAATTGTTATTAGCTAAAAAAATAGCTAAAATACATATGAATTAGGCTAAAAGTTATTTTTTGGTCTTGTTTCTTTTCTTTCTTTTCTTTTATTTTCTTATTTTTCCCATTGGATTAGATAGTGCTTGTACTTTTTTATCATTATGAAAATCAAAGTCCAGATATAACTCCCATCTTTTACAAGATGTCAATAAAAGTTGCTTGTAAAATATTTGCAGTCTTGCCTCAGCTCAATTCTGCTGCTGTATTGAGATTGAACAGTCATTTTGTGTATATTAACACATTGAAATATAATAATGATTTAAGCAAGAATGTTTCCTCATACCTTTATGTATAAATGTTCAATATAATGCAGGAGTACAAATATATTTAATACTATTTTTTTAATAAAAGGTTTGAACTTTGTATAGTCAACCTATCCAAAAAATGTATAAATTATACAATTTAAAAAAACTGCATTTTTTTTTTTTCCACTGGGAAGTGGAACAGTTAATATTCAACATGAAATGTCTAATCTTTAAATACATTATAATCTAACTGCTTAGGATAATTTTTGCTTTAATACCTTAAGAGTCTGCAAAGCCTGAAGGATGGGATTATTAAAATGGAATTTTAATGTCAAAATTATCAGAGAAGAGAACATATTGCTAGTGTTCATAAAAAAATGTATTCAATTTCTGTTTGATTCGTTCAAATAAGAGATGAGAATATATTTGATTATAGCTAGTAAGTATTCTGAAAGTTGATCAGATGACTGCAGGTCATTGCAACATAAGTGCTGTCAACTATGGGGATTAGTATATTTAATATATTGAAATATGTGGTAACATATAAACATACCTGGTTTAATGACTCAGTTATATGCTTCCATGAATGTTATGCATAGGGAGAAAGAATCAGGAATAAAAATCATATGGTTACAACACTTCCCAACCATTAAAAAAAAAAAAAAATTGCTTAGAATGTGAACTGTAAGTTCACATCCCCATCTTTCAGGACTACTGTTGGGCGAGTGCTCAAGAGCACAAACCAAATTCCCTATAGTTGTGATAACTAGTCAAATTTTATATTTTCCTAATCATATAAAAATTGGCTCTGAATAGTAATAGACATGTTCAAAGTCTCTCACCTGCCTTCCCCAAATTCATAAACAAACCTAAGACCTACCACAGAGCTCTCCAATGCCTGGCTATTGCCATGGACATACTGACAATTACTCCTTTCTACTTAAGGTAGTGTGTCAACAGAGAAAAGCTAATCACGTCTCAGAACATTTCTGCTGATGTTCTTGTAAGGTCTCTGAAGATCAGTACAATTTTATCGCTTCTTGTTAGAATATCATGTAGATCTTCTGCCTTGGAATGGCCATAGAAAACTAGAAGTTGCAGCTCCAATAAACTATTCTGAGTTGCCTTCTGCGGTTGTGTTCTGTTTTGCAATATTTGTCTGTCCAGTAGGGCACTACCGGGAGGGCACATAAAAGTGACCTAACTCATGATTAAGGGAAGAATTAATTTTATATAAATGCAGGTAAAAGTGTTTTAGAGCCAAGCGCTTTAAGTGATTTGGAAACCTGACTGAGTCCAATAGTTGTGGTGACTGTTTTATCTCATTTTGGAAGATATGAAGTTGATTGTCTGGAATTAGTGTAATAGTATACATGTTAACAAGGTAAAAGAAAGTCACCTGCTGTGTTCACAGGCTTTTCATGTGATAAACTGTATGGCGTGGATGCAAATTTGACATGCTTCAAGATGAAAAGCAAGAGTAAGGAATGCATGTTTTACTTGTGTAGAAACATGGGAAAAGAGAAAAGTGAGTTCTGGTCAAAAATGAATTCATCTGATCAGTCATCTGATCAAAAATGAAATGTAGAAGTTTGTCTACAAGGGAAATGTGCTGTCACTGTGGTTTTGTTTTCATCTCAGCAGCACTGAACAGATACTTTAGAGAGAGAAAAAATGATTTTATAACTATTAATTAAGCTATCGAAGTCACTTTCATATTCATAAATCCTTTTCTATTTGTCATGAACAGATACACACAGTTTTCATAAAAACAGAGGAAGTGACCATTTAAAAACAAGTGCATTACAGATTTACAAACACAAAGGAAAGACAAAATAATTTGTGTAAATCCTTTTTTTTTTTTTTTTTTTTTTTTTTTTCTAAAAAAGTTGCATCATGAATAATATATCTGGATCTTTTCTCTAACCATTTTTATATTGGTAAGGATTTATTTGTATGAGGGGACAATCCGTCTTACAACAAATAGTTGAAGACTAATAGGAGAAAAAAAATTATATGAATAACCCAGACGTTTCAATATATTTATATAAAGTATTCAAACAATTTCAAATAATACCTGAACTTGTAAAAAATCAACATCTGTTCATGGATTATTCATGAATCAGAATGGTAAAATTCCTTCAATAAAAATAGTCTTCAATGAATAGTTACTGTTGAAAAGTAGGACTCATGCAACAGAAATTTCAGCTTTAAGACTTTCAAGCAGTTCAGATTTATTAACACTAAAATTATCCTCTTGTATACAAATTGCCTCACCAAGCCAATACCAAAAAAAAAAAAAAAGTAAAAACAAGACAACAACAAAAAGCACAACAATAACAAGATAGCATTTAACTGTGCCAATTTAGGTAATTGTGTTTTGTTTGTTACTTTGTTTGTTTGTTTTCCACAAAACATATATTTGGAGTGCATCTGTAACTGTGTTTGTCAGTTTGTGAAGGGGGATTATCCCTGTAGCAATGCAAACTTTTCTTTCTACGTTAGCAAATACCTACAATAATAAGTTCATACATAATGACTTACAACTATTAATAGAAACTACAATAAGAAATCAATAGTCATTCAAACCTACAACTATAATTTTTACCCAACTGAGAAAGAGGTAGGAAGCTATGCTATGGTTCAGCATAAAGACATAAAAACACAGTAGGTATCATTTTCAGAACAATGCACATTTTTAATTTATGAATGTTCTTTTATATACTTGTATATACAGTCACTTTTTTTTTGCCTTTTTTCCTCCAGTGCTACATAATTATAACTTGCAAAATGTAAATATTTATGAATTCACAGGATGTTCGCTGGAAGAGAAGAATGTTATACTTGCAGATTTTTCTTGTACTTGCAGGATTCACATAATATTATTTGCCATCATGATGTACTGAAAAATGCAAAAAAAATATAATATTCTACATTTGACTTTTTCTAAAAAATACCATCTGGTGTTATTTTTTGAGAGCTGGAGATTAGCTCTGTAATTGCTTATAGTTAGAGATAGACATTACTACATTTATTGACAATTTTATTCTCTACAATAATCTTACATTTAAATAGTGACTTTGTTCCTGAAGGATGCCAAAGTGATTAAACTGATATTCAAACTCTTTGGATCACATCACCCACAACTGAAATGCAGCCATCTCTGGGGTGAAATATTGCAGCTGTTTAACAGCGCTCAACAGCACTGTATAACAGCTTTGAAAATGAAGAATACCTTATTCAAAAGAAAAAGGGGACATTTAGGTAGGCAAAATAATTATCCAACTTGGTATTTGGCCAGGATGTTAGAGCTCACAGGTCTATGCTCAGAAAAAACTTATACTGAATTCTTAATAACCATAATTAGTCAGAACCTTCCACTTATCTCAGAGGAAGTGTTTCCCACGTGAAGTCCTATGGCACTGTTCAGAGCTGACCAAGGCTGAAGCACTGTGCACAGACGATGGAAAACACATCTTGGGTCACTTGAATTTTTTCTTCACCACCTGGATTTTGTGCACCAACCTTTTTGAACTTCTCCTTGTATAGAACTCCATCATGGTACCTGTGAGGGTTTGGAGGCTATAAGAGGACCTCAGATCACATTGCTTACCAAAATGGAACTTGAAGTTTTTTTTTTAACCTGACCAAACTCTGAATGAGAGCATGCAGCATCTGAGCAAATTTCATCACACTTCAGGATTGCTTGCAATCCATTTAAGCACAGTAGTCAATGCCATTCTAGAGACCTCTGTTGACTTTCACATTTTTCAAGGAGATAGTGACTGTGAACTACTTACTCACCACATTGCCATGCTATTCTGGGTTGACTATTCTTTGTTTTAGTTGGTATATCCAAGCTGGACAAATATTTCAGCAGATATTTTCTTCCACGGAGTTCTGCTAAAACTGTCGATGACATTAAACTTTCATCATACATCTACTGCTTGTGAATTAAATGGGCAGCAGTTGAAATGCGAACTTCAACTGTCAATCTCAGTGTAACAATACGTTTAGCTCGGTACATCACCAACACTGAAAGAAAACACTTGTCAAAGTTAAAAGCAAGCAGCTCTTTGGTAAGTCATCTGCCTCCACATAAGCTTCTGTGCTCGTTTATGCCAAAAGTTCCTCCTCACCCACAGTTGCCAACCACAGTATATTTTTGCACCACTCTTCTGTTTGTCATCTACAGTGCTTATTGATGTGCAATTACATCAAACCACATGCAGCAAGACTGTGCTCTTTCTCATTACCCAGTTGTCAGAGATGATCAAAATATCACGCCTGTGGATTTCTTCAGTTCATGTGAGGCAAACCTTCCACTGAGCTTTCTCCAGTTGGAGGTGTCACATAAAGGAACAACGTGGAATAATAGGTCCTCATCATATTGCCAGACAAATTCCTCTTGACTAATTTATAATTTTACCAGTTCCACATTTAGCTTCTTGTTTTTAATGTCTTGTTGAACAGACTCCAGACTACCTAACTTAAGTGTTTCTCTGGACTTCACAGAAAGAATCAATACTGTCAGTATGGATAAGTGCAGATGACATTGAACATGGAAGGAAAGCATCCTCTCAAGAGAGCTCTGTAAACATTGAAAACTGTCAGTGAAACCTCTGCTCCCAGCTTTGCAATTTTTGTGTTTGAGATGAGGAGAGAACTCTATGGAAGATGACTGGGTGTTGAAACTGGATACTTTTATCATGGGAATTAGTCATTAGTGATCATGGGTATCTACAGTGAAATTTATTAATCAAACTTTTCAATTAAAGGTTTTTCATCCAAAACTGCTAATTAATCAACACTAATATTTTCTGTGGGAAAGCATTGTGAAAAAATTACTAACTTGCAGAAGTTTTGTGGAATTACAGTAAAATAAATAAATAAATAAAAATCCTGTTCACATTTTCAGTAAAAAAAAAAAAAAAAAAAAAAAAAGTTTTTGAAATGAGAAGCTGGGTGATTTTCATTAGTGGGAATTTAGAGTAGATGTCACCTATGTCACAGTTCATCTTCTGATCTTTAAAATTATGGAAAGGATAACTTCTCAAAGACATTATTTGATCATATAGAATTATTCAGGTATATGTTAGTCAAATGAATTGACGTAAAATACTTGAAACTTTGTGTAGAAATTCAGTTGAAAATGATTCTGTAAAATGTTTGGATGACCACCTTTTGCAACTACCATCCCTTCCATCTGGAATGCCTAAAGTTTTTCAAATCCAAAAGGGTCTCCTCATTTATTTCCTCATTTAGAAGATGCGTCGTATTTAAAATCTTGAGGCATTGAACTTGCTTCTTTGTTGGTCTAATAAAGACTAATACTTATTTATTTTCATCAAGAATTAGGGAATGTGTAGCAGTTGAAGTCATGAAAATTAGTAAAATTTCTCATTTCTCAGCATCTCATTATATTAAATTACATTTTCATGAGATAACTAATCCAAAACATGGAGACTGTTATTTTTCTTGACGTTACTTATGGCTGGGACTGTCCAGAAATCTCAATTCTTACTTCAGTGGTTGGCATTGTGCACTAACCCATTTCACTGGAACAGTTTCTTTAAAGAAAAATCTGTAGTTTTTGTTGTTGTTGATGTTGTTTTTTGTTTGTTGGTATTTTTAGGTGTGTAATGTTCAAAGCTGTTTCAGAAACCTTTAGGAGTGTTTGTATGTTTACTTCGTCTTCTTGAAGTAAAAACTTGAAAAATTTCAAGTTTTCTGTTTGCAGAAAACAAAACAAAATCAAAGTGATATATATACATATATATTTAAGAAAAATCATATAAAATATGATCACATTTTATGATTTTGTGGCAAACTGTTATCAATATATTTGTTCTATTATATATGGCAATAATGTGCTTGCTCTTGGCTTGTTTAGCTAACAACACATTCATAAACATGAAGACCTCAAACTTCAAACACAATGATTTGAGAACAGAACCACACAATCATCTCTAAGCCAAAACAGGAAGATCGGTTTGATAATGTGAATCTCTTTGCTGCTGAGACAACAGTTGCATGAATTTAAGATTTATGATTAAATATTTCCAAGCATACCAACACTGAAACTTTTCTCTCACTCTTTCTTTTTTTTTTTTTTTGATGTTTTTAAAGAAAAATACTTCAAATATTTCTTTTTGATATCCACTTTCACACAGCCCTACTTCATCCTTCTATTCCAGAACAAAATTTACTGATCTTGTACAGATCCTTATGCACACCTTGGTACTGTTTACTCGTGCATAACATGTTAGACCAAGTTTCTAAGTTTTTAACCTTCTTCATAAAGTATGAATCTTTGATAGAACATAAAAGTACAAAAGGGAATTACGAAGTCATATGGGGAAAAAGATTTACTTATGTCTGACTCTGAGACAGTTCCTATGTGAGTTTTCTAGTAGTAGAAACCAGGTTGAGCAATTCACTTTGTTCATAGTCATTGTCCTTGGACCTGTCCAGCATCTGCTCTGTGCAGAAGGGATTTGGCAGAGGAGAAGGCTTCACTGGTGACTTCTGGGGACTGGTACCCTGCTCAGCTTTGTATAGCAATGGTGATGCTTCAGTCTTTCTAACCTATATAGCATTAAGCTTCTATAATAATAAAATAATAAAATAATGAAAAATAAAGATTTTATTATTCTAGAACTAAACCAAACCAACTGATAAATTACTTCCTTTTCATTTTATTTTATTATTACTTTTTTCTCCACCCATTCCCTCAGCTGCTCTTACCCCTTAATAATTATCATTATGGAAGTTTGTAAAAACAGCACTTTATATGCAACTATATCATACGTAGAGCAGTACAATCTTTTTTTCATTTGTTTTCTGACAATTAAAGAGAGACTTTTGTAATGTTCACTTTAAGACTATTTAAAATGAATATTTTGGAGGTATAAAAGTAAACAATAATTTCAGGGCAAATGAAAAATGTCATTCCACTCAAAATGAATATTCTCATTTATGATGGGAGAATTTCTTTGAAAGCTTTTTCTACATATATTTGAATAATATTTTGAAAGAGTTGTCATTCTAAATTGAAAGAAAAAAAATTCTTCCTGTTTGATATAGAAATGGTTTAGACTTCATGCTGAAAAGACTTCAGGAAAACCTGGGAAAGTGATTTTTTAAGGCAAATGGTTATATTTCCCAGTTGACATAGGGGCGTCAAATTGTATATGTTGATGAAAATATAAGATGTGTCTGAAATTTAGGATCATATTATACCCGTTTATTTTTTATTTTTTATTTTTATTTTTTTTAAATCTAATTAGCCTTTTGTCTACAAGCCTTCTCCATTGGAAGACAAGACTCCTCCTAAAGAATTATTTTATGGGTGTGTTTGCTGCGTACTGCTAATCAGCTGTAAACATGTTTATGGTAAACATAAATATAAACAGGTAACGATTTAAAATATATATGTAGGACAGATCTGCTGAATAGTTGGCCATTTGCTAGTCTCTTTGGGGAGTAGAAGGGAGATTCTGTAGGCCATGGTCAAGCTGCAGATGTGACTGAACTTTGTGACATCAGTAGAAGGGCAGGATGGCTATTGGGAGCCAAATTATGATCTGTGCTTGTTTTAGACATTACTATTAATTTTAATTCAACTATTTCTTAGAGTCTAATGGTGAAGAAAAGGACTTGCTAATATCACACTGTGGAAAAGATTCTTCCTACTGAGCTGACACACTATAGCCAGATTTGAAAAGTTTGTATTTTTTTTTTTTTTTTTTTTAATTATGGAACATTCACTTTCTGTGAATTTACAATGTTTAAAAAGAACAAACATTTTTTTGTGACTTTTTATTATTGTTTTATATTTGCATTATTCCACCATACATTGATTTTATTTTCACTGATATATTTAAGCTAAAAGGCAGTGTTGCCACAGAAAAACAAATGAATTTAAACATATCATGAACACGCTTCGGGTGAAGTAGAAAGCTTTTAAGCATTAGAAAGATAAGTTTCCAAAATAATCTTCCTGTGAGGTCAAAGCATGTCTATATGGGGACCAGGATCACTTTAGGAAAGCTCTTAGGAACCAAATATAACACTGTGAAGGACCTGATTAACCAGCAGACCCCTTTTGGTCTCATCACCTATGAAAAGAGGTTCTAGATAAAGTGTAAAAATCATCTGATGTGTTTGTGGAAATTAGTACATTGGTGTAAATACAAATAATGCCCTTAGGAACTTCATGGCAATGTAAGTGGTGTTGGGGGTTTGTCCACTGGTGGCATGATATAGGTATAATCTGACAAAACATCCAGACATTTCTACTACTACTGTATGTTCACTAATCCATGGGGAGCTGTCTGTAAGCTCAGAAGTATCCAGACATGATGTTATTTGTTGCCTTGAGGTTTCTAGTTATAGCAAGTACTTCTCAGAACAGTGAGTGTGCTAGAAATGTTTAAGGACTTTACTGCGTTGGTGTTAGCTGCTGAATTGAAACCCAAATTTGAACTCTGAAATGTTTTTCTAATGCATTGTGCCCCTACAAATACGGACAGGGAGACTCTTTTCAGCTGAAATAAATGTGTTGTAGAAAAGCAAAATGCTGATGTAGTTGCAAAGTATGTCTCTAGTTTAAATCACACCACATAACCTACTGTACCTGCTGGGTTACAATATTGCTGTCAGTTCAGAAATGCAGACAACTGTTCCCTTCCCTGCAGGTGCCCGGCAAGTGAGTAATCTATAAGTACCCACGGGTAGCTCCAGATGGCTCATATCTTGCTACCTTGCTGCACCTCCACCTTTCTGCTAAGTCTTTTTAGGTTTTAAATACTTGTTGGCACTCTTTAGTGAGTAGAAATACTGTGTTTCAGAGTCTAATGCTGAATAGCTTTTCCATTTTACCCTGCCTTTCTCTACAAAGAATTTGAATCTGATTGCTCAGATCTTCTAGTTGGCATAAATAAGTAAGCCCCAGAATAAGCACAGGCAGAGTATGAGAGTCATACTTTCCACGGAGGGGAGAAATATCTCTAGATGGACTTATGTGCACATATTGTGTGGCTGTGTTGTTTTAATTGGAAAATGACAACACCTACACGAGTAGTCTCTATTTTGGGACATGGATATAGCTGTCTATGTTTTAGAGTTCCAAACCTGAACAATAAGCATTTGGAAATGCAGGGTAGGACAGAGTCATGATCTAGACTTTGTTCATGTTCATTTGTAAGTTACAACTTGGCTAACTTGTTAGTGTTATGATTAGGAGGCAAAATGTAAATTATTTTTCAGTGAAAACATCTATTTTATATCTTCTAACAGAAAATTTTTTGTTTGCCCCTCCAAATGATTTTCCACCAGGAAAAACAAAAAAGGCAGCTCTCCAGCTGTCCACCTCTGTGTAAAGAGAAAGTGGAGCTGAAAGACCCTGCCAGGAGAGAATCCCAGCTGAGGGACCCCCATGGGACTTGTGTCTTGGCAGAGTGCCACTGAGGTTGGTGGTGTTCTGTGTGGGACTTTATGAGAAAACTGACCAATACTAAATATTTCATTTTCATTATTCTGCCTTCCTTTGCATTTGACCACTACCTAACTCAACAGCTCTTTAGTCTTACAATCTGAGCAGTTCTGGAATGCAATAAAGAAGAAGAAGTTTGCATAAAATCATATTTTCCAGGGTGCCCTCTCACTGTCAGTTGTCAATTACACTGGTCACTGGTATTTATTTCATACATTAATAGGATGTCTTGGAAATTATTAAAGTGTGGCAAATTTAGAAGACTCTCCAGAATCACTTATGTAGCAGTTATAGGTAAAATAAAAATATCAAGATTCAGTACCGTCTGCTACAGGAGCTGTTTATATCTGCATATTGTAGCATCCTTACTTCAGTAAGACTTCACATTGGTTTCTTACTCTGCATCAAGATCAGCTAAAATGCGTATCTGTTTAACTCATTATTTGTATCATTGTATAGACTTGGCTTTATTCACATGGTGTTGGCTTTGAAAACAAAAATCCAGCCCAGTATCACCATGTTCCCGTGTGTGGCTTAAGGAATTACATCTTCTGCCTTTTGAGAGTGTAAAATTATAGTTGTATAAAATCACCTAGCAGTTCCTTACCACGAGTTGCATTTTATTACCAATTTCAGATAGAGCCATGAGGTAACACCTAAAAAGGTCACAGTGCAAATGCATGTGCAGAATTTAAACGAGAACTTACTCTTTCTCCAATAAACACACGCCGGATGCAAAAGAGGAATTGGAACATTTTCAGAATGCAGCTCAGGCCAACCCGGCCCTCATCAGGGACTGTTTCAAAGATTAGTTTCTGAAGTCCATAGAAACATATTGTATGAGCCTGTTTTTAGATAATACGCTGTTTCTGTGCATTGCCATCTCCTCTGAAAGCATTCCGGCTGCACAGGTCTGATTGCTGGATTTTGCAGCGTCCTGTGAGAGCTGCAAAAGCTCGGCAGTCTGAGCGGACTGGCTCCCTCTGTAAAGTGAGCCTGTAAAGCTTTATTTCCTCCTGGGAGGGAAAGCATATCTGAATATTGCCCAGATTTCAAATGACCTGCCCCAGTGCTAAACAAAGATTCAAAGGAAGAGGAAAGGGGAAACGTTTCCAGAAAAGAAACCTCAGGTGATCTGGTTTCTATTCTCAGCTCCGACATTCGCTTTTTTGTCAGCCTTGATAAGTCATTTAGCTGTGCCTTTTTCCTCATCTTTATAATAGGGATAACAGGAGTATTGTAAAGCCAAAATCAATATTGCTAGTAAAACACTTAGGGTCACACTTATGCGAAAGGCCCACACAACTGTGTGTATGTGTGGCTTAATACATGAAATACCAGGCAGCTAAACCCTCCATGGGGACAGGATGACCTTAGCCCAGACGCAGGGGCTGTGGGCAGATGGCGATCACCAACACATAGGATTTGCTTTAACAACACGCGTGGAGCCCTTTTGGGGTGATTCACGCTGAGCAGTGCCAGGGGAGAAGGACCTCCCTGCTGACAGGGCTCATATTCCTCCTGGTCATTGGGTAGGTCATAACAGGGGCTATTTCCAGCAGGATGTTAGCACAATCTTGTCTTGTTAATAAATATGAATGAGAATTATCTGGATAAGAGGTGAGAAAAATCTCACTTCCCTCCTCTGCCCCCTATTTTTGGGGTCAATAGCTTGGGAATGTTTGACTGAGGCGGTTATTAACCAGTGTCATATAGATGAGGAAGGAAAACCCTCAGAGCAACCCATTCCACTTTTACAGCAGCCCAGTGCTATGGTGGCAACCTGCACAGGCTGTGGGCCTTCTCCATCAGACCTTGATGGCCAACTCTAGATCCATGGCTGAATGTTTTAAAGACTGAAGCTTTCTTAAAATTTAACTTGGAGATTCATTTCCAAAAGCACAAACCTGTGACTGTGACAATCTCTGTTTTATAATCTGTCTCTTTGAGTTTCTCAAAGCTGAGTGACTGCATTATTGGGACGACGTGTCATTCCTGATTACATTTGCATGTTGGTTTAAACATAACACTACATGCCAGAGCTTTCTAAGTGGATGTGATGCAGCATCAAAGTGATATTTCATGCTTTGGGAACTTTAAAAAGTCATTGAAGGGAGAAAAGTGAGATGACAATGGGAGGAATGACAGGAATTTGGGCTTGATATCACCCTAATCAAGGTAAATAGTAAAACATATGTTGACTGAGTTTGACACAAGATGGACCTGTAATGACTATGACAAGGTAGGTAAGTTTTGTGATTTATCAGTCCTAAGCTTCTGAGGAATATGTCCTTCTGTTTTCTTTTTTATTATTATTATTTTTAAACTGTACAATGCATTGCCTGTTTCTTGTAAATACATAGCAGAAAAATAATTGCTCCTTGTTTTATTTATAAAAATGGTGGTGGAGGTATTCATTATAAATGACAGTCATTTTGAATTATCCTCCTTTTTTGTTCGTGAGTGATTTTTACAAACAATGCAAATAATGTCGAAGGAGAAAGCTTATGTCTCCTCTGTCTCCCCTTGCCACTGTTTCCTCAACTCCTTCCAAGGAGGGACAGAATATTTTGGTAGGAATTGCAGTAACATTCCTGAAGTTATCTAATCTTCTTGTCCTTCTGAAGGCCTGATACATGACTGGAACAGTCTGTGAATGTTATAGAGTTCTGTAGGCTATATGATGGTAAAACAGGTTGAGTGAAAGTCTGCTTCTGTATAAAGGTGTTTCGTTTTTGTTTGTTTTCCCCAAACCTCTCAGATTGCTGTGTCAAAATATGGGCGATATACACCTCCATGATCCATTTCTAAACTGTAATAAACCCATCAGATTTTGTATAGCAGTTGTGAAAGCAAAGTTAATGAAGGTATCCAATACTGCAGCTTCACAGAAACCTAGGCAGATTTTATTTTCTTTGTATTAGAGTTGAATTATGTGCAGTAGGTAAGACCGGGGGGCATGGGAGACTATAAACTCGTAGTATATGATGTGCAAAGGGTCCTTAAATAAATGGCAAATGCCTTGTACCAGTCCTATACGAGGTCCTATGCAAACCATGATGAGTAGAAGCTGACTTCCCACTTCACAGCCTGATAGATCCAACCAGCCTTTTTAGGCATTAGGCAAGCTGTGAGGAAAGAGAAGAAGGTAAAGAGATGGCAAGACTCCAGGAGACAGTCATTTTCACTGATTGTGAGTTATTTAGTTCCTGATATTGCTTTTCTGCATTTTTCTAACGTGCTTTCTTCTATTTAGTTAGTGAGTACTGTTGCCAAGATTCAAATTATGTTTCACTTAACAAAGATGCATTTTGTCAACTGCATCAGTTGACAAGGGAAGACTGACTGATGTCATCTACCTGAAATTCTGCAAGGCCTTTGACATGGTCGCACATGACATCCCGATCTCCAGATTGGAGAGATATGGATTTGATGGGTGGACCAGTCAGTGGTTAAGTAATTGGCTTGAAGGTTGCACCCAGAGAGTGCTGGTCAATGGCTCTATGTCCAGGACTAATTACCTACCATATTTCATGGAAGAAGCCAAGTAAGTTTCATTTGTGTATCACAAAACACAAAAAATGTACCTTGAAATTAAAAGAAACAGAATTGGCAACTTTTGGTTCTCTTGTGAACAAAAACTAAATAAATTACCCCAAAGTAAATGAACAAAAGGAAAATAAAGAGTAGCTGCTTGGTTTTGGATTGCCTGTGGTCTGTGAGTTTATGTGCAAAGTTTGAATCCAGAGGGAATCTCAAGCCTTCGTATACAAACTTTGTAATGGAAATGCTGTCAAATTCTTAAGTACAGCAAGGCAAATGGTGCAGCTATAACATGTTAAAAAAAATAATATGAAAATGCTCTGAACACAGGGTGAAGGCTAGCTGTCTTGACACTGAATGTAGAAAGGTAAATGATTGGAACTTTAATTACTTTGATCCGTCATGCCTTGTAGCTATATGTCAGCTAAGCCAACAAAACTGACATAGAACAAAGGCCGTGACTGTTTCAACATCTTAACTCATTTCTTATGGTTGATTAATAAGTCTATTGAATGAAACATATGATAAGAATTGAGGAAAACATCAAGTATGTGTTTATACACACACATTTCCTGTGAGAATGACTTTTTGTCAGTGGATGTATTGGTTCAGACTATGGAGAAGTAAGAGGTGGCATACTTGATGTACAGCTCTTACCATGTGTCTGGGAATGAAGGTATATTAGCAATATATACATACACTTTGGTGGGACGTTGTCCTTCTCTAGATTATGTCTATTTTTAAGTAAATCCACACACTCCTGGAATAGCTCTGATTCCTTGGTCTCTCATTAATTATGGGAGACTACTAGAGTGAATGTCCATGACCACCCAGTATTTTCTTTGTTAAAGAGGGAAAGTCCCCAAAGATACTATAAAGCCTGTAGTATACTATAAAATACACTTTTTCATGGGGATCTTTCTTCCTAGTCAACTATCTTTTTTCCTTTCCAAATCCAGACCTCTCTCTCAGGTCCTAACAGCATTTCAGTCATCTAGCACAGAAGTCCAATGGGACAGCTCATGTTTATGACTTGCATTCAAGTCATCTCTTTCATTCCTGAAGGCTGATCCTGATTTGCCAGAATAAGGCACCTATGAACTTCTGACCCAAAATAATAACTTGGACCTAAAGCTTTCACTTTGATTTCCCCTTTTCACAAATCATTCAGTTCATGCTGAATTTCAGAGGTACTTCTATTAGTATATTAGTATGCTTGATATTAATAAATGTTGTTTCCAAGTATATGATCTAGTTGCAGCAGGTATGATGAAAGAATTTAGCCCATGTAGCAAAACAGAGCCATTTGCCTAAACTGATGCTAACTGACAGATCATGGCTGTGTGTCTCAGAGACAAAATCAAAATATTTTAATGAATAAAATGTGTATTACAGCAATTGCACCAAGAACCATGTGAATAGTGAGGAAACTTGTGCATGCTGGAGCTGTGTGGCCATGATGTTGATTTCCATGGCTCATCAGATCCCACGATGTCCTGCTAAGACATTTTGAGCTAGGATCAGTCATGTCAAGATGGGTTCCAGGGCTCAGCCCCTCCACCTGCATGAAACACCTTGCCAGCAGTCTCGGACTTCCAATGCCTTCCATAAATCTTTTGCAGTAATTAACTACCCAATTCTCACATTGTAAGTGTATGTTGAATTACAGAATCAGCATTCAAGTTTGAATGGTTTTTCCTGTCTGTAATGTTGCTTAGATTTGGAGCTAATTTTTAAAGGAAGTCCTTCAAGATGCAGTTGAAATAGTCTGCACTGGATTTCTCACAACTCATTTGATGCTATTTTCCAGTCAGCACATCTAGTTCAAGACCCCTCTCTTCCATCATTCGAAGCTCTGGAACATTAAACACTGTCTTGTGTTATAGTTTGAATATGAGATTACTTAAGTAGCTGTGAATATCTCAGCAACATATCTGCTCTACAAAGGGAACACACATTTGGATGCTGCCTGAAATGCTAATATTTTACAGAGAATTATATAGAGCTGTTCATTAACTACTTATTTTTGCCTTTGTGCAATATTCTACAAAATATGTTTCTAAACTCTAGTTCAGCAACTAAACCAGTGATTTTATTTGAAGTGCAGCACTAAAGAGCTGGCTTTTAAAACATTTAGCTCTGATTTTGCATTTTAAAAGTATGCTAATAGTATGAAGGATCAAATTGCTAGAATGTTTTTATGGAATGAGATTTTTTGTTAAAGTTTACATAGTAAAGTAAAATTGGGTATAAATAGAATGTAGTCAATTAATTCTTTTGAGCTAATTTATAGATTAGACTACATTCTGTATCCCATGAAAGTTAATAGGAGTCCTTTTGCTTTGATTTATACGGTGTCCAGATACCATCTCCTGAATTTGGCATATCTTTAGTATGTGTCTTAGTGAAAAACTTGTCTGATGTGACTACATGATTGCTTTCCAAAATTTTTTACAATGGAATGCATTTTTAAGTACAGTATTATGAAAGGGTGTGTGTACACGTGTCTTTCATACCAGTTTGATATCTGTATGTGTTATTACTGTTACAGCAGCCTATTATTACTCAGGCAAACAGGCAGTACATTAGGTGTAAGTATAGGAAGTAAAATACCCATAAGAGTCCTTTACATAGGCTTCCTTCCCAGTGAGTAATAGTATAGCAACCTGATAAAAGATAGGTATTTTGCATTTAAATAGTCTATAGTAAGGACATATATAATAAGGATAGTTTTGTTACACACAAGCATATTTGGAATTCACCTATATTGGAAGTGATCTTTGTGACCTACTCTGATTTTCATTTTTAATCATTGTAGAATCTTAATTCAGATCATACACTGCTAATATCTTTGCTAATTTTATTGTTAAAATATTGTTAATATCATACATTGCTAAAAAAAAAAAAAAAAGGAAGTTGTAGCCAAACTGTATAATGTGGTTGCTTTTATGATGAAGCAAAAAGCCCACTGCACTAAAGATCATGAAAATGCCAGCTATATTCCCAGTTGTGACACTGGCCTGCTGTCTGCCCTTGAGCAAGTTACATCATGAGTCTGTATCTTGGTATGATCACACAGTGCAATACTTAGCTTCCTTGGAGAAGCGTTTTAAGATTGACAAATGAAAACCTACTGTATAATACACTATCAAATGTAATTATTATTGAGTTACCAGTTACCATTATTGAGTTATTAACTTGGCAAAAATGTGTCTAGAACAAAAAGGGCAGCAAGATAAAAGCAAATACTGATAATGTCTCTGTTCTTCCCTCTGTGTAGACATTGGATGGTAACGGAAACAAATCCTTCATGTGTTGTCTGAGCCCAGCAGGGAAACAGAAATGCTTTCCAAAAAGAGAGAAAATACAGAAAAATGCAAGCAAGAAAGGAACTAATCCTTCATATTTATCTAGGAACTCCTGAACCTCATTTAGATAGGTATATTCTTTCTTGGGGCAAATGACTTAATTGAAATTAATGTTATATGATCTATAAAAATATTTTTTCAGGTCTCTTGGCTTTTCTAAATGAAAATTGAACTTTCTAAGGCCTTTCTCTACAATATAATAAGCTTATTTTTAGTATCATGAATGCCTAATAAAGAATGTTTTATCCACCTGTAGGAAAGTTTGTTATTCAAACCTTGAAGAAAACACTGCAAAATATTGTATATGGAACCATTATGTCCCTGCTACAATATAAACATTGCTAGGAGCTATTCAGTGATTTTGAAGACAGGAAAGCTAGAATAGCAAAGAGTAGAAAACACTTGAAAAAAGTATCTGCTCTAAATACTTACAACTCTAAAATATACTTGTATAAGTAATTAAAATTAAGTGTAACTTATATCCTTGTTACTACTTTCATTTTTGTATGACACAATAATGAGAAAAATAAAATAGATGTATTTAAATAACAGCACCTGTAGCTGTTTCTTTTGAAAATGATTGATGTGAAAAGTTTTGAAGGACAGAAGTGGTTTCATAAATGGTGTTATAAGTTATTCTATTATTATTTTTAAATGTCTTGTTTGTGGCTCCAGTCTATGCTAAAACCCAACTTTACAGTAGTAAGTGAAGAGTGATTCTCATATGTTGGGTGTTTTTGTTAAGGAATCGTTTTGATTATGGCTGAAACTGACTCCCCAAGCCAACCGTCTGTACAAAGAAAAAGCATTAACTGTAGGGATAGAATTGATTAGTGAACATTCCTGTCTGGTAGCATAAGTAAAGACATCAAGGGAGGTGGAAAAGAAATACATAAATCAGCAATCAGAGAAGACAGGGCAAAAGAGACCTGAGAGGTCATATAATGCATCCCTGCCTCAAGGTAAGATCAACAATACCTATGTCAGTCTTGACAGATGTTTGTTTAATTCTTTTTAAATGCCTGCAGTAATAGAGATTTCCTAACTTCCTTGGCATATTATTTCAGTTGGTAACTATCCTCACAATTCAGAAGTTTTCCCCAACTCCTAACCTAAATTTTCTATCCTACAGCTTAGTTTTCTCTTATTCTCCCAGTGAGTATCAAGAAGAACACACTCCACTAACATCACAGAAACCTTTCACCTTTTTTGAAAATTGCTACCATATTTTTATTGGTGAAACAGCTCCATTCCTTCTCAGCCTCTCTCATTTCTTGAACATTTGGAGTGCAAACGGAGGCTCTAAAAAGGAAGATTCCTTCCTCCTTGTGGAGATTCAGAAAGTTCAGTTTTCTCCTTTGTCCCACTCAAAATCAAAATCAAGCCCCAAGAGAGCGTGTGAAAGCATATTTTAACCCTTACCTCAAAAGATTACCCATAAGTGGGTACTGGTTACAGTAAAACATTGATTCCGCCTTGGTGGTAACCCATCTAGCCAGTGCATTCTTGTTGGGCTGCATCCTGTAAGTGCTGGCCGTAACTCAAGTGGGTTTTACACCTGTGTTGGCAAAAACTGAGTTACTGAACTTGATCTCATTGAAGCTCTTTCTTTTATCTTCTGAAGCATTTTGTCTTTGCAATGTGTATTTGTGTTGTCTACAGAAACTCAGCACATCTGAGAAGACAGCATCTGGTGTATGGAGGCAGAAGGGGAGGCAAGTGCTAGCCAAGTGTCAGAATCTGCTGCTCAACAACAGATGCATTTGGGGCAAATAATCAACCAAGGTACTGCTGCTTTTCTCCAACAATGCCTTAGGGAGTATTTGCAGTTCAAAAGTATAATAACAGCAAATAAACATTTGGGTTAGGAAAAAAAAAATAAAAAAATCTGAGTGTGTGCATATTCATAAGAAACTTCCATTACCTTACCTTTGCTGTCATTTTAACAGCTGCAAGTATGTGCTGCCTGTGATTGGGCTTCACTGGTTGTAAACTGGTCGGCCAACAAAATAGCTAGTACCAATGAAAGCCAGGAACTGGTTTACAGCTCATTTGTTAATTATCTATGAGGTTTAACTAAAGATACTTATCAGTGATTTTTTTAATTTTTATTTTTTATACTCAACTACAGAACATTGCAGCCAAAAATGACAGAGTAGAACATTGTACTTGACTTAACTAACTCAGCAGCAAGAAATTTAGGTTCAGCTTCAGCAAGCAGTAGATTGCAAGTTACATTGATATTGGTCTACGTTCATTAGTCTTAGCTGAAAGCCAGTGTTTATTGGCACTTGTATTTTTCTAGCAACTAAACAAATAACTCTGAGTATATTTAGGCATTTCACTGAGGCACAGCAGATCACTATAGAAATGGATTACCTGGGTAATGTTGGAAAGATGCTTTTCTGTTTAATATCTGTGAAATTCTAGGCAAGAAATCCATGGTAAATAATTTACAGTAATGGCAAGGAAAAATATGTTATTTTCCCTTTGCTATCTTTCTTTCTCTCTGAAATATGTTCACCTGTCACAGCCTGACTTTTATCAAAACACCTGGAACTTCTGAAGCCTTAAATCGAGTTGCCACTGAGGAAGCAAACGTATATGTGTAATGTAACTTGGCATCACCATGCAGAACACCCAGCTGCCATATTTCCTATCATTATGATTATACTTCATGAATTATTTCATAAACTGACCATTTTTTGTGCATTTCAGAACTGGTTAATTAGCACCATGTTGTTAAGAACAAGGTTGAGACTTAAAGAAACAAGATTCTTCTTGGAAAAGATGCCATGGTTAGTTATTATCTGCACTTCCTAAAATAAATGACTTCAGTGCCTAGGTTTGCCATTTCAAACCTGGAGAAGCTCCTACTAACATGCATAGTGGTATGTATAAAGAAAGAGGCCTCTAGCCAGGACCCATACCAGTTGGTCAAAATTAGTAATTTTTGAGATGCAGTAAGTTGGACAATGATAAATACCCAGTCCAGCTCTCCCAGTCTGCATTCCCTTTGTGGCAATTATATCCTAAAATGGCTCAAAGTTGAACTTTGTCATCATAGTGGAGGGGATCAGGAATTCATGACTAAGATAATGCATCTTGAAAATGTCTCAAAAACATCAAAAAGCTGATGAAGAAAATCCTGTCATCTCGGTCTATATTTTTCAGCTGCTCTTAATTTGAGCCTATTCGAATTTATAACACTTCACATACTTCAATGGAGCATGGGGGTAGTGTGGGTAGTTACTTTTCCTGAGGTGGTGATAGGACATTCAAAGAAGTAGGAAAAGGTCTTTTCAGTCAACATGGTCCCAAATTCCTTATTCCTTAGACTTCAAAAGGGCTCTGCTATTTTAGGATACCAGGAGCCTGAACAAGTGTCCTTTTTCCAGTTGAGATTTTTGCAGGACAGATTTTAATCTTCTTCTTCAGTAAATGTTCTCCCCATCCTTGCAAGCTTCTTAAATCTCCTTCTTAAATATATATATATATATAGTGCTCTGTCCCCTATGTGTTAATGATGATCTAGCAACAGCAGGCAAGTTCCAAATGGAAGTAACAGTGTGTGAAAGAAGCCTGGAAGAGAGGCATAGAAAGTTCTCCTTATTGGTGAATATTCTCCTCATTGGTGAATATTCTTAAATGTAGGCGAAAATGGGGTAATGAGCCGTCTGTCCATGTATATATCTGTTTGTTTATTTTTACTTTGCTCAGGTAACACAGAAGACAGAATAGAAATATGTAAAGGAAAAGTTTGGAAACTTTGGAAAAGTATTTCATTTGTTTGCTTTTCTCTCCTCCCATAGAAAGATCAAAGAGTCTTTATTTAAAATATTGGCATTCTTATGAAAGTGGTATAAGGTTTAAAATACATATTTTGTTTCCCACGATCGTTATGTAGTGTAATTTTTACTGAAAGAAGTTTATGTAGGTTAATGTATTGACATGTGGAATCAAACCATGCTCCTTCCCAGGCCCCACTGTATATTCAGTCTTACTTTAAGTTTAAATATTCAGCTGTACATATCATCATGTAAAAAATATTAACCCTTAAAAATGACTGTGGAACTACACGTTGCCAAAGGTGGAATAATGCTGCTTGTGTGGCATGGAGCTGGCAATGTACAAATAATAAAAGTGATAAATTTCATTTAAAAAAATAATAATAAGAAGAAAATGTTCTGTAAGTAAAATAATTTCTGCAAACACTGTAAATGAACTATAGTGAGCTTCACAGAAAAATGAAAATACTTTAAAATAATTTCACCAAAATTGCTACAATAAATTATGAGGCTACTTTCTGAAGGAGAAAGTCCCGTCTAATCTTGTGAAGGTCCCAGATATTGTGCAGTCCACTTTGACATATTTAGTACCAAGAAATGGCAAACATTTCCAGAACACAAATCTTGTACTTACAGGATACCAGCCCCCATAATACTTCCTAAACAATCTATAAATAATTCTCATGTGAAAAGTTATGGACAAAACTGAGTCTGATGGAAATTTCAGCTGCAGAAAGTCCACTGTAAGAAAACTGGTGGCATTTGAATGAGAATATTTCTGAAGGCTCGTTTGGCATGAAAGATAGCAAAGGCCATGCTCAGGGTGAGGACTGTGCAGGACAACCAGGAAGAGGTCATCTAGCAGTGATTCTCACCATTTCAGCTCCTGAGGAATTCACTAACCGCTAGATGACCCCTGAATGACTGGGATACACAAGAGTGGGAGAGAGACAGAAATCTCAGCTGCCCCATCCTCAGACTTTCTCATGGGACACAATAGATCTACTACATGGAGACAGGAGCAATTTTCAGGTCATTGTGCTGAATCCAGATTTTTTTGCTGTAGTATCAAATTTTAATTATGGCCTAAATAAAGCTCTTCTACCCTGCTTTCTGAAAGGATTATTTTATTGAGTATTTAAAATTTTATTTACAAGACTATATTGCTGACCTGTATAACATAGCCCTATACCTACAGGACAATGGAATCGCTCTTCAGCTAATTGCTTCTATTTCATCTGCAGTGCTTAATTTTAATTTAAAATAATTTCTTTGTCATTCTTCTTAACTTTTCTATTATTTATCTATTTATTTATTGGGCAGTGAGTTTATTCAAAAATAATTAATCCTTAATATTTACTTTTTTTTTTTTTTTTTTTAATTTTTAAAATCTACCTTCAGGATCAGTAGGCTACAGATGTATTTATTTATTTATTTATTTATTTCAGTTTCTTTGGAATTAATGTCTTCCTATTACCAACAGAAACATTGATACTTCAATAATTTTCCCCCTAGAAAATTAGAAACCAGATGAATAATCTATGTAACTCACCCATATTTCTTTTTCAAATGTCATCTTATTTTGGGACATTTATTTTTTTGGATTGTATTATTCACTACTATATGACATAGTCTTTTTTTAGAGAAAATGTCAAGACAATTTAGAGAAATTTTCTTAGAAGGGTGTTAGTATATTTTATTTTAAATATAAATATAATTTTTTTACTTATTTATGAAGGGTAAGTATCCAAAATTTCTGGGGACATATATTGTATATACATACATACATTGCATAGACCTTAATACACAGCTTTGTAGCTGTTATTGGTTAAGCCATCATTGGTGAATGCATGTATCCTGAGCTACATGAATTCTTCTGAGCTTGGAAAGCTTTTTTGTAAGGTATGATTCCCATTTCTTCATTTCTTTTGGATTTTTCCATATTTTCAAAGAAATTCTCAGTTTATAAACAACTTTGTATATTTGTTTGGTTTGGTTTTGGATGTTAAATATTCTCTTATTAGTAGAGCCCACATTTCTGATTTTTACATTTTCAGGTTTTTTTGAACAAAACTATGTTTTATATGTTCATTTGAATTTTTAAAAAGTAAATCAAAATTGTATTGTTTGGTGATGTGGATATGCCTGTTTCTGTTTTTATTTTCCCCTTCCTATCCTTCTTATTTCCACTTAATTTTAGGCAAGCACATAACATAAAACAGAGGGGAGAAGAAATATTTTTGGCTGAAGACATTGGAGTAAATCACAGCTCTTGTGAGAAAATGTCATGAATATCTATGTAGAACAGAAAAGACTTAGATTTTACGAGAAAGAGATAGAGAGAAAAGTGCAAGGACTCAATTTATCTACATCTGAATGATAAAGGACTGACTGAACCCTTCTGGTATTGAAATCTATGCTTTCAGAGAGAGTATTTTTAATTTTTTAAGATAGTATTTTGGTCACTAAATCATTTATAATTCGTAAGGACAGAAGGGACCATTGTAATGATACAGCTTGACCTGTACAGTACAGGCGATAGTACTCCCTAAATTAATTCCCACTCAAAAAAGAATATATCTTTTGGAAACATAGCTTACTTTAATTTGAAAAATCTGTTGATGAAGAACTCTGTCATGTTTTTGGCAGCTTTTGCTTTACCAAGTAAACTGTCTTTTATCTCAACCTACAAGTTCTCACACTTTTACCTTTCTGATTCTCTCCTCCATCCCACCTGGGAAGAGTGAGTGAGTGGATATGTGGTACTTAGATGCCTGCCAGGGTTAAACAACAGCAAACTCACAACTCTGGCAGACTTAAGAGATTTTGTTACTTCAGCTCTTAAAAAGCATGCATTTTGATCTAATCCACACAAAGCTGTCTTGAAATTCTGTGGCTCTTGCCTCTCCTTTCTAGGCTACCTAAGCATTTATTATGAATATCTATTACTCATGTAAATATCTGTGGACTGGTTGAATCAAACTTTCAATATCTTTGTTAAACTCAGAGATTGTCTGTGATTGTTCTCAAGTGCAGAAGGCATTTCCCATTCCTTCATTTCTGCTGTTTTCTGACCATCTTTTCAGTCTATTGAGATCCTCTTGAATGGCAGCACAGCCCTCTGAGGTATCAGCCACTTCTTCCAGCTTTGTATCATCAGCAAACTTGCTGAGGAGTCACTCTACCCATTGCCCAAGTCATTGATGAATAAGTTTAACAATACTGGTACTAGTTTAACAATACCCAGTATTGACCCCTGAGGGACACCACTAGCTACATGCCTTCAACTAGCCTCTGTGCCACTGTACTGCTTTTAACCCTGTCTTCAGCAAGGTGCATGAAAGGTTCAGCTCTCTCATTAGGCAAGTTCATTTCACAGAGACACAGGGTAGTGTCACAGCGGATCCTACAGCAACTGGACCCATCTTAGAAAACGCATGCACACAAGCAAATGATACCCCTTCCAACCGTTTTCACTTTTCGGTGAAAGAAAACGGTGCAATAGTGACTACAGCAGTGATTTCATACTATTTTCTCTAATGATTTCCTTGTGAAAGGAGATGTATTTCACTGTAACATAATACCTGAAAGATGTTTGGCTACTCATTTCACCTGTGTAGTCCACACGGGTTGATGCTGCAGATGGGAAGCTGTCTCTGTTTCTCAATGTTCAAGAAAGAGTTCTAGCCGTTATATATATTTTTTATTTTTCTTTTTATTGGCTAGTTATACACAGGATACCTCTGGCACATTGTTCTCTTTAGATGGTTTCCAGCAATATGTCCATCACTGCAGTAGCTCGACAGCTCTTACTCCACTGCACTGGGAAGAAAACTTGTAGATGTAAGAAAATAGATGTGTATGTCTGTGTGTGTGCTGTTGATGTTCATCATTTGTGCTTTTCAAAAACACCTTGAGTTAATAGTATGCTATACATAACTGCTCATTCTTATTCTGTATGAGTGAGTCTTTGTTCCCTGAATTTGCCATGGGCATTCTGGTGTTTCAACTTTATCTCTGACATACCACTAAGATCATGTTCTTTTGCTGGCAGATTTAAAACAAAACAAAAACAACAACAAAAACCAACCCACAAACCAAAAGCAGAAAACCCCCTAACAAGCATATGTAATTCCCTTATCCATTTTAACATAAGCATATGAATTACCTTTTTAATGTGCATCAAGATTTTTGCCAATTCTGGATCTATATTATTTTAGTAGGTTAAATATTTGTTCATTTTACTGTGCTATGTGAACTACTGAATAGCCTTAGCTTTTAATTAAAAAAAATAGCAAATATATTGGTCTTACACTGTTTTCTGGATGCTGCCTAGTATTCATACTTTTCTCCTCAAATTTCCTTTGCATTCTTTTGGATCTCTTTGAAGTGAGTGGCATGGTTTTAATGTTGACCCAAACTGAATTGGTTACAGTAAATAAGAAAAACATTTTAATATAAAGACAGCATAGACAAAGATGATAAAGATAATTTCAGGCATATAGAAAAAGCAGACAAGGAAACTGAAATCAAGCAATTTCTACTTGGGTCTGGTAGATGACTGATTTCACACGCTTTTCAGCATAGGAATGTGGATGTTCATGAAAACTTGATCAAGAGCCATATCCCCAAAGCATTTGCATATCTGAAATAGAGTTTACAAAGATTTTAAAGGCCTACATCCAAGACTGTCATCCAAAACTTCATTTGTTCAGACAGACTTAAGCCTGAAAACATCACTGAACTTCAGCAGCCGTTTGTGGAAAAAAAAAAAAAAAAAAAAAGTTAACTGTGAGAAGCTGACCTAGTCGCAGTCAGCTGTAGGGAATGGCGTAATGCATCTCCTTCTGCTGCCAACAAGGCTGAAGTCACGACAGTCCCTCGAGTACGTCCATGCCTGCCGCTCATTATTACACAGCATGGCTCATAATTACCTGTGTGGTAGAGAAGTATTACATAGTGTATTGCTTATTGTCGTGAAGAACTGCAGAAAACGGTAAGGAAGCCTCAAAATATGTTTATGTGTTATCAGGAGAAAAATAGGGTCCTGATAGTTACATTAAAAATTTGAAGGTGATTATTGGTGATGTTGAGTAAGCAGAGCCGACCCCAGAAGCTAAGGGGTTTGAATAAAACCGTTCAAAGTAAGTGCGTGCTCTGTTGTCTAAGGAGACAGTGAAGTGGATAAGATATACTCAATAAAACATTTAGTATAGGATGTACTAATGTAGAGTGCTAGTGGATTCAGATTAGATTTGAATAGGCTGCTGTTATGAAGGCAAGTGTTTAAAGTAACACATAAACTATCCAGTGTCTGCTTATGTAGTCTAAAAGTTAGTTTTTAAGCTGACCCCATTTCATTGTTTGGTTTGCATAAGGGCTGGGTTAGATAGTGTAGCCCACATACAGGGGATTGTAAAGAGAAAGTTTAACCAAGGAATCCACAGCGATCTTACCAATTTGTTTCACATGGATTTAAAACTCTTCTTGCCATATAGTGAGCACAAAAGAGATTCTGACAAGGAATGGTCATTTATTCTTGGAAGCAGCAAATCTCCAACAATTACTTTGGTTTTGCTCTGTTCTGGTATAATTAATAGAGAAAGTCACTTATGCTTTTAAAAAAGAGGGCTCACTTGTTTCCTTTTTCCTTTTGAATAATTTCTTTCTCATCTGTCAGAGAAGGTATGGTTTGGCTTTTTAGAAGAATATTTAGTATGTGGGCAAGGCTGCCACTGATTTTAGCATTCTTGTTTCTCAAAATGGAGAACTAAACTTAGTAAAAAGCGTATATGACAACATTAAATTTCTATCAGAGCTGTGTATATTCACTGTGGCAATATACACCCAAGATAGATGAGGCCTTGTCTGCCAGCTTTCCACTCCTGACATCATCACATACTTGTTTTTTAGGGTAAATTCTAAAAACTTGTGAAATGTTGTATTTGTGCATTTTTGCCTCTACCGCTAAGTCATTATTGTCTCATCTCTCAGAAAAAGTATCATCCAATTTTAGAAGCAGACTTCACATCCATTGTTTGGAAGAGATATAGACAGTTTTGATTGTGTTTTGTGTTATAAACAGCAAACTTACTACAGAAATAGCTGGACTTATTGCGGTAAAAAAACCCTCTATGCTGAGGGCACTGTTTGCATGAAAAGCCTTCTGTACATAATGTGAAAGTTTCTACAACTGAGAACTGCACAGTAGTAGTAGTTAGGGCTTTATTACTTAGTTCTAATTTGTATTGATGGCCTAAAAAAAGTAGCATGCTTTGCAGTTCTATGAAAGAAAAGATTATAAATGGAGATTAATTATAATTTTGCTAGCTCAGTACTTGTAAAACTAAAGCAATTTATATTCTTTCTCTTAATGATCTCCATTCCTGATTGCAGTAATGTAATCTAATTGTGATTATGATAGTATCTGAATCATGTGGGCCTCTATGTGATTGGAACTACTCTTTGCATTAAAAAGTAATTTTGGAGTAATGATAAAAAGTTACTGTGGAAAATTGGCAAGTAATATATTTTACTCTGTATCTTAAGTTTCTGCTTTCATTTTTGATTATATCTTATAGCAAGGATAAGTATGATACTATATCAAGGATTTATTACATCAAAGACTTATCAATGATAACTATGAGTATCAAGGATAAGCATGATATTATTGGAATAACACAGATATGGTTGAGGCAAGAAATTGAGGTTTTGAGATACTAGTCTGGAGTTTGTGGAGAGAATGGGGAGACAGAGGAGGAGTTGTATCAGTATTCCTGGGAGATGAATGTCTTCAGAGAGAAATGCTGCAAGTATTTTGGCTGACATAGCAATGTCAATTTTGATAAAAGTTAAGCACAGTAAAGGTAGTCAGGTGGTTTTCTGAATGATTCTTTGAACTTTTAGTTCTTTGCTTGCAGATGAGAGAGGCCTTCAAGAGAGCCAGAACTTTGATAATGATGGCTTTTAATTACTCCATTATTGACTGCAATAAGTATGGTAAAACTAAGGAAGGAATACTCATGTCTCTAAAGGCAATGTAAGATTGCCTCCAGTTTCTTGTGCACTTTATTGAATTGTCTTTCAGAAACTATTTGAATTAATTCAAGGATTTGAGCCAAGGGTAATAAAGGGTGTTGAACTTGAGAGGTATGAAGGATCCAGCAATCTCAACATCATTTGATTTAAAATATTTGTTGAGGAGTAAGAAGCAGTGCAAGTCTTATGGCAGGCTGACTTTGAGGGAATGCAAAGTGTGCTAAGGAATTTTTATCAGGATTTTATTATAATGTATGGTAAATCTACTGAAGAAAATTGGAATATATTTCAGAAACAGTTGGAGGACATTTGAAATTCATCCTGGTTTAAGTCTAAAGGAGGATAAAGGTAACAATGCCCAATGTGGCTAAGTAGGGTTGTATAGTAAAGAGTAAGATAAGCAGTAAGCACAAGGTGTTGAAAAAAATGTACAAAATCTGGTAAGGTAGAGCAGTTGAAAGGCTATATAAGATAGTCAGAAGCAAACTGAAAGGCTAATTAGAAAAGCAGAAAGGGAATGCTGAATGCTAACTGCAGAAAAAATATTTCAGATGATAATAATATCCTGTGAATGTATTCCAGAAAATTGAAAAGAAGAATAGATCTACAAATCATGATAGTGTGGACAAAGAGATAATGGATTTGTTTAGCGGGTTTTATTTTTGTGTGTGAATACACAGAGGCAGATGGGTGGATGGATGGGCAGATGGAGAGCTGTTGAACAAAGGAAGAATATTTTGCTTTAAGTTACAACATGTGTATCCTCACCTGAAGAACTGACAAACATGAGATATCACAAAATTAATTTCATAAGCAGTTAATGTGACCTGACTGGCAGTACTAGATGCAAAAAATCAATCCGGTTTCAGATTGTCAATCAAACTTTAAAGAAAACCAGAGCAACTGATACCATTCATTTTGGCCAGCACCCAAAAACATGACACTGTAACCTGTAACTATGTAAGGAAAGCATGAGCAGAGGAGGTATGCAGCAGGTAAGGGATATATCTCAGGTACCTGAGATAACATAGTTATAAGCCTGGTGTGTTGGCCTCTGTGTCTGATAAGGCTCTGTTTTGGCCAGGGTCTTGCCACCAGATGGTCCCCTGATAACGAGCTGGGCACAAAGCCAAGACGTCTGGCTCCGGCTTGCATTTTGCTTTGACCCTGCACCATACTTCAGACTTGAGTCACCAAGTCACCCAACCACAACCAACATGCACTGTCAGGTGGGTCTGGTAGGGCTCTGCCATGTCTGTGCATAGTATGCCACTCTGCATGTAGAAACAGGAACAGTTTTTAAAAAAAAAAAAAAAAGGTTACTTACAAAGCTGCAAAGATTCATTTTCATTCATCTTTTAGCTTCAAGAACAGGGTTCCAGCATTCCCGTCATGAGTTACAAAGAGCTTGACTCACTCATTACTTTTGTTGCATACTTGTAATCTTGTAATTTCTCCTAGCTGTTGTTTGCCTCTCCTAATGGTTTTCATATAAAAGTTTGGGCTAACCTATAGCTTTAGCCTGGCTTGCAATAATAAATGCACACAAGAATTGTTTTCTTCAGAATGTCTATTTCTTTTCAGATTTATTTTTTTTTTAATAGCCAGTATTATTATTGTGAATTCCCCCACGATGCAGTGGTTTGCTCCCCCTGCTGTCTCTACAACAGCAAATTAACCAATCTTTTTGCCCACTGAGAATATATATTGATAACATTGATGCATAGGATAATTTTGTTAAAAACAAAGACTTCTAGCAAAAGGAGGAGGGAGCCGTACTGTACTTAAATAAGCCAACCAAGGGAATATTCCATATTCTAGTCCCCAACAGCACTATGTGCTGAGCAAAACAGTTGACAAAAATTGATCAAGTGGAAAAGTGGAAAGATTACTTACTTTTCTAAAAGACTACTCCAAACAAGAGAGATTTACCAAAAAAAAAAAAAAAAAAAAAAAAAAAAAGGAGGGGGGGTAGTGTATATTATTAAACATCTTTGTGTCTGAGAATGCTTAAATACATATCTTGGAATAGCTCAGTTTTACTGCAAAAAAAATTTGCTGCTTTAGACTAAGCCCCAGTTAGATGTGTTTCTGTAACAAGCTTTGCTTTTCATTCCAATGATCTAATCTGCTGACACTTTCCTTTGAAACTGATCTTGTTTTACCTGGTCAGGTTCTGAATTGCCCGCAGACACCTGTAAGGCTGAGGAGAAGCCTTGGTCTGCACAGGGTTGCAGAAATCTGCTAAAATTATCAGTCCTGTTCTTGGATGCCTTTTGCTGCAACTGCGTATGTCAGTGGCTGTTTAAAGAGCTATCTATTTAAAATACGCTCCCCTCTCTTTTAACAATAGCTGAAAATTTTCCTCTTTGCACTGTAACTGTCGCTGCCTATGACTATATGCCCACTGATATTTGAGGGCATTAGGGGCATTGTAATGAATGGAGTGCAGCCATGGAGGGAAACATGACCTGGGTGTGGGGCATCCCCCCTGTTCGAACAGGGACAGCAGAGGTGGCAGCACCACCCCACTGGGGCACCCCAGCCAGGCTGGCTATCACTATTTCATTTAACATCTCCGCTTTGGAGAAAAAAAAAAAAAAAAAAGCCAGGCTAAAAGGCTTCCGAAAGGAGGCTGGCAGGAAAATGTCTCTTGCGGAGGGCCAGTCTCTCAGCAACGCCGCCCTCCTGAGGTGTCAGGAGTTGGGGGCCCCTTGCCCCCGCCAAGGAAGTTCCTCGGGTGTCTGTTAGACATTGAGCGCTTTGTGATAGGCCGCGGGGCCTGCCGGCTGTCAGCCCACTCCCTTAAGGGAACTTGACAGATCTTAAAAAAAAATCAATTTTAAGCTCACATGCCCCAGTGGGTGCCAAAGCCACTTCAGAGAGGCTGAAAGATGGCTGAGTCGACAGGATTTGACTTCCAGAGGTAGAAAGGTGACAAACTCCATCATGAGAAAGGGGCAGCTCAGGGCCTCAGAGGCCGAACCTGCTCCCAGGATCCGGGGCCTGGTGTTGTATTGAACCTATTTATCTCTTTCATGGGCCCAAGGTACCACGGGGAAAGAAAAGTTGTTCAAAAAACGCTGGCAGAATTCAAGGGTGTAAATGATGAATTACTTTTCATCAGCTGAAAGGAAACATACTCCGGAACAATACTGAAAGGGAGCAGGAGCATCTGACCTCCTGCTTCAGAGCAGCCAATATCTTCATTCAAGAAGACAACCATGAAATTACACAGAAAATGGGATTGTCATGAACAGCCCCTTGAAATCTCAGTATACAGTCATTACTGCATGGGAAAAAGCCTTCATCCACACATCATAACTTGTAACAGACAAGGGGGTGTGTGGGGGGGGGGCGAGGCTGGAAAACCCTGAAAACGGGCCTTGGAGTTACCAGTAGGAATGTAGAAAATATTTGTTGATTCAAACTTTTCCCCTCTAGTCTCCCAAATCATTGTCAACAGACATAACAATGTTCTAACTTGATAGTAATACTGGCTTTTTGGCCACAGACAGCTCATTGGAGCTGTTTTGTAAATCAAAAGAAAGGAAGAGCGGGGGAAAGCCAATCTATCGCTTTATTTATATTATCAGTCTTTGGTGAATGATTTATCATTTAAGTGCTTTGAGAAGAGAGTCCAGAAACCATTGTCCAATTAGTGCTGCCCTCTTAAACCACATACTATAAATATTCGTAATTATCAGAATCAAAAAACAATGTTCATCAGAGCTTCATACTCAGGGTAACAACTTATTTTCTGGATTTGCCTCACAAAATTTATATTTATCCAAATTAGGCAGAGAATAGAAAGCAAATGAGGCTGTTGGTTTATTTGAGAGTGAAACCAATCACAGAGAATGAGAAGACAGGAATACAGGGATAAAAATATAAAAAATAACACATTTAACTGTTTATTTCTTTATTCTTGCAGAATTCTACATTGACTTTAATTAAGCTAGCCCTGGGCTAGTGGGCATGGGTAGGATTTTTTTTTTTCCTTTTTTATTTTTTAATTCCTCATTAGGCTGTTTTTTCCTTAGCTCTTGTGGCTCTAATGACTAGTCCCATTAAATAGGTCAATGGGCTTCTTTTATTTCAAGTTTTATATAGACTCATATTCCACTGAATCTTAAACACTGAACACCCAAAGTCTTTCTAGGCATATTTCTTCATTCCTGTTGATACATATGTATTTATTTCTCTTTTCCCTTCTCCCCACACCAGCTGAGCTTTAATTTCAACATACCTGCAGAAAGCTCTGGAAAGTCTGGGCCAGACACATGCAAAACTATGTCCCAGGTAAGTGCTTGGCTGAGCTTTGCAACATGTTGGCAGCAGCCAGGAGGAAGAAGAGGAGGGAAGGTGCTCTGTGTGCCTGTGCACCACCTTCTCTGCCCTTCCCCTCTCCAGCTAGGAATGCTGTTGGCAGGACCGGGGTAACATAAATGTGTATGGCCACACCATATAGTTGTCTATGGAGACAGCCGACCCAAAGAGCAAAGGAGTCTGACATGAGCACAAGCAGTGCATAAAAGGGCTGTTGTCTCAGAGGCAGGCTTCTGTGGGAGGGCCACTGCACAGACTCCTGCCCAGTGGAGCTGGTATCACACTTTGCAGGACTGAGGGACTCAGACTGATGTGAATGTGACAGAGAAGTTGCCTTATGAGAGAAAAAATATTAACCTAGAAAAAAATAATATGCATATATATATATTTCCTAGTTAAAAAAAAAAAAAAAAAGAATTAATTAGAGAGTGAGAATGTGTTGCATATGGCTTTCCCTGATGGACAGCCTAGAACATAATGTTCTATGTTCTTATGTTCTAGCATTGCACATGAGGTGTTCCTGCCTCCATTTCTGCTTTTCAAGAAGGAAACAACAAAAGAACAGTGTTTCCTAAATTTTTCTGTAACCCACAATACAAATAACTGTACGCATGTGATTTAGAAGCAGTTGTGGATGTTTTAAGAACTGTGGTACCCTGTTGTTCTGGACAGTAGTCTATAGGGAGTATCCCTGGAGACATCAGGTTGGTGCCTTAGTTTTCTCTGTGGCAGAGCAGTTGCTCTTTGCTTGTGAATGATTCACAGCCAGAAGAGAGAAGCAACACTCTGGACTTATCTGAATGCTTTCCAGCCTACTTGATTTGCTGCATCAAGACTGTAAGCTGGGAGTGAATTCTCTAGGTCTGCTCCCATCTGCTTACCAGGTCCTTGAAATATGTTTTTTTGTTGGTGGTGGTGGTGGTGGTGGTTTTATGTTTGTTTGTTAGTTTTTGTTTCCATGCAATCTTTTAGTAAAGAAGTCCTTAGCATAAAAACATACTGTTCAAAATATTCAACATCATTAACGTATCAGGTAAAAATACAGAAAACATATGTGAGCAAACTGGGAAAAGTTGTGGTCTGTCTTTGCCACAGGTAGAAACACGGCCATTGTTGTGCACTGTACAGGAAACTAGGTGATTGTGAACTAGTTCAAGATTCAACTTCAAAGTCTGACCCCTTCAGATCATTTGAACTATGTTATTTCAAGTACAGCTTGGGCTAAAAATATATATCTGAGTCTCAGCTCATACCTCCTCAGTCTGTACTCAAACCATTTCAAGAGTGTATGAATCAGCCCATCTGAGCTGTCTGCGTCTCTCTGCTGGCCCTGAAAGGAGTCCATGTCGGCCTTCCTCCCCAGCCCTTTGCCTTAAGCACAAGTAGATGAATCTTACAATCGAGCTTCAATTTGTAGAGTAATTAGGACCTTGACTGTGACAACCTTTATCCTGTCAGCAGTCATGGTTTAGCTTATAGTTAAAATGCCAGTGGCAACTATATTGCAGCCATTCTAAATATATCCCTATTTTAACTAGATGAGGTGATATGTGGTTTTGATTGCCCGTTCCTCCCTTAGAGCTGAGCAGTGATGAAACCAGCTTTTCTGCGATGGGAAAGGAGGGAAACCTCAAAGTATAACCAAAGAGCAGCAGCAGGGTATGGCGAGTATGAACCTGTCACATGCCCTATTCCACAGCAAAAGACATTTTTTATTCTGATCTAACAGATTAGGTGGGTACAGCTAATCAAGCAACTTGATCACTGAGCAATCTTTAATGCTTCAACAAACTGACCTCAAACAATTCAAACACTGTGCAGCTGAAACGTAGTCTTATTATATACATAGAATCTTTTTATTTTTTATTTTTTGTAACCTGCATGTGTTTCAGCACACTTCTAAGGAGCTGTTGTTCTTCTAATTATAATTAAGTCACTTGAAATAAATCTGGAGATAGTAAACTGTAAAAATAGGGAGCTGGTCCATTGATTTTATGGCTAAATCATCACCTCATGTATAAATGATTCTCACATGCCACAACTGATAAACACTACTTTTAGTTTAACAGTAAAAATGCTGCTATTGAAGTGGAAAAATATTTGAAAACGAAAATAAATACCTCTGTTTTTAAGCAGAATACCCTGTACTATTGCACCATTTGGGCCAATCTGAAGACAGATTTTGGCATACAGATCAGTGCTAGAGATGAGGGATCTTCATCTCATTGGGAAACACTCAGTTGTTGCTTCTAGGGAAGGGCGTTTTCTACCCAGACCAGAATTTCTGAAGTATTAGGCACCAGAGAGGCAATTAGTGGGATGTTTGAAAGTGTCTGGGCACTAGATGCCAACTGAGTTTCTAGGTGATTTTTGAAGTTTATGCCTAGACCCCATCTGCATCCCTTGGCATCCAGATACCTTCAAAATGTCAGGTTTAGATGTCTGCTTCCATTTGTGATGGATACAGTCTGTAGCACAACTAATTGTGACTGACAGCACAAAAGGACAGGTGCAAAATTAAAGCACAGGTCTAAAGGTTTGGTCCCTTGTAGTTGATGGACATTTAGTATATTTTTAATGTTTCACTTTCACTGGCTCCTTAATTAAATAAAAATATTTTAGATAGAGCAGCATAAATCAACTTCTTTGACTGATATGAATCCTGTTTACTCTCCAACTCTGAACTCAGCAGGTTAAGTAATTGGGAGACAGAAAAGTTCCTATATTTCTATTTCCAGCTGGTGGTACACAAAAGGCAGGAAGTTATCTCATTAATGGGGCACCAGCTTTATGCAAATTATAGTAACAAAAAGGCTTCCCTTCATACTTTTCATAAATTACCTAATAAAGTAGGAATAAATGGCCATATTCAAGAGCCTTTGTTGTATTTTTAGCACAAGACTCTTTCTGTTACTGCAAATATGACTAAATGCGCCTTGTTCAAAAGGGGTGTTTATGAAATAAGGCCACTCAAAAGCTTTTATTCCTTAACAGCCTTCAGTTACTTTTATGGCACAAAATTAACATAATTAGTCACAGAGAATAGATGACATAAGCAGCGTGCCATGCACAAAAGGGGAAACCAGTATCTAAGGAAGGTATTTTGAGAGATCAAAAATTTTCAAAGTGCTCAATACTAGAAGGTCCTTTTTATTTGTGCACAGCCTTAAGATACTTTCTTACTCCGTGAAATTCACATAATGAGATGCAGCAGACAGATGACATTAGCGATGAGCCATTAGAAAGAGGTCAGTTTCCTCTGAAAGATAGTCACTGTTCCTGCTCGTCATTAATTTGCAGCTTCAAAGCAGTGAGCATATGATAGTCTGGCATGTTAAGCAAGTTGCAGTTATCTTTAAATAACCATTTTTTTCCAGTTATTAGAAGCTAAAGTTTTTAAACTTCTGACTGAAAGCAAAATTAAAGCACGCAGCAGTGTAAAAAGGCTATGAAGAGATTAGAAAAAGGAAATCAAATATGTTTTATAAATGAAGTTAGCTTTTCCCTGGGGAAAGGCTGTCTTAACTTTTAGTTTAAGAATTTGGGGTTGTATATAGACCTCATAGACCTGATTGCTGGATGAGAAAAAATAACTGTTCAGCTGCTATCTCCTTGTTGATTAACATGCGTTGATCTAAAGTGCAGAAATGTTCAACTATTTAGAGGACATTGAAGATGAGAAACAAAGATATCTGAGAAACTTCAATGAGGTGAGAGAAGGCAAAATGATATGCTTATTGCTTGGTGTGAAGTTTGGTTACATCTCTGGTTTGGCAGTGAAATATATTTGGGTATTATAAAAGGGTTGGGAAGCTTGAATCATGTCTTTTCTATAAATGCTTAGGAAATATGCAGAAGTGTAGTGCAGTAGGCAACAGTCAACTCCAATGCAAAGCACTAAAATCTTCTTATAAAAAGACTTGTCACATCTCCAAATAATGTCACATGTCCAGGCTGGTTCTAAAAAACTCTCTTGTTTTATAATAAATATCCTTTCATTTCTACTCTTCCCTTCATACTTAATGCTGAAGCTATGTCATGGGTGAAGCCTCAGAAGGACCCCAGTTTAAGCATCCCAGTCTCATTTAAGTGCAGACTTAGTCATGGTGCCTGAACAATGCAGAACAGAAGACAGAATTGCTAATGGATTTAAACCGTTCCAGGGTTACTGGAGTTAACACAAGTATGAGGAAATAATAAAGTAATAACCTGCCCTATACACATTATCATTAATAAGAGCCTTTTTTCTTAATTTTGTGGGCTGTTAGATCATGCATCAATATACCCCTAGATAAAGACGCATGAACCACCCAAATTAGAATTAGTTTCTCTGGTTTCTTTCTGTTGCCCTTCTGCAGAGAGGGGCCCCAGCTCATCCCCACACGACTCACCCCAATTCCCCAGGTGCACACTTGGTACAACTCACCCATCCCTTACACTGTTAGCGTAGTCCCTGGCCCAGCTTTGACCAGGGGCAGGGTGTCTTCTTCAGCATAGACACCCCGCTCTGCACTTAGGGAGGTCAGGCAGTCATCACCGTGCTATCCATATCATGTTCCTTGTCCTCAGAGCCCAGTACCACTCCCTGCCTTGCTTAATTATAAACTAATTGAGACACAACCCCAGAGATCCACCTGTGGCCAGCTGCCCATTGAAAGTACCTGCCTATTTCAGTCCATGGCAGGGGAAGTTTAAGCATAGTAGACATCTAGTGTAGGCAACACTAAATGTCTGAAGTAAGATGGGATGAAGCTGGGCTAGTTTCTATGGAAAATCAGATAACTGCACAAGCCCAGGGGCTATCATTCATCTGTAGTGTTTTAATTTAGACTGGACTTTCATTCTGCACTGTGATTTACTTGGGATGAAGCAGGGTTCACTGAGTGAGGAGAAGTGCAGGATGTTTTACAGCCTGGCTGTGGGCTAGGCTCTTTTTAGACTCATTTAGAACTACCACTATTACTATATTTTTTTTTAATATATTTTTTTTTCAGTTAATTGGATCTGGTTATGGATGTATCATAACTGTTTGCACACATAGACATGCAATACCCTGATTTGATGTCCTGCCCTGGTTTTCTTGAAGCACTTCTTGTGCTCTCTGCAAAATTCACAGAGCTCTAGCTGATTTCAACTGTTGCTTCCAGTTGTGCGTGTATCTGGTGCCAACATGGCTTCAAATGATTTATTTTCCAGTTGAGTTTTTATTTACATATGATTACCAATATTTTTAAGATGAGAGGGTTTTACATATGAAGCCCGTGGAGTCCCATCTCTGAAAGCCCTGGTTGCTAAGCAATCTTAAAACACAGAGCATCTCTGGTCAGCACTGAGGGCCTCGTTCCCCAAGGTGGAGGATTTCTGTAGTTGCAAACCTTACCATTGCAAGGGGAAATTGGACCAGCTGAAAAATTAGGAAACAGCTCGTAAAACAGACACACATAGTTAAGATCAAGACTATAAAATAAATAGAAAGTTAAAAACAAACTATCCTTCCCCCCTACTTTCTTCTGCAAACATTAAGGCATTAAAGACCTACATTTAGGACACTGTTCTCCCTCATTATGTAAGAGCTATCCCTTAGTGTTTGTTATGCTGTGCTTTTTTTTAATAGTTATTTAGGTATGTGACAATATTTGTGGACTGCTCTTTTATGACATGTTAAAGAATATGTTTATAAAGAGCGAGGGGAAAGACTGGACAGATGGTGTTATATTAATCCTAACCCCTGGCCCTGACTTGCCTGGTTAACAGACACATTGCCATTAGTTTTGAAGTGCAGGAAATCTTCTTTCTTTTCTTAAGACAATAAACAGAACATTATTCAAACCTAAATAAGTGGTGTTGAGTTTCAATATTTTGGCCAAAAATTCATCTGTTTATTGTATTTGTTCTGCTGCAGAAAATGTTATGTTTTAAGGCAAAACCTGAAACAAACAAACAAAAAAATTTTTTTCTTTTTTTTTCTTTTTTTTTTTTTTTTTTGGATGGGGGAGTGTTGTTGTTGTTTTCCTAATGGAGGTTTTAGTACTCCTATTTTTCATTCTGGTGTCATGTTCTGCAGCCATACTGTGGCTTTTGCATCCTCTTATTTAAGCAGACCAAAACACACTGAGCTGCTCGAATCACCTTGGGCAGAGGCAATACAAAAAATGCTATATGTTACTTCTTGTGGGTGCTTAGAGCTTGATACACTTCGTACTAATAGGTCATAATCACTGCAGAACCCTCCTTGTGCTCTTCTTGGATCTCAACCTGTATCAGGTTATCAGTAAACTGGAACAGGGTCTGGAATAAGATTCATGACATGAATTGTTGTGTTGGACTGTATGCCTTCTGTGGTGCAATGCCACACGTGTTTGTGTAGAAAAGGAAAATCTGGAAGTGCTAAAGCTTATGTACTGAATTGCAGTTCACTTAAAAAAAAAAAAAAAAAGCCAAAGCTTGCACATGCATCAGGCTTTCACCACACATCTTTGAGAAATTACTGAAACTCATGCACTGTCTGTATGTCCAAAAAGTGAAGCAGTTACTATCAGAAAATGTTGTTCTCAACTTGTTTGTGCCAAAATTGGTGAAACTGATTCCAGCTAGTTTTTAATCTATTTCCACATATATTGCATGCAAACTATCAAGCGGTAATGTGGAGATGGTCTCCTGAAGATGAGCTTACTATGCCAAGTCCAAAAAATATGGTTGGATGACTTAGGAGAAGGGAAATGTGAACATTCAATAGATGATGAAATAAGCAGCACTGAAAGCTGAAGAAATGCCACTATTACTCTGCCAAATCAGTGAACAGGTATACATAGGCAAAAAATATCTGTGCAGAGATGTGTTAGCAGCAAACCTGTTCCAGCAAATGGTATACAGTGAAAAGAAAGATAAGCTGCAAGATCAGTTTGGTGAGAATGTGGAGGAGGAGGAGCAGGATTTTTCTGCTACTTGAAATGAAAACTTAATAACTTTTAAGAGCATTTTATTATATTTAGCCTGCTTCTTCAGGGGAAAATATGTTTTGTTTGTGATATGTTCATACAGATATTTCTGTTCTTTGCTTCTACTAAGTTCTACTTTTTCCATTTTCTATTTTTAAATGAAGTTCATGTAAAGTAATGTATTATTATACAACTGTCCCCAAATGAAAGTTTTAATCAAGAAGAACTTATAATTATTAATCTTCAATTTGATTAATGCTATTCTAACTAGACATAGTTAAAATAACACAGGTATCTTCCAACAATATCAAGAGAATTTGTCTTGTTGCTTGGTTCCAATGTATGAAGTGTATGAAAATTAACATGTAGTCACCCTGAAAGCCTTTCAGAGTAGTGTATCTTGGTTTTCTTTTCAGTGGGATTGGTGATGGGGTGGGGAGCCTTTTTTTTTTTCAGAAGAATTTTATTTTTTTTTTTTATTTTCAGTGAAAAATATTTTTTGCTTTCTTTGGGAAAAAAAAAAAAGTAAGAATTAGTGTACACCAAACACAACATGCTACTGGTAAAGAGTTCAGGTTTGTACTTGATAATAGACAGTAGGAAAGGCTTTGTAAAAATGCTCTGTTGACCTAATAATACTCCTATTTACATCAGCAGGAGTAAATTTAATCAATGCTGAGTGTATTTCAAAGTCTCATGCCTAAAATATCAAAAGATACTACTTCATAACCTTATTTGTGAGTCTGATTATGCAATTTTTTTTTTGTTTGATGTTTTGTTTATTTTTTGACAGTGAAGGTGCTGTATTTGAGAGTTATAACCAAAAAGACACACTGAAGTGGAGATGTTAGTAGGACTGGATTGATGCAGTGATACTGGATTTTGCCAAGTGCACAAATTAAAAGTTTTTAATTTTTGTAATTTTCAAGTCCTGTGTCTGTCATTATTGACAATTTTCTATTATAAATACTGTGTCAGCAAAACCAATTTTGGAAGATGGATACAACGGGAAAGTAATGCAGAGAAAAATGGAAGGCATCAGGACTTTTCCTGAGATTACTGTAGTAAAAGGAAACCAATGATAAGGAAAGAAATACAGTGAAAGGAGATACTAGCAATTTCTATGTGTCACATTTCAGAATGGATTATTTCTGCTTTAACTAATAAGAATCTATAGAACGGAATGAACGAATTATGAATTGGATGTTCTTGTTAAGGTCTAGTTCAGTTTAATTAAAACACGAACTCTAAAGCAATATATATGTGCATGTGTCTGTAGACACAGTCTGGTTTCTATATCAACATACATACAAACTAATATATACAACGCAGACACCCTTGTTCAATATACCTAAACTTTCTCTTTAAACACAAAGCTTTATACATTACTTTAAACACATTTTTAACACATGTTAATAATATTCATGCTGCCGCTTTGAAAAATCTGCGAGATGTGGTTAATGAAGAGAAACTGCAGCATAAATTGCATGTAAAATATGCAATCCACAACAACATATTTTTTCTCAAGCTACAGTTTTTTACATTAAACATCTTTTAGCTTGTTTAAATTTATTCGCTATTGTTTATAAAGAGCATCATCAGCCTCCACTGCTTGAAACAACTACAAGTAGTAAACCAGGCAATCTTCTTATTTTAATAAGATTCTTTGGTTAAAAATAGATTTTAAGTATATCTCACATTAAAGGATGTAAATCCTAATGAAATTGCTGAAAATGTTTCTCATTTTCAAGTTTTTATTCCCATACAGCCAAATACCATTCTTTTTTTTTTTTTTTTTCAAAACAGTCATAGCTTTTTTATTTATTTATTTATTTTCTTCTGACACCAGACAGTCCATTGTGTATTTTCTGACCTGTAGTTTTCTAAATAAGTGTCATCTGAAGGTCCATTTCAGACATCTGCAGTAGTACTGAGTAGCATGTTATTTTATTAAATATGAGATTTTTTTTCAGTATTTCTCAAAAATGTCCTTGGCTGCAACTTTTAAAACCATATACTGATGGTTTTGCCTGTCCATAATTGTCATGTATAACAATTTACTTCCTTCCTCTTAGCATCATATTGCACATATTTTATGTGCATCTTTTCCTCAGTCTTTCCTATTACAGAAGCAAAAATACGAATTCCTTATTTATTTATTTTTGCAAGTCCATTTTTCTAGATGTTTTATCATTTTTGCTCTTGTCTTCTAGACTTTCACTCCAGTTGCACCACATCTTTTCTTCACCTGGATACTTCATGGCAGTGTATAGTACTACAGTTGGGCCAAGTAGTATCCAGATCAAGGATTGTAATGGATTATTTCACATTTCTTACAGTTGTACACATATATATGTATAAAATTTATTATTGTGGAGCCCTTGCTCCATTATATGACCAGATGATTTTATGCAGAACATGATGTTCCCTATTCTGTATTTATTTCTGATACATCCTGACCATAAAGTGTATTTTTCGTTCTTTAATTAATGCAGTTTTTTAGGTCATTTCTGCAATTTGACAAGAACTTTTGAATTACAATCCTATTCATTAGTGTTCTGGAAGTCCATCTCTGCTTGCTGTCAGATTAATATGTGAAGTTTTCAATTTCAGTTTTTTACATTTGGTGTCCAGAAAACAATTCTCTCCTTCTCGTATACAAGAAATATTTGTATGAGCTAGTACTCAGAAATCAATCCAAGTTTTTACAGTTTAGGAGATTAGCCCACCCGTACCAATTGTTCTGCTTTATTATTGTTATTATTAGGGTAACAGATGATGACCCCAAGACTATAATTTAGGTCATAATCCCATTGTGGTAACACCTATAAAGCACACACATGAAAATAAGGACCCTGATACAAATAATCTGATGAAAAAAGTGATATTGAATATGACAATTAGAAATTGGTGATATTCCTAGATCATCCAGTCAGTCATATTAGCTGTATATGCAGCTTGGAAGTTCTCATTTTAAAGAGTGTCAATAAATGAGTATGTGCACCTTTTAAGCCATTCTTCAGAAAGCTGACTTCCTAAGCTTCAACCATGGAAGTCACAGATATTGAAAAGTGGGTGAAGAGAGCCTTGGACTAGACATGACAAATACAGATGGGTGTAAGCATGATGGGAAGCAGATGGACGTGATCTCAGGGCTGGCATTGCTGAAGAAGCAGTGGATAATACAGGAGAGGTATGATAATGTGAAGATAAAGCTGGAAAAATGGTGTAATGATAATTAGAAATAGATGACCTATGCACAGAATTTATGCTGGTCCTAAAATAAAGGAGAAATTGGAAGTCCTATGAGTGATTATTTCGCTGTTTTTTGTTGTTGTTGTTGTTTGTTTGTTTGTTTGTTTTTAGTTAGTTTGTTTTGTTTTTGTTTTGTTTTTGCTTCTGTAACTTAAACCAGGGCTGTTCAAGTATATGATTTATTTGTCTTTAATGTCTCGGGACGTACCTGAAACCTGATATTGTGGGGATGGTTAGAAAAGGTAGACAGAACTTACCTACAGTATCATAAGCTTTTGCTAAAGGTCTTTAGAAGAGACACGAGGCATATTTGAATTTGAAGCAAGGTCTGCATAAAGCAGACTAGAAAACAAGTTTGACTTTGGGCTAGGAAGAATATTGAGGCTATTCAAGTAGATTTGGCCGCTCCTGGTTTAAAGAAAATTGATGGAGCCATCATAAGTTTGTGAGAGTTGCTGATCAGCTCCCTGTCCAGCAAAGCAATCTGCTTTTTCCAGACATCCAGCTGATTTTAAGATTTACAGTCAGTCCCTAGGCCCTACAACTCAGTCAACAGGATCAAATTTGAGCTGTTTTGGCTGTTTGTATAATTTTTGTGCTTTAGTATAACACCCTCAGCTTCCAAATGATTGTTATGTGAAAGAAAGTCTTTTTTTTTTTTTTTTTTTTTTTTTTTTTTCTTATAGATTAAAGAAGGGAATGAGTGCTGAGAGCCACAGCTAGAGGTCACATATAAATGGAAGAAAATCGTATGAACTCTTACATCTGTGGGCTGTGGCTCAGCAGTCTCTGCCCAGTTGTGAGTATATATATGTTTTATGGACTTCTCACCGCCTGTCTTCTGAAGTCAAATGATTAAGATAAAGAGGAGAGCACCTCTCTGAATCAGGCCAGGGAGAGCTGCTTTGTCTCATGTTTCCTTTCCTGGTAGCCTTTGAGAAGTGGCCTGTGCTTTGTGCTGCTTTCCAGCCTGGAGCTCCTGCACAGTGTCATCGGCTGCAACCTGAGCAGGTCAGGGCTGTGTTTTGCCCACTCCTGGTGACTTGTCCAAGCTGGGTAAGGGGTGTGCCACTGCAGCAGAAAACAACGGGAGCGAAGGAAGAATCCTATTAATGCCGACTGCTCTAATGCAAAACCAGATTTCATTTTTAGACTTCTATTTTCTACTTTAATTATATAAATCTGAACATACTTTTGAGATTATGAAATAAGAGCTGAGAAGCCAGTTATTTTTCATCATTTATTTTTAAAGCAAATTTATCTTTGAATTGTCATCTGTTAAAATTCCTGAGAAGCAGACCACAAATGAGTACAATATGAACATGATTTTCCATGCCAGCCCAATTCAAAAATGTGACGTAAAGGTTTTTTTCAGGCTTCTTTCGAGTACTTCAGTTGAATACAAAGTGTGACCAGTTCCACCTGAGTAAGATACAGGTCATCCTCCAAGTTTTCAGAGTATGTGCACACATACACATAGGTACACACAAAACTCATGCTAAGCTTAGCTGTGCGTTGGCAACATGTACTAATTAATCTTCAGTTTAACAGATTCTGAAACCTTGAAATACTCCGCAGAAAGGAACAGCTATGTGAACAAAGGAAAGAATTAAAAAATACTTTCTTGGAAAGGACAGGGAGGAGGCTCCTAAATGCTCCCTTTCCTGTATGGCGATGTCCTACCATTTATTGTCCTAAACTTGAAATTCTGTTTCATATTTGGATTTTTAAGAAGAATTACCATTATATTGTATTAATATAGGAGAGGGATGAGAGATGCACTCTGTGTGAAATTTTAGAACTATGCTTTATATTGCTTTCTTTCTATTTTGGGTAAGCAAACTGTTGCCCTTCATTATAAATTTTGAGAAGTTTATATAGCACTTACCCCCTTTTAATATAAAAGTTGCATTTCTCTTCATAGCTCCTCTCCCTGATAATCATTAGAGATGATTGGTATGCTTTCTAAACTCAGGCTTATTGGCAATATAACTACCATCTGTTTTATGCTTGCTCGTAGCTTCTGTATATTTTCCTTTATAGTTACAGGATGTTCTTCTCTGTTAAAGTCCTCCAATCTCTTTTTTTCCTTTGATGTTTTACAAGGAGAGAAATTTGTCACAGCCCTTAAGTCCTGGTCATCATATGTCACAACATACCAAGTCCTGATTGCAGTATGTAGGTGAGCCCTGTCTTCTGAAAGCGTTTATTTGGTCTCCCTTATACTGAAAATTGTAGGGACACCATCCTTACAACTGGTTACTTAACTACAAATTTAACAGATAATTTAAAGGGTGATCACATTTGTCTCCATGTGCTCTTTGCTTTCTTCTGCTGATGTGCTTTGGAGCAGCAGTCAGTGGCATCAGTTTAAGCCAACATCTATCATGATCAGCCTTTGACTATTAATACAGCTCACATCACTTTTGCTATACAAATCTTAGATAATATCTATGTCAAATATTTATCTTCATTTCATTTTTTTGAATTATACTTTTTCTATTAAAAAAGCCAAAACTAGCTGTGTCCCACCTGGCCAAGGGTATTCAAATGCAGGCTTAGTATCCTGGAGTTTGCTAGCCCCAGCCAAGCTATTTTCCCCCAGTGGATTTTCTTTAACCGAAGTCTGTGCCATAACGTGATCTTTTGAATCAAATATATCTGCACAAAGGACACTGTGCATCTTTTCAGGCAGCTCTGCATGGACTGAGTGATTACAACTTTAAATTAAAACCTAGTTGTTACTTTATGTCTTACATATTTGGTGTCTAAAATATGCCAAAAAAGATTACTTTTTGGGGGTCTGGTGAAGGAATCCAACTGTGATACAAAGAAAAGGGAATATGAGAAAAACAAACATTTATAACTTTGTGATTTACATACCAAGTTTAGCCCAGCTATGATTTAAAACAGCACATCAAGCCCCTAAATTGATCTTTGAACAGCAAAGTTGTGGCAGTGCTATAAGCATTGTTGGGATATATTAGAACAAAAGAATTTAACATTCATTGTTGATACTTCTTGGAATTTATTAACTCCTTGGTTCTAAGAAATATAATTTGATGTCACTGACTGCTGAACACAAACTCTGATGGACTGAGTCATCTATATCTATCTCCAAAGGGTTACAGTGACAACTTAGCACTTTGATTAAAGGTTGCAGTGCTTATTTAGTTGCTTTTATTCTACTTGGAAGTCTCTCCTGCTTGATGTATTTTCTTGAAGCCAGAACCTGCACTTGCAAGTCTTTTCTGCTAACCAACCTTCTGGGACAAAAATGAGTTCCTGAAAGCCTAAACAAAATATACTGCGGTACAATTATGAATTGAATAGGGAAAGGAAATTGGAAGGAGGAACTAAAGATATTTTACTCTTATGAATCAGTACACAAATACAGATTTATAGTCTGCATATGTGTTTTGTTTTTACTGATGGTTGTAACTAAGGACACCTGTAAGTCAGGGGAAAAGGGAAAGAATGAAAAATAATTGGAGGAAAAATGTAATAATATGCAGCATTTCAGAGCTGATTTGGAATCTGTTATGTGAGACTTAAAAACTTGTTTTTCTTTTTCCTGGAAAACCTGTATCATTTAGCTGGTGTGCTTTAGTGCAAAGTATGAAATATAATGATTTTTTTAAAAAGATTCTTTCAGCGTTTCCAACGGAAATGTTGAGCTAAGTGTAGAATTTGTGGGATCAGTTAGCTTATAAATAATGATCCTTTATGCTGGCATTGGGAAATCCGTGTTCCCACAGCTAGTTCAATAAAGCAATTAATATCAATGAATGCTGAAGAAAGCAAATCTCCGTTCACTTTTCTCTGGATTAGTTAACATAAGAAAAATCCCATCCCTCTCCTGGAGTATTTAACCTTCTCCTAGGAAGACATGCTAATGAAAGGTAAATAAAGTGTGCTGCCTGACATGTGTTTGCCATTCCTTTCCGTTCCTCATGTCACACACTTTCCCTCTTACAAGATGATTAACATTTTTCTCTGGAAATCTTCACTGTAGTGATTTTGTTTCATGCATTCCCCTGTGCCAAACCTGTCTTGTCATTAGCCCTCAGCATTCCTGCTAGTGTTTCTAGGTTAGTTCCTGCTCAGCTGAATTTCATTACAGAGGGGCTTCACCTCCAAAACTCACAGATAATGTGTCTTAAGCACACACAACGCTGAAGTTTGCTGCGTAGAAAGCTCCTGATTTACTTGGCATCGCTTTCAATCTGAGGGCACGTGTTTCTCGTCTGACAGGGCATATTTTTGTAGCCCACGTAAAGTTGTCTACTAAAGGAAAAGGAAGGTCTGTCGAGGGAATGGGTGTGGTTTCACTGACCTCATCGAACAGCAATGAATTTGTGCGTTCAGGCTTTGTAGATCAAACTTTTTGATAAAAAGGAGTCATAAAACAGCCCTGAACTTTTCCTGCATTTGGCTATGTTATCTGAGATTTCACACACAAGTAGTAAAAAGCTTAAAAGATTTTTATCTTGTAGCAGCCAAGAAGTGTGGTAATAAGGTAAAGGTTGAGAAGCATTGTTGGCATAAGAAATCCCCCGCTTACACTGGATTTATAACACACCCAGTTTAGTAAGAATTGGCGCTGCTGAGCATTTTCTGACAGTGTTGGGATAATATATTGCAAAAGGCAGAGCAGCCAATTCTCACACCTGAGAAGTAAGACGCACTTCATTCTGCTGATGGAGAAACCTAAATCAAACTTTAACGTTACTACAATGCAATTACTCCTCCCTCAGGAGCCCCAGTTGTACAGAGTTGTGGTATAAAACTTGTGATTTTGGTATATTGTAAGAGTTTATTAACCCCTTAAGTATTTGTATATACTCTGATTTTGGAGGAATAGCCTTTTAAAGTTTACTAGGCACGTTTCAAAGGAAAGTAATAGTTTCTGGTGGGTGATGTTATGGGTGTGAGGCCAAAGCAGGTTTTCAATGAAGCTTAATTTTTCAAAAAGTAAATAAAACAATATGTGGAGCTTTGGACTGCATTTCCTATCATTAGTGTGTGCTGTGAGACCTCCCTCATGCTTCTGTGAGAAATGTTGTTGGTCGAGAGAATAGACTTTCTGTGTATGATAGATTCTGTGGAACTCTGATATTGTTCTTTTACATTCCCTTAGCTTATCTGTGAACCTCTATACCTTGCCACAATCACCTCTCCTTTCTCCTTGCAGTAGGATTAATAAAAAAGACGTACTGTTATAATGAATGTATGCTAAAGCTATACAAACAGAACAAAAGAAAAGAAAAGAAAAGAAAAGAAAAGAAAAGAAAAGAAAAGAAAAGAAAAGAAAAGAAAAGAAAAGAAAAGAAAAGAAAAGAAAAGAAAAGAAAAAAACTTTTGTGTGTGCAGATGTGAGAAAATTGCACTAAAAAGGAAGGGCACAATATGAACTCATACATGTTTGTACTTTTGGGTGCTATTTCTGTATATCATATATGCTCTTTTTCTAAGAGATCAGATTTCACAGTCTTTAGTTCTCATCATGATTGTACTTAGCTCATTTTTTTTCCATGTTCCATATTGTGTTACAATTCTCATGTATGCTATTTTGTACCTCAAGTGTCTTCTAAGCAGAAGAGAAAAACCAGAGATGTTGAGTTCAAGCCTCATATTTGATTTATTATTATGACTGTAGAAAGTTTGACTTGAAAAAGTTTGTAAATAGAGAAGAAATAGAAATAGATATAATAGAGCTGTAGCAAGAGTTAAACTGAAAAACTGACAATTCTTGTAATTTTTTGATATCATTGATATGAAGACTACTGATATGGCTGCTCAGGAATTTTACATTTTTATTTCTTTGGGTTTTACAAAATTGATTTTTTTCTTGTTGTGTATGTGTTACACAATCTTATTATTATTGCAGGATAGGGAGCACAAGATTAAAAAAAAAAAAGAAAAAAAAAAAGAAAAAAAAAAAAAAAGAAAGCCAACAATATTTAGTTTCCGGCCTGGTCAAACCTAATAAAAATTTCAGTCTGTCATCATGAAGAGAAATATTTCATTTCATATCAGCTTGACAGTCATATGTGCTGGCTTATGTTGATACTTTTACAGACTTGTAGCTCAAGTTCCTCAGACTTTCCTTTTCTGGTAAATGCTGAAGTATGATGTTGGGTTATAACTTTTTATGATGATCAGCCCAGCAGGTTGAGTTACTTTAATGTATAATGGAGATTCTGTTATTTTAGGGCAACTTAGCAGTTGCTGTCTGACATGTTGGTCTACAGGAAAAGGCTGGATCATGAAACTGCCATCAGATTTTCAGCTTTATGCTCCTGACAGCTCCAGGGAGAGCTAACATGTGGCCTCTTCTCCCCACGCTACACGAGTTTAAATACACTGCTGTCTAATATGGGCAAGAAAGGTCCTAGCGTACTGCCTAGGCAGTTATGGTGGTTGCACGGCTCTTTAATTAGCCCTATCTGTGGGCACTTTGGACAGACACTACCCCTTCACCACAACCCCTCCCCCAAAAGTGAGCTTTTCAGCACTGCAAAAAGGGAAATTTTGATCCCATTAGATAAGTTAACAGAGCCTAGTAACCTGTTTAATACTTCATAGGACAGTGAATTTTACAAAAATAGTACAAATTTTGCCAGTTCTATGCTTTGACCATATTTCTAATAATGGGTCTTTTCTGTAGTCATGAGGCACTGAATTTCCAATACTGCTGAAAATCAGGGAACAGTTTTGGGTTAAATGCAGTCAGCAACAATAAAACGTGTACCATTTCTTCTTGCCTTGCAAAAGTACTGTTGAAAACTGCAACTACTGGCTGATGTAATTATTTTGCTCTCAAACAGAAAATAAAAACTTTTTAAAATTACCCAGTATCATAAGAAAGTGTATGGCTGTACTAGAATGATTTTTAAATGTTTACTCATTATTTTTCAGGTTAAAAGTGCCATTAGGAGCAAACTAACCTCGTTCAGATAATACAGGTAGCCACAAACTTTGGCTGTCCTCTAATTCCCAGACACTTATCCCCACATACACTTCCTGTTCCCTGACTCTTGTCAGCTGGAAAAGTCATTATCTGAAAATGGAGAGCTTTGCATCTGTCAGCTGGGAAAGTGATTACTTAAATTGATAGCAATAGCAGTTGTCTTAGTTTAAAACGTCTAGCTAGTTTTTGTTGTTTTGTTTTGTTTTGTTGGTTTTGAAAGTTATTTAGTCAGTTTATGTTATTATTGTGAAAGTCAAACAGCTAAATATTAAGGGTTCAGCTTCCTGCCAAGACTCAGATAGGCAAACATCAGAAGTAAACTGACCCTGATAAAGCAATGAGAATGGCTTTTCTAGAAAGTGTTTAATTTTTAACAAATACCTTAAAACAGGAAGTCTTTATTTACATCCCTTTCTTTTTAAACTGTCTCAACTCCTTTTTTTTTTTTTTTAAATCCTGAGGGACAGGTGAGAGGCCAACAGTGGTGGTGCAAATACCATCCCGCAGACCTTCCGCTTGTCCTCCAGATCCCAAAGAGTCAAAGATGACAAGAGTTGGGGCCATCCTAAGTACCTTGAGTAGATTGCAAAATGATATTTTGTTACACAAAGAAGGGAAGTGTAGCCAATAACCGCCCCCTCCAGATCACCTTTTTGTTTCTTTTTTTTTTTCCCCGATTATGTGAATTGCCTTTATTTGCTATGAAGAACGTAATAAATATTTTGTTCTTCCGAAAAGTTATTGTTCAACATCTCAAATTTTTCTTTAAAAAATTTAGGCCAGCTCCAAAATACTCAAAAGTATGACTTCATTGAATGCTCTTAAAATCCATATTTAGTTCCCAAATAAGTAGCCTAATTTTCCGTAACACTGTGTAATCAGTAAGTCTCATTGACCTCCCTAAGAGTGTCTGCCTTCTCAGCATTTCCAAAAATGAAAGCAATGTGTGTTTTTTTCTGTAGTCAAATATACTCAGAGAGTTTTAACTTGTTAGTATTTTTGAAAGAAAGTACTTTATAAGAAGTATTGAACTTTCTCTGTTTATGTGTTGTTTGAGGGACATAGCCAGGATGAATAACTGCATGTGTTTGTCTTCAGATAATTACATATTATTTTATTCTAAGATGATATTAATCTTTTATTAGATTTGAATAACATGAGAAGATTAAGCTGTCTTGGGCTGTGCAGGAAATAAAAGAACAGTTGTGGATTTTTGCTGGGAAAATGTGTGGAAATTTCCATCTCCTTATTCCAGGTGGTGTGGGAATTTAAGTGATGCTCAGATTAGTGTAACCTCATTTGAGACTTAAATGTCATATGCACTAGAACCTCCAGTCCTTGGAGTTTTGTTATTTTGACTCCTATCTCACACATTTTTATCACCTGAAATAACTTGTTGTCATGCTGCTACCGAATGAACCATTTATTATTCTTAGATCTGCTATACAAATAAGGCCATGAGGATTGTTAACTGTGTATTTATCCTGTGAAATATCACAAGCTGTTATGAGTATTTTATTAAACATGAAGCATCTCAATAAATCTTATATCTAATTTGTAACAAAAGTTTAACTATGAAAAGTTCAGATTACATTCCTGTAACACTCTTCTTCCAGACAGGGGACATGAATTTTAACTCTTCCTGGTAATTTTATGGGGACAGAATTGTTTGGGATTTAAACCTGTGTGCTGCGGTCTTCTGTTTCACTAATAATGGTCAGACTTCACCACCACAACCCACCCTCTATATTTCTGTTTTTTAGGGGTCTGTTTAAGATATATGCATTCCATTAAAAAATAATAATTAAAAAAAAAAAGTAGTGATATAGTTTGAAATATTGTTTGAAAATATAGTTTGAAACATTGAAATAGTACAGAAAAGCTTTGCAAAACAGTACAGTTCCCATGGCTTTGGGAATGTCTTTTATGTTTGCCTTGAACCTTGAAGACATGGTAGATGAACCTGCAAGACAGTTCTGTACAAAGGAAAAGAGGTAACATGCTAACGAGGAAAGTTTGACTGTAATTTGCAGCCCTGAGGCTGAGAAATATTTTAAAATGCTAAAAAAGTTCCCTTTCCACCTGCGTGGTGCTCTGCACCCTCCCAGAATGTCTTTCTGGAGGCCTCAAGGTGTCTGGGTATGAAAAGCTGTCTAATGCCTATGTTTAAGGTTAAACTTAAACCAGGACAGCCTGGAACATTGCTTGCCAGTGTTTGCTCCTGAAAGAAATCCCTGTGCTCACACATCAAGAAGTGGCAGCATTCCCTTTATTGCAGTGGCTGAGCAGTTCCCACCTCCTTCCAGAGAGGAAGGGGGACCACGATGCCCCAAACCAGGTATGACCTTGGGGGCTGGCAGCAGTGTGGGTGTAGGCTGGATTGCGTTACTGGAATGCATGGCAGTAAAGCACAGTGATGCAGACTGGGAGGTCTGACATCTGTTTTGACATCTTCTGATGCTCATTTTATATTTCCAGTATCTTCTTGAATCTCATTTTCATGCCCCTCCAAGTATTGAGGTTTTCAGTTTCATTAGGGAAAACACTCAATGCTGTAATAGCTTCAACATACATTAAAACAACTAGTAATTCCCTTCCATTTTAGCTGCATTTTTATTTTATGGTCTAAGGAAAGTTGTATACAATTATCCATTAAAGGATAATACCCCTTTTTAAATTTAAATTTTTTTTATTTTTTTTTTTTTTTTTTTTTTTTTCTTATTGCCCGTATCTTTATGGTAACAGAAATGGACAATTCTAATATGTTGCTATATACGTTTTCCTAATGATTCCACTTTTCTGCAGCCTTGCATGTTTTACACCCAGCCAATACATTAAAGAGTGATACCATGCCAGGATACTTCTGTTAGCATCCACTTTGCACAGAAGAAAATGCATTGAGCATGAGAACTGGAAGATCTGACCAGTAGTTATGCTGTGGAAACTGAGAACTTCCAGCGACTGCAATATAATGAAGTAGCCATTTATATTATATGAAGAGTTTTTTGCAGAAACCAGTTAGTTAGACACTATCTCTGCATATAAAATAAGCTCCTTATGATTTATTGTTGTATAAACTCATGGTGCAACATCAAGCAGAAATACTATTTTGTATTTCTACAGAAGTCATACTTGCAATGAAATGCAAATGTTCAGGTGAAAAGCTGATGGATACTACAGGTGAGATATGTCTTATTTATAGTGACTTAAATGGATTTTGGTTGGCTTTTGATTGCTATATTCTATGACACAGAAAATGCTTCTTTTGCTAGACTTATTACTCTTGAGAAACTCATGTAAAATTATTTATAAGCTATTTCTCATATATCACCAGGAGAATTCCTTAATTTGAATTCTCATCTTCCAGAGTGACTGTGGGTCCCTTCTTTTGTATTTTAAGTTTTTATGTCACCATTGAGCAGATGAAGTGATATACCTCTTCTAAGCTCAAATGTTAAGCAATGTTATGTTTCAGTAGTATAAACAATTACTTTGATGAAGCATTTCACATCACTGATTCCTCTATCATTTTCCTTACAAGCAATAGTTCTCAAAGCACCAACTGTTGAACATCAAAAATAATACACTAACAACTTCAGTGAGTGGAATCTATGTCCATATGATAATTGATTACAATTCTAGGATCTGATTTCATTTCAAAGTATGCTTCTGATAAGACTAGAGAATACATAAAATATTGAAAATTTATTGTAGAATGTAAATTCTAATAATTACCAAGGGGTGCATATGTGTACCTTAAATGTACAGTGTGGGATGAATAACTAAGAGAGTTTTCAAATGAAAATATGAATTAAAAAAATATTACTTGTATTTACAAGACAGTTGCTGACATTTAAATAAGAATGTTTGGCATTTCATCAATAGGGACCCTCAGCTAAATACAAAAAGGGAGTCTGAAAATGTTTGTATTCACATTGAGCAAACAACCATGAAATGACTCTTTAATGAGGTATGGTTGATCAGAAGGCACTAGTAAGTGACTGGTGATTTGATAACACTCACCTATTTTGTGTTGTCTGAAAGAGAAATACCTTCTATGTTTAAAAAATGAAACAAACAAACAAAAAAGCAAAACACTTATTTGCAAAGCTACTGAGAAATGCATGATGCCCTACAAAATCTGTATTGTCTTCTCCCAACCAGAGCAACAGGAGCTGTGATGCTGAGTATTCACAGTAGGGAGGAATTTTATCTTAGAAAGAGAATTATAAGTTGAGTTTTCTCCATGTCATAAATAAAAACAGAATTGCAAACATGAAATGTAATGATATTTTGTACGAATTTGCTTTTGTTACTGCTTTTCCAGCGTTTTAAACATCTAGTGCATCTGAAATCATCTGTCCTTTTAGGAAGATAATAAACCAAACAATAGCAGTCTGTATTGTGAACTAGTAAAGGGTAGCAATGTGCTTTACCATGGACGGAAAGCATACAGGACTAACTAGATGAAGTGATGAAGTACAAACTGGACTTGTTCATATACATTAAATTTCAACATAAGAGCTTGTCTGCAGGAGAAAAAGCTTATTTTATGATTGCTTACCACTACCTGGTGACCCTTAGAGCATGGTATGAACTGAAAAGCACGGATTTCAGTGGGTACGGTATGGAAGGGATGTCAAATTCTATCTAGTGAAGCGATCACAGCATCTCAGACATCTTATTAATAAGAGCAGAATTCAGTTGCCTATATGAAAATAACTCCTGACCAGGCAAGAAAGCCAAATGAAATTGTTCTTAATATCAGTTAAAATACAAATTGTTCTGTGATTATTTAGAGTTTTTAGAAGATAACTTCTGTTTCATGTGGCATCAATGTTCTTGGCATCTCTCACCATGGTATGCAGTTTTGGACTCAGGCCAGTTTAAACAGCCAAGTAGCTCTGCCTTTTGATCCAAAGGCACAGGAGAGTAGCAAAAATAATTCTCCAGTGTCAAAATCTATTTTCTTATTTTCTGCAGTAGTTAACATTTTGTGATGTATATGCACAAGCCCATAATCATATAATGAAACACAGTTTGTTTTATGGGGCTACAAGGACATATGTGGGAAAGAAATATGATGCATTTTTTAGATTTGCAGCAATGAAGATTATTCATACTTTGCATGATGTTTGAAGCTAATATTTTGAAATCTTGCTATGGTTGTGCTGTGTAAAATGAGTATTGGTGTTACATCAGTAACACACCACGGATTCTCATTAACAGCAACTGACTCCCAGAATTTCTGATTTTTGTCATCTCTAGTTCTTCCATAGGAAAGCTGTGTTTTGTTCTCAGTTTGGGGGAAGTGTTTTAAAACAGTTCTTGTTTTGTTGCTTTGTGCTGTAATCAAGTGACATCCACAGAGATAAAGGGAATTGACCTACCCACAAATGCAAGTAATGTCTGCACTGGGATAATTAATTTATTATTTTCTCTTTAAGCTCACTATGTTATTCTTGTATATTTAAAGCATGTCAGTATTTTAGACTCTTTTCTTATTCTGGAATTCACAGGCTATTTTGTCAGAAAAAATATTTCTAAAAATTATTAAATTTATGAAATATAAATTTCAGCAAAAGAAAAAAAAATATGAAATTGAGTTGTTCTCTGAACTTTTAACAGTTTTTTTTTGTTTGTTTTGTTTTGTTTTAATTTAAATTGACAGCCTGAAATCTGAATACCTTCTTATACTTCCTGTAGTCCTATAAACCCATTGCTGTCATCATTTCAGGGATGAGTAACAAGATGAACCCTTCATTGTTTAGAAAAAATACTTGTTCTCAAGCAAGTTTGTGTTTCATCTAGAGATGAAACCAAAAACGCAGAAAGTCTAAAGCAACACTTTCTGAGGTTAAGATGGAAGTATTTTGAGTGAGTGTCATATGTGAGTTGTACAGGTTTTCATACCAAAATATCCTTACAAAGTTTGTTAAAGCCCTGTGTTGAATGTTGTCATTTTGGCAGCTAAGGTAGGAGATGGTGGATGTTACCTTCTGGCTTTGAAATTGCTAGATTTGCACTAGCTTAAATTTGGTTGAATAATTACTGAAGTCTTTGCATTAGCTTCTAACTTTAAAGCAGTTTTCATTGTTGTTATTATAAGGTTTTAAAATAATGTTATTTTAATGCTTTAAAATAACTTTTGGCCTTTTTATTTTAATATATTCTTCTAAGGAAGTCCTGTTTATAAAGAAGAAAACGTCTCTCATTCCCATTTCACAGTTAAACAGAAACACAGAGGATCTAAGTGACTTTCCACAGGTAATGCAAAAACTTAATATCAAAGTCTGGGCTGGATACATTTAGGAGTACTGTAAGATCTGTGCAGATGTGCAAGCTTGTAGTGCTTGTGATCCAAAATCATGAAATCCATATAGTCTCCTCACTGAAAGCTGTTAACAATTGTTTTGAAAGAGTAAAACCTACTAAGTTGTTTCTCTTTTTGACAAATCAGACTTCCCCCTTCCCAAAAATTTAAATAGCAGTTGAATATGTTTTATTAATAATAATAATTATTATAGTTAATATTAATTATATATTAATACTTAAAATTAATGTAATTGTTATAATTAGTAATTTTATAACCACTTTCAGGTCTTCAAGAGATTATGGGAGATACAGTTGTCAAGCACATATCCAAGATGCAATGACATGGCAGAACAGTTGCTTCCAATGTTGTTGACTATTCTTCAAACATCAGTCCTTGAAGCACATCCGTGAAGGCAGTAAAATGGTCCTAGACACTCCCATATAGGATGCAATACAACATAATCACAGTTAAAGTTTAAATGATCACCAAAGCTAAATGATTTGTCAAAAGGCTTTTCAAAACTTCATTTTCATCCATCATCACCAGAAAAAAAAATACATTTTTTGTTCAAAATAGTTGAGAAGAAATTTGAGGATTTTGTTGAGGTCAGACTACAACTTGTGAACTTATTCACATGTCTCTTAACTGTTGGTTTTCCTTTTTAGTATCAGATATTGTTCAGGTGCAAGAAGGTTGCCATCTGACTGGACCACTGGTTTGCTATAAAGTATCATACACCCTTGTATAATGACTTTGAATATTTTTCCTACCTCATTTCCTAAAGTAAATGGAACTTTTACCTGTGATGTGTACCTGAACCGTCTGAAAGTATGAGTTTCCTGTAACTGGAAACACTGACTGAAAGATTAAAAGCAGCTAAATTCTCAATGACAGATCAAATATAGAACAACGTGGTCTGTAATAATAAACTAATATTGGCATATAGTAATGCATAATGTCATGGGAGAGGTAAATAAATAAATATATTCAAGATGTAGAATAACTGGGAGGTTCTCTTTCTTCCTGCGAATATCATCAATATACAGTCAGTGTTTTAAAGACCAGTGTTTAAATTATTAAGAATGCCAGTTTAATGAAAACGTAACAGATCATCTTAATAATTCATGACAACAATTCAACATGAAGCATACAAAATATTTTTAGCATGTGTCTCAATAATAGCTATACATAGATATCCACAGTATCAAAATATGCAATGCTACACACAGTGGTTTCTTATCTGTTAGGTCTGGTAAAGGGAATAAACATTTTTTCCTGATGAGAAAATCAAAGTTGTATGCCATTTCAGTGAAGTCAAGTCAACACCTGCAGAGAAGCAAGTCATGACATTTTAGCTGACTGCTCCCCCCCTCTCCCCATCCCAGTTGCAGTTTGTTTCTTCATTTTATTTACCCTGACAGACAAAAGAAGCCTAGATGAAAATGTTTAGATGAGGATTTGTCATGCATTCTCATAATTCTGCTTTTTTCCCCCCACTGTTAAATGAGTAGTTCATACATACTGGGCTGTGACAGTTCTACAGAGGAGAAAAACACTTGAACATATTTGTATGAAAACACTGTGTCCCTCCTTTCTCTTCTCATCACACCCCCTCCACCCTCTGATTTCTCAAGCATAGGTACATTTATCAAGATAATTAGCTTCAGTTTTGGTAATAAGAGATCTATTTTCATGTCACCCTGACATAGTACTGACTGACTGAACTAGTAAGATCCTTTAAAAATATATGAATTTAGGATCAATAATATTTATAGCTCCATTTATAGAGCAGAAATCAAAGGCGTGTATAATGCCATACTTATGAAGAGAACTTACTCTAGGGATTTTGTTTACTTGCCTCTAATCCTACCTCTACTTTTTAACAACTCTATCTCTAACAAAAACAAAAATAAGTTTTGGGTGTTCAGAAATATAAAGTACATAAGAGAGCTCACAAATTATATCTATTATGACCTAATATTGTAGTATACAGGACCCATCAACTGGGCTTTTCCTGGCTGTATCTTATTTTTGTTAACTGTGGAAACCATTAAAGAATATGATAAAGTTATTGTAATGGAATTGAAATACATTTTATTACATCAATATAAGTTCCATTTACTGTGCAATATGACAGTGCTTAATAATTTTATATTACAAGCATAATTATGATATCAAATTGGTAATTTTCACGAAGTACTTGCATTAGACACTCATATGATACAATATATTCCAATTCTCTGTGGTGCCTCAAAATGCACACTCCTTTTAACAGGGAAAAGGCTGAGGTGGTAAAAGGAAGCACCTCATAACTCCATTGAGCAATTTCACAAGGACACTTACCTTCCATTGGGGTACAGAAATTACCTAGATAGTTCTATAACTAGATTCCACTGCACTGTGGAATCTAGAAATTTTCTAATGCTAGAAAATTACTGAACTCTAGAAATTATGATGTCTTCCTCTTTGGTGGTAATGTCAAAGGTCCCCAAACTACTCCTCTGCTATTCTGAGCAGTCTCTTAGACTAATTCCAGTGGTACCAGTAAAGCTATTCCCAACAGAGTAGGTTGTGGGCAGAATTAAAAACTCCAGTTCAAAGTCTCTGAAAATGTGAACTAGTGGAGCTGCAGAACACCCTTGTGAGGTGGAAAAAGGAATCAATTTGTATCCTACCGAAGTGCAATTCCTTCCAAGGTAGAGCACAGCAGACTTGGCAGTGCTGAGCCACATCAGTTTTAAGGCAGGCGCTGGAGACTCGTGTATCCAGGTAATGGAGCATGTGGAATCTGTGCTTTTTTCCTCCTCCTGAGCATTTTTGCATGCGATTTATTTTCAGTTCAGGTGCTGACAACTTTTGCAACGTAAATTTTTTTCAGTGGTTTTGCTTTTATCTTCTGAAATAAATGACAGAATGCTATGAAGATTCACTAGCAGTTTAATAAACCTTTAAGAGTCTGCCTTAAATACCAGTTTTCTATACTAGAAAGCTCATCAATATCTAGACAGCCATGCAAACAGCTAGGAGGCCAGTCCATTAATGAAATGTTAATGACTGAATTAGACCTGTAATAACAGAAGTAGAATGTACTGCTGTGAGTCCATTAACATCAGCAGACCCTGCTGGGAAACAAGTAAACACAACATACAAAGGGAAAACTTGTGCTAATAAACAGTTTTTGTGCTGTAAAGGTACTGGGAAGCATGAGTTGTAAATTCCATTCACTGCTATGCTGTTGTCATTTTTTGGTAAAGTTTATCCAAGCAACCTAGTTTGATGCACATTTCACATTATGATGATAAAATCTGCATAACAGCATTCATGCAAAGTTCATGACCTTCTGGTAAGCCAAAGCCTTCTGCCAAATATCCAGACAAACCAAAGAAACCTTTCTATTGTGTTAGGTTGTAAGAATAAGCAGTGCTCAATGTCGACTGCAGCTTCACACTGCAGCTAGTCCAGGTGGGTAGAAGGGAATAGTAGTTACCACCTGATGGATGGCTGACCCAAGTGAAATGGAATTTATGGACCCTAACTAAGGCCCTTGTAGATATCAAAGAAACCACCACTGTTGGAACTAATTACCAGTGCTATTAAACTTTTATATTGTGCCTTAAAAGTAGATCATGCTTTGCAGAAGGTGTTAACCCTAACAAAGGAGACAAGAATAGCAACACTGCTAGCAGCTTCATTGGTGACCTTGTAACACACAGTGTGAGAGTTCTTGGCTACAAAAATGGGCTTGGGATATAGGAACTAATGACTTTAGTTCTTGGAATGAGTTTCCTCTTCCCAAAAATGCAACTCACCTTTTTCAATAAAAGTGTAATTAAAAGTAGTTGCTTTCTCTTCCGGTCCTGAAAACCTCAGTAATTTCCTGTAAGGCAAAAAAACAAACCATTTGCCACATCTTCCCACTGTGCAAAAGCTGCATGTCAAACTGAATTGTGGCAGCTTTTATAATGCAGTTGTCAATAAAAATTGCATACAACTTCAGTACATTGGAAAGCAAAATATGTGTCCACAGTATGTCGTACAAAATACAAATGAATAACCCCCAAACTGCTGCTGTTACAATGTTCAGTCTTTTATCGAACGCAGTTTGATTTCCTCCTTTTAACCTCCTCAGATATGTAGTGTCAGTTCCAGCTTGCCACATAACTCAGCAGAAAGACAAAGTGGGGGGAAAAATATTAAGATTCTTTCCTCTGAACTTTGTGGATGTTGCTGCTTGTTTCTTCTCCACTGATGCTGGCATAGCATTCAGTATTTTTGGTCCCATTCACGACTGCTAGCATCTCCACTGCTCCCGTTCCCTTTGTGACACCTTAGAGGCAGCAGAGAAGAGGAGGATTTATGGCTATAGAGAGGGACCAGGACGATCTAGTGGGTGGGATACAGCATTTTCTTCTTCATCCATCTCTGATAATACAATCCAGTGTCACTGCGTTCATGTTAATCACACACCATATAATTTGTTGTTGTTGTTGTTTTTTGTTTGTTTATCATTTATTTCTCCATATTTTAATTATCTTTTTAGTTGAATTTATTGTTGCACCACAATAAGACTCTTCTGTTGTTTATGGTCTTAGAGTTACTACCAAGATGCAACTGGTAATAAAGAAGGAAATCTGAGAAATAAAATGTGCAGGAATTATGTGTGTTATGCAGTGAGAGAGAGACTCAGAGAAGGGAAGGGGGGTAAGAAATAAATTGTTAAACCGATTGCTGAAATAACATGCAAAATCTTGGTGAAGCAGGACATACCTGGGAAGAGGATGTGCAGAGGGAAGGTGAGATCAGGCTCTGATGCTCTTGAGTCAGCCAAATTTTGGCACAGGAAAAGGTACATGGTGTGGATTTAATCGTGAACCTTCCTTCCAGAGGGCTTAATGCATGTAGAAGAGATCAAAACCATAGAATCATTCAGGTTGGAAAAGACCTCTAAGATCATCTAGTCCAACCTTTAACTTAGTACTGACAAGTCCACCACTAAACCGTGCTACTAAGTTCTATATCTACACATTTCTTAAAGACTTCCAGGGATGGTGCTTTGACCGCTTCCCTGGGCAGCCTATTCCAATGCCACACAACACTTTCAGTAAAGAAAATAGCCCTTCTAACCTGACCTCTTGAGGAAACAAATAGAAAATGGAGACTGAAGGGCTTCCTTGGCTGGTGCTGTGGATGTCCTGCAAGGATACTCATCTCAAGGCCATGGTACTTGTTACATAGCCAAGGCTCCACATGTCAGTTTGACACGTCACATCAACTGCACTCTGTGCTTCAGGCCTTTATCCCTAAATTAGGGATAATAACATCTCCCTGTCTCATGAAGGTGCCCAGCAGGCAACAGCATTAAAGAAATCAAGAGTAGGGGATGCATAATTCCTAAAATTAAAAAATTATACATTATTACTTCAAGTAATATTTGAATATTATCTTTCCTAATTTAAATTTTGGGCAACTGTCTCACTGTCTGAGTCCATAGTGGGCTTTTGGTTTTATGGAACTGTCTTTGTTTCCTGTAACGCTGTAACACTGAAGGACTGTATAGTGGAAGCTAATGTGATTAGAAAGAACACAGTGAGCTGATTATGTGTGTTGAAGAAATAAATACAATATTTAAATACTGAAGGAAATAACACTATTCCTAATAACAGTAAATCATATGAACCACTTGCCCCTATTCCCTATGCAGAAAAACTTGTTTTCTGAGCTGTCCTAGACTTTGGAACCACAAACATATATGGCCCTTTAAAAATAATATTAACCTCTTTTTCTTTTTTTTTTTTTTTTTTTTTTTTTCCTTACAGAAAGAAGGAACTTTCTTGATATGATAAGTTGACTAAGTTTCACTGTCTATGACTGTCTTGTCAGCACAATATGGTTTTTCTGTCTTTTGGCATTTTAAGTTGTGTCCTGAAGCCTTTTCAGTTTCCTTACCACATTTTCACTGGCTATCAGAATTTCAAGGAGTACGTTGTGTGCAGTATTCACAATTGCGGACATGATAGCAGATCTAACATTCAGACCATGCAATCAAATGGTCCATGAAGAGGAGTTCAAAGACATATAGTAACATCTGACAAAAAAAAGCATGTGTTGCATCGGAGCTGATGGACTAATCCTCTCTCCTGAGCCCCTGAGCACAGTTTCCGTTCTGTGTATCTTGAGAAGGAAAGAGAAGCACATGCGTGGATTTAGTATTTGATGACTATAGGGTGAAGAACAAAATAATAACTGCATATAGGCTTTTTAGTAGTACAATCACCATAAAGTATGCTGATAAAAGTTTTTCAAAACATTGATTTAATTGTAGGAAGGGATGTGACACAATGAGAAATTTTGAAAATTAGAGGTGTTTGATTGGGAACAAGAATGAACAAGAAGCATGAATGTGGGAAAGCCCACAAGGAGATTCAGGAATAAAATTAAAATAAATAAAATAAAATAAAATAAAATAAAATAAAATAAAATAAAATAAATAAAAGGAAGATGAGGTGATCCTTCCTTGACTTTTCAAATATGATAATTTCAGTGACTGCATTTTTCCCCCGTTGCATCAAAATACAGAATATCAGGGTGACAGGATGAGGTCCGTTACAGTGATCAGGACCAGAGATGAAAACCTCTTGGATGAGAAGTATCAGCTTTGTGGACAGACAAACATAATCTTACCAGGGTGGGTGACGATTCATGCTGGACCTCACTGCTGCTGGACTACCTGGCTCAGCTGCAGCATTTTGCTCCATTTCTCACCTTTAATTCAGAGTTTTAATTTTCTAAAAATTAAATCAGCTGGGGGTCAACTGGTAATATTGAATGAACATAAATATGTTATTTCAATCCATTTGTACTAAAATTGAGTAAAGTCACCCTCCTTTCCTTTGTGTAGGAGAGCACTTGTGCCTTATTGCTGCAGAGAGCCCTGGGTGGCTTGGAGCCTGCTCGATAAACCAGCCGGTGCAGCTAACATGCAAAGGGACTGGGGAAAAAGACTTTTTCACTGCCAACTTTGAAATCCCTGCAGCAGGACCCCAGGCATTGAGTGAGAACAGTTGTGTATAGTCCAATTTTTAAAAAACTTCAGGGTCCAGAAAGATTTCAGCAAATACATTTGTCTGTCTGATTTTTGCTGTCCGGTGCCATATAGGGAGGTTTGCTGAAGTATTAGCTATCACTTTAAATTCTTCTCGCTTTGAGTCATTCCATCCTGTATATAATTTGAACAGGTTTTTGCATAATTATTTCTCCTAATAATTACCATTATACAATTGCTATAGCTGCCAGTTTTGTTTTTCTCTTCTGCCAGAGAATAGTAGAAATGTATTACGCATTTGTGTAACTTATGATCTTTGATTCATGTTTAAAATGCATGGAATATTTTTCATTTTCTGTTTGAGGCAATACCTCATCTGGGATCATATCTCACAGTGTAAGTTTACACTGTTTAAATGGATGCCTTGTACTGCAACTGGGTATAATCTACAATGAAAAAGCAAAGGAGGTCAACAGAATTGAATTTTTTAAGGCGTTAGAGGACTGGCAAATATTAATGGCAGCAGGTAGAGGCATACTGCAGCTGGACCGTAATGCAGAAAGCCTTTGTGTATTTTTTTTTCCTTTTAAATAAATTTGATTTGACCATCATTATTGCCCTTTGTTGTTGTCTTTTGATGAGGATTCTAGGAAATTGGCTTGCTGGCATGCGTGGCTTACCGGCAGGGAGAACAAACTGGAATTTGCAAGCACAAGTGTTCCTACCAGATACCTAATTCAAGAAGTTATATTCTACGATTGAGAGGGAAAAAAAAAAAAAAAAAAAAAAAAAAAAAAAAGTTTTTTAGGGTTGAGTTTTCTGTCTGCACTTATCTTATTTTCCACACACTTCCTCCCCAGGGTAGGTAGGAGTTGGTGTAGCAGGCAGGAGGAGAAGGGCAACATGTGTGCTCATCCCCTGCATGCCAGGCTCCCTGCTGACATCTGCCATGCAGCTGCCCCTAAAGAACATGGAAAATAAGGAAGATTGGTGTGGAGAGAAGAAAAATTTCCAGTATCAAACCCAACCTGTTTACCTGTTCCCAGCTGGGTGGGAAGGGGACATGGGGGCAGCTCCTCCCTACCACAGAGAAATAAAGAAAGAACAACTCAGTGTTCAAAATGAATCAATGATACTATTTGAAAATTGATTTATTTCTTTCTACTGACAAGTGTTATTATATATATGATTATCTTTCAGACTAGGTTTGATACCTAAATTCCTGTGGTTTTAATTCTGTTTCTATGGTATGTAGATATTCTGTAATTATATGAGGGATTCTAAAGAGATATGTAGCTGTTAGCAAATTACTTCTGTTATGCTAACTTTGTTACATGATCTCATAAAGTACATCCACAAGAAAACAATGCCTACAGTTGAAAGCTAATACAGCAGAATATTCTGAAATACTTAAGAAAGAAGAGCGATAAAAAAAAATATTTTAATTTCAAGAGTCACATTGAATGCTCTTCTGAGGGACACCATAAATTAGAAAGCAAAAAAAAAAAAAAAAAAAGGGAGACAAAAAAAAAAAAATACTTAATGTATGTACACAGAGTATGTAGGCACAAACATGAGTCTCTTTCCGAGAAAGAGTGGGGTCAAAAGTTGCAGTATGGCACAAACAATTTACAACTGCAGCTACAATAAAGTGCTTAGAAGTGAGCGGACTGACCCTCTGTGTCCATAGCACACATTTGGCACACGGGAGCTTGGACACTTCACTCTGCTCTGCCTTTTAATATTTTGACTTTAAGTGAGCAAACAGGATGAGTATACAGATGCATTTGATTACTAATGATCATTAGTAATGCTCACATTATAATGTGAGCAGCACCATGATTTATTAGAATAGTTGTTGACTGCGATTCCAAGAAAAGGTAATTGTTTCAGAATTCTGAAACACAATTAATTTCACATGTATGAAGTCCATTAACTCCAGCTACAGGCCATGGGATATGTGTACATGTTCACAAGCATGGGCTGAGTTTTGAGAGGGAAGGATGGGCCTCTGGTGATGATGGCTGATTTGGGGGGAATGTGTGTATTTGTTTTTTTTTTTTTTTTTTTTTTTTTTTTTTCCTGCTTTGTCTGTGACTTCCTCTACAAACTTAACCAATTATTCAATTCCACTGAAATGAGAAAGTTCCTCAGTGAAATTAAATGTTGCTAACACGCAAATATCAGAGATCCAAAGGTGCTTAGACTATGGTAACCGTAGCTTTTGTAAGTATTAGGACATACATTTTATCTCATTATTATCATTAATGAGATATTGTCTGTAGTTTTTTACACTGCCTACATTTGTCTTCTAACACTAGAGCAGCGATAGAATGTCAGACTATTATAAGAAATTTGTATGTATTAGCAGAACTACTGCTTATACTTGCTTGTAATATACCATGAAATGCTAACAAACATGATGTGCCAGAAAACCAGTAGTATGCAATCTCAGAAAGCACATCGATATATGTTATGACTGGTAATACGATGAATTTTGAATAGAATTAATCCTTACTCAATCATTAAACAATGAGAAATATTGAGTTGTTTTTCTTAAGGATTAGGAGAATTCTTTTGGAAAGAGACAAACATTTGTCCCTGCTGGAAGCTCCTTCAGCTGTAATGCATCATTGTGCCTGACCAGCCCTAGAAACCTTGGAAAGACAAAATATGTACAAGCTGGTTGTTAAGCATATGTGATATGTTTTGCCTTGTCACCTGGCAACGAAAAGGTTTTTCTAAACAAATTTCATAGATTGCCAAAATTCCAACTTTTTGAAACGCGTAAGCTGTTTATTTATTTATTTATTTTTCCTTTGTCAAATGCAGCCCAAGGTACATCTTTCTCAGAAGAGCAAATGTTATCATTTTTGCTGGTGGAAGAAATAACTTTTATAAATTTAATTTATTTCCTCTTGTGTACTGCGTGTAGCAGCATTGGGACTGTAAAAAATGTTGACATAACGCTGCTTTCAGATCTAATTCATAATCTTTCCTACACGTGCTTTAAAGTAAAGCAAATAAAAAAGCCCACCTTGACTGACCTAAATGCAAAAAATGAAAAACTTCTAAAATTTCTGGGATTTATGCGTTGTTTAGGAGCAATATATTTGTAATATCTGGTGAAAGAGAAAAGAAAGTTGATTATTTTTCTTTTTGGGACACAGTATTTAGCATGGAAGTGATCAAATCATTGGCTGCCACGTCCCTAAGTGTTCAAGGCAGGGAAAAAAAAAAAAAAAAAAAAAAGCCCTGAGATGTTCTTTCTTAAGCTTGAATTAACGTTTTTAAACAGAATACCTCTAACTGCAGTGGGAAAGCTGCCTTGCTACACTCTGGCAAACTTTAATAACCTAATACATTCGGTTACCTCCTTAATCTGCCACTTATGTTTTCTATACATCTGCCACTATCTGATTACCAATATATTTATCTTTTACCGTCAGTTCCTTCCTCCCCTGGGTGCGATGGTGTCAGTGATGATCCAAGCCAGTGCTGATGGGATCACAGCTCATTACCGCGCAGAAGGTGATTGGGATTTGGGCGCACAATGGGGTGTGACACCATCGAGCAGAGCGGGCTGGCAAAGGGAGGCAACTCGTTATAAATGGCAATGCTCCAGTAATGACATACTGAGTTTGGGAGTCAGCAATGATGAGTAGACCTCTTAGTGATATCCTTGATAGGAGGAAACAAAAATGACACATGAGAAATATAGACGGATCGTATAGGTGTGATTCACACACAACTGCACCGATGCCATGTTACTAGAATGGCTATCAGGGCAACCATGACTGCTAAAAATGATGGGTTGTCACTGGATGTGCACAACATGACATGACCATGAACACCTGAGTGCCACATATTGGCACAGCACTGTTTCTCATGGGAAATTATTGAGATCTTTATTACCTTAATGATTAAATAAAAAGTGCTCTTGTTTCCTGTGCCATAAAGAGAGAAAAAAAAAAAATGGGTTTTAAAATGATAAAACAATAGTAGCCTCCTTGCTGAATGATGCGGCACTTTGTAATAATGTGGTACGTTTTGAAAAGATCTGTATTTTTTCAAAGACAAACATCAAATAGAAGGAAAAAGGTTATGTCACCTTCACCCTCACAGTACTGTCATTTATATGCTATCAGCTCATTAAATTCACATTAAGATACTCCATGGGACTTTAGGAGCTATTAGTGCACCTAAAATGGCATAACAAAATCTCAGTTCACTTTAAGAGAGATGGCATTGCGACATTTTGTATTTCATCACTGAATTATTATAGTCTCAGATGCATTCTGCTGTGATGGTAATGGAAGGAGGAATACTAGAGAGGAAAGCTGTCCATTTGTTTATCCCCAGGGAAAGAATAAAGAAAGTTTGATAAAAAACTACAGTGAAAGTAAAGCATTAACAATTTAACCCCTGTAGCAATGCTGAATAACATGCAGAATTTTTATATTCTGGTTTTCAGAATGTTTAAAACAAGAAAGAAAGACAATTTTGAGTATAGTGAGCTGCTTTGGGTGATGGAGGGTGCAGCAAATGCATTGCATGAATGCAAACATCACAGTCTTTTATAGGTAAATTCTCTTAGGACAAAAATAAAATTCCTTCATATGAATTATCATGAAAAAATAAGGGTATTGTAATCAAATTTGTTGTTATTATTAGGTTGTTTAATTTTTTTTTTTTATTTTTTTTTTTTTTTTCTTGTATCTCACCAACATCCACAGCTAAGTGTGCTGCTATATGTAAATCTGTAATCCTGTATTTATAAATTCCACGTGAGATGAATGCTAGGACACTACATTCTGGAAAGGATAAAGAAAACTGTAGCTACTCTGAGTTACTTTCAAGGAAATAAAGTATTCAGAATTATTTAGAAAACGTTGTAATTCCTTAGAAGTGGTTCCTTCCCTCTCCAATCAGCAGCAAAATGCCATTGACTCAAGAGCTTAGCCTCATACACAATAAAAAGCCATCTGAACAACATGACAATTTGTGAGTCTAAAACATTTTTAGAGCCTTCAAATGTTCACATACACAGGGAGTGAAATTCATTCCTGCATGGAGAGCCAGTACAAATACAACTTAAGACTTCAAAATAGCTCTTAACTCCAATTATCTGATGTATGGGCCTTTGGTGGAGCAGCAGTGAATTTCTTCAATGGAGAGGGAGCTCAAAGATGTAGGAAGAGTCACTGAAAAAAAAAATAATAATAATTAAAAAAAAATAACCTCAGTTTTTGAAATAGGGAGGAAGGAAGTACCAGCACAGGGAATAATCACTTAATAAATGCACGCCAAGCACCTGCTAAATTTAATGCAGCATTTTACTACATTCAATGCTTCAGAGTGTAATCTCTTTAGCACAGGGATTCTGCTGCTTATTAGATAGTTCACCTGTTGAAAAGCACTAGATAGATGCCAGTTTTGTCATCAGTAAAACCATTCTTGAATGGCCAGTCTAAAGGCTAAAACCTGATTGTATGGCACGTATAGTTTTCTAACAGAACAAAGAGCTGTGTTGTACTTAAAACTTTGCTCTTTGTGCAGCACTGGCTGGTCCTGACAGTGCAAGATGCTGACATGAGTGCTGGGTAGCCTGAGAGGCAGTGTGGCTCATTCTCATTAATGACTGCCAGAAACAAGAGGGGATTTAATGGGGAATTTTGTCCAGTCTGGGGCAAGTATTTAAAAGGTCTAATGAAGGTTTACAGTACTAGCGGTATTGAAGAACACTAATTTTTAACCTACCTTCAGGCAATTGTACAGTGGAAGCCAAGAAGAGTGGTTGAACATAAACATGGGAACTTAACTTTTAGAATAGTATAAGACAGAAATCAGCAGAATTTGTGTAATTAGTTTGGGGAAGATACAAGTGCAGGAGATTCCCTCTTTAAGGAAAGGGAAGATGCTAAAACTAGTGAAAGCAGTATGATCACCAACAGATTAATCTGGTGAGGGCTGCTGTCCTTTTATGTTCATTAAGCATTCTGTTCAAGCCTCATGATGGAAACTAATTGGGAGAGAGGGAAAAAAAGTATTTAAACTCGATTATATATTTGTTTCTGAAGGAAACCAGCTACCATGTGAATAACCAAGTTTACATTTGTCTATTACATATCGTATTACCAGCAACATGTATTTTGGAGATGTAAGTAATTTAGTATGTGTAAGAACTCAATTCATGCTTTTACCGGAGTGAATTCTCTATGTAAGAAACTGAGATTCAAGTCCTGATGTTGTTGCTCATTTAGTGCAAACACTGCAAGATCGCAGTGCAGTTGCACCAATGTTCACATAAGTTCATATATAAGTCATGCTAATGTCTTTTGTCATAGGTTTATGGGCATTCACCGGGGAATACACAAAGATTTGTTCACCTGTTAAAAATACAATTTTGTAACCCATTATAACATTTACCTGCTTTTTCTAAACAGTAGCTCATGTTGCTCCTTCAATGGCAATATTGTTGAGTAGGAACCAATCATGCCTTCAATGGTTGAGTCAATGCCCGTCTTCATCTGTTAGCTTAGATGGAGGACTGCTTCTGATCCACACAGCTTTAACTCCAGGCTAGATTTTCCTCCTAACAGTGTGTATCTTGGTGGGGTATATCCTACAGCCAAGGAGCTGCAGCGCTGCAGTTTCAGAGGAGAAAATCTCCCTGTGCCATTGGGAAGATAGACTGGGAGAAATCTTTGTCGTGTTCATTTCCCATCTGCAGCCCAACATAGCAGTCAGGTTACTGAGAATCACATTTGGTTCAAATTGTATTGGAGTTGGCTAATACTGTCCCTTTCAAAGTAAATGTCATAGAAAAATAGACCCAGTCCTACTCCAGGCTAAGAACGCATGGCTGGGTGCTGTGGATGAGGACCTGGGGGGCAGTACTTGCTTTCTGCCCTGATGCATTTCAAAAAGTAAATATGTGAGCCAGTTTATCTGCTGTGTATTATAATCTGCATCTGCAAGATGGAAATAAAATGAGTGTTGACATCATTACCATTCACAAGAGAGTCTGATTTTACATTGAAAACACCGTGCAACTTTTCAGTAAGTTTGCCAAAAGATCCAGTAACTCTGATATTTAATAGCATTCAGGGATATCTAATTTATAACCTTTTCATCAACTCCAAATAATTCCTGTTATTTGTTTACTGTAAGTCTATTATAAAGCGACTTTTATTTCATGTCTCAAATGGCCACCTAAGTCCTGTGTCTTGCACCATGATTTGCTGATCCTTAATGTTTGTTTTATAAGGTGAAGCAGAGTCTATCATCTATCCTTTCATAGCCACCTAAACCAAAAATCTCCTTAAGCTAGTAAAGAGCTTAATTTTGCACTTTAGTTTTTCACTGCACCTCATGACATATAGTAGATAATCATTGTTGCCACTAATGGCTTGTCTACAGTGCTAATCCTTTCACAGGTATTAACTGAAATGGCTTGAAGTAAATATTGCTTGGTTATAGACCTAACTACGGTTCAGTATCTCACTTTTATGCTGTGTCTCAGGATAAGAACTGTAGCTCTGTACGTTGTTCTTCCAGCTGCACAAGACCTGCACACTTCCATGACATTTCCAGCAGGGCTCAGCAGTACCCACCACATTCTCCAAAGCTCTTTGGCCAAAAATTAAATGAGGACCCGCCGAGGCTGCTTTGCAGAATCTGTCCCCGTATCCATCTCCCAGAAGCTTTTAATTTCCTCACTACCAGTTTGAGGGGGCTAGGAGCAGAATAAATTGAGAGCAGAATAAATGTGCGCTCTTTTAAAGAAACTGACAGGCTACAATATTAACGTAAAATAATATTATTCTAAGTACCCACTATGCTGTTTTTGGCACCGATACTCTGTTCTAGTGTGTAGAAGAGATCCTGACCTGCCTTCCTCTTGTGGCTGCACACAAGGTACTATATCAATAAGAAAATTATTTGCATTATCTCTGTCAATTAAGGAGTGTATTTTGGAATAATGAGGTGAAATCTAGAGCTACAAAGTGCTGCACATACTTCAGAAAAATATAGGGATGGAATACCTATTTTACTGGCCTAAATGATAAGCATCCGCTCTAGTATGTAGTTTAATATGTAAATAGTAAAATACAGTGAATTTTAGAGTAGAATTAAAAAAGAAAACCTTATAGTGAACATCAAGTATGTTTGCTAAATCAGAGAGGAAAAAAAAAAAAAAAAAACAAAAAACTAAAGATCTGTTTTGTTTTGTTTTGTTTTGTTTTTACTCTGGGGGAGAAATAAATATAAAGGTTTACATTTTGTTTTTAACTTATCTGGACATGGCTAGAGGGAACACCAAGGTAGAACAGTTCCTCCACTGATTGCAGGCTTCACTTCAAAGTGGTAATTGTGAGTGATCAGTCAGAGCTTCAATCTTGTGCCCTTGTCTGAGAAAGAAGATCCCAGATATTCTGCACCTGGAAAAATCACCAAGAGAAAAACCCACACAATATTTCTTCCAACAGACAGATCTTTGTTGCTGTCACCAAACCCTAAAAGCAGTAACCCTCCTTCCTGTGTCTGCTCCCTGCTTTGGCAGAGAGGGATCACCACTGTCAGTGGTGAGATGTGAAATGGTGACAGAGCCAAATCTCCACTGGATCCACCAGCACCAAGGAATAGGGAAAGCAGAATGTTCTCTGACACATTTTCAAGTGTTTCTGTATTAGCTGAACACAGCTTCTAAGATGGTACATTAATATCTATAACCGTATTCTGATTGCTAGCATAAGGCATTTAGCATAATAGCAGTGACTCTTGCTAGGGATTCGGGTATGTGATTGAGTTACTGTGGCTTGACAAATTAACAAACATCAGCTGAGCCCCAGAAACCAATTTGGTGCACCCTCATAGCCTCTGGCAATGGGAAGGTAAAATACATTATCTTCAACTTGAAAGAAGTCTAATTTAACTTGTTTTATCCTCTTTTGAGATGGCCTAAGAACATACAAATTGTGCAAAGCACTTCAGCAAATTCCTAGTAATTCCTCAAGCTGTGGTAACTCTTTTGTCTCAGCCCATGGTCTCAGCTCTATGTCTATAAATTTGTCAGCAACATGCCTAGGCTGCTGTAACATCCTAAATAGCTGATGTAAAACCAGCATGGCTATCTGCATACTGACTTCTGCAGGCCTGACAATGCCAAGGAAAGGGCCATCAGGAGGGGTGCTGTTAGGAAATCAGTGCAAATAAACTGAACAAAGTTAATGCTAACTAGAATACCACAGCCTGTTAGTGCCAGCTCTGTGATGCAGCACCTCTGAATAGTTGGGACATCTGTCAGCTTTTAGGCAGGTTCCCATTAGATTCTCATTTCTTCTTTTTCATTTTTTACATTTTCTAAAGTACAGAGTCTTATGCCAGAGGAAGTCTGCTATAGACAGAAATTAGGAAAGATGTTTGCTAAGATCTGAGGTGACTGAATTTCAAAGTATGGTTTTCTACTACATTTGCTTGCTTTCAAAGGATGTGATGTGGCATGTATGTTGCAGTGCACTTGGACACCTTCGTAACTTGAGTACTTTTTGGACTTTGGGATGACCTAGCATTGTGTGTCTGTTTGATATTACTTGTGGTGAACAACACTTTGAGAGATGCTAATCGATCATTATGTACAAGAAATATTGTGGTGCTCATTTGCCCGTTTGGGGGAGAAAATGTTAATTTGGAGGGTGAAAATGCCCTTTTAAAAATTAAACTGGGAAAAATGTACTTTTATGTTCTTTGCCATAGAGCCGTCTTTCATGCCTCCTCTTCAGAATGTGGAATCTCAGCACCCAATAGTACAACTATCTCCTCTTACAGGCCATCACATGGATTTTCTTTGTTATTATTCACAACTTTTTTGTCACATAATGGTTTAATTTTTGGGGGCCCATTTTCTACCTTCTAACCTAAGTTTTTGGAAACCATACAGGGGCACCCAGGGGGTATGTAATGTGGGGGGTCTGCAGTCTTTAGGAAGTTAGAAAAGATATTAAGTTTACTTCTGTCCTTAAACTCTGAAATTCTGAAGAAGTACTGCAGGGGCATAAGTGGAAGATTGACCGTTTGGGCTAAGATCTTATGTAAAAACAAGTTACAATAGAGAGAAATAATGTCCAAGGTCAGAAGAGGTTAAAGCACATTCAGAACCAAGACTTTGATGAAATGCAACAGAATGCACACAAGGTAGAATAATGACCCACATGCTCAAGTACAGAAAGAGAAATGGTTTGATAGTAAAAAGTTGCTCCCTTACTGAACAAAAGAGAGCCTTCGGAGTATGAAAAAGCTCTTAAATTTTCATCCAAATACATAGCAGCAGTAAAATAGATTTATGAGGATTACAAATCAAGAAAATAAAATAGACAAATTGGAACCAAAAAAGAAAATTTGGAGAAAACTATGCTATAAATTCATATAAATTAGGAGTTGACCAGAATAGCCACAAATCTAAGAATGGTTTTGGGTCTTGGTGGTTGCACTCTTTGCTTGATCAGATTTCAAAGCAAAAATGTCTATCAGTGGCATAACCAGCCCTGGTCCATGCCTACTTATCTGAGTCCTTAGTAAGCCATGAAGAACCAAAACCTGCTGTTCTCACTCAATCCAATTGTAAATAGAAAATTGCATGAAGTCACATGTGATATGGCACTGGGCAACACATACTACGATTATTTTTTTTTTTGAGATACAATTTTCTCAGAATATTTGGAGTTGCAGTGAATGAGAAAGATGGCCTAGGAAGTATTTATCAAAATCTGCATGTCTGTTCAATGGGCAGACACCATATTTCTGGGATTTTGACTGTACATATATGATTATTTTTGGAAAAATAATTGATCATTTCAGCACCTGGCACAGATATCTATGATCTGTTATTAGCTTAGGTTTCATATAAGACTGAATGTGAGTGGTGCAGCCAAGAAAACGTGTAATTCAGAGCTTCTGGCCACAGGCCAGAGTCCTATATATACCATACCATCCACTCTTATAAGCATCTTTATGATACGACGATGCCTAAACCTGATACATTTTTTTAAATGAATGAGGTGCACAGTATAAAGTGTTGGTTTGGTACTGAAGTGACCAGCTGTAGCTGCACCTCTGCCAGATAGAGTGATTTGGGTCAAGCCAGGTCACCCTGTCTGTGTCTCATTTTACCCATAAAGTAAGGATAATTAGGTATGCTTTTCCTCACTGTAAATGCTTGAGGTTTGCTGCTGAGCTTGCTATGCCTGTTCTTATAGGAAATCAGCTGTGTCTTTAGGTCTAGTTTGTAGCAGGACATGTAAGAGAAAAAAAATCCACTCTACATTATAATCTCTGATTTACACTAATAATTACTCTTACAAATATTCTTTGTGCGGTAGGGGAGGGCTGACTTCCCTAGGAGAATATGAAGGAACACTTCACTGTTATCTTAGAGCTTGCCTAGCATTTTAACATTAGTTATTTTGCAATAGTAGTTAAATCAGAATCTATATTATGCAAAGACTTCTGGTCTAACCATTCAACAATGTTTGCTTGATGAGATCTAAGACTCTCACTAGTAGTGAGAGAGACTGTTCTGAGCACATCCGTCAGTATAGGAACTGCCCCAAGAGTATCCAGCGACTCCTCGTCCAGACTGCAAGGTCTGGAGCGGATCTGCCAGGGCACTGACCTTGACTTTGCCCTTATTCCAAGTGTATGTATTGCTAGATATCAACAATCTAAACAGAACTAAAACCCTAAGCAACCGAAATATAAACAATCAAAACAACAAATGCATTTGTTGTATTAGCTGACAGCACCCATAATGTCACTGGACAAATATGTAAATACTGACCTAAATCTCTTTGCTAGAGACTTTTGTATTCACTTTAAATGTTGGAATAGACAGCAACATGACTAGCCTGCAGCCTGGCCAGAAACCTCAGTGCTCACACAGCCCTGGGTGCAGACCTGTGCCTCCTGAGTACTCAGGCCTATGGGGATGCTCTGGCATTCAGCAATCTGTGATGGAAGGAGGATTTCATTCATGTGAATTTGGCACTATTCGTTAGTAGTCAATTAATTAAAACCAAGCCTTTAACAATTTTGGCCAAGCAGAAAAAAGTAGACAACTGAATATGCAGAAAACTCAAGTACTGACCCCAATCCATCAATTAGTTGGACATTAATTGCATTTTTTCCCACTGACTTAAGGAGCTGTGGATCAAACCAAATGTAGTATACTGTATGGAGTCAGATTTCTATTGCTAAAGCTGAGGGCTTTCAGAGGTGTTTCCTGAAGCAGGTAATTAGTAACATTAACCTTCCTTTCCATTTCAACGGCTAAGGGTAGGAAACAAGATAGTGATGCTTGGGTGGTCATGTAGGCCAAAATGGGGCAATCCAGCCTCACCAATCTCAAGGGACAGAACTCAGACGTGGTAGCACCATGGAAATTGATATAAATTGGTTCTCAGTCTTAATCTTTTTGGCTAAGTAAGAGGTGTTCAGTTTTCACAGCATTGCCTCTTCCCAAAAGATCAAGAAAGGCCACTGGACTGGGTCAGAATGAAACCAGAAGGCTGGACTAGGGTGGACAGATATTCAAATGTGCATATTTAGACATTTACACAACTTTTTATTTATTTATTTATTTATTTTTTTCCCCAGCATTTATGAAAATAACTACAGCATATATTTAGTTGAAACACATACTTGCACACAAACCCACAAGTGACAATAAGTGGCTAAGTTAACCTAGAAATACCAATGTGAAATAATTTTGCATGTTTACATAAATCAGCTATGTACAGCCAAAAGAAAAAAGTAGCCATGTCTTAACAAATATTAAGTATTGAAGAAAACTTATCTTAACATTGTCATAACATTTATAAAACAGACTTAAAATATTTTAAAAAGTTTGTTATCCATCTAAAAAGATATATATATTTTACAGACTAGATAATTCATATTATTAAGTTTCTGAGTTAATAATTCTAATAACTCTGGAGCACCACTTTCTTGCTAAGGTGTATTTTTTTACCTTGAGATAGGCAAGGTTTCCCTAGTGCTGGAGTGTTGTGATCTGGTTTATACACAGTATTAAGTGTTTGTAGTGTTTCCAGATGCTTAATTCAGACTGACTCCAGCAGGAGCTAGGCAGCTCACTGTCTTATGGGACCTATGATGTAATTTGCTATGTATAAAAAGGCAATAATGCCATTTACCTGTCTCAGTGAAATTTTATGAGCATGAAACTAAAGCTTGAATTGTCTTTACAAATATTTCTGATGCTTTTCAACAGCTTTTTGGGAAAACATTTTCTGTTGCTGCACCTTCTGTTGAGAGATGTGTCAGGAGACAGTTAGGTTTTCAAGGAGACTAAAAGTCAGAATTTCTTACTTTTGTCAAGTGCCTGCCATACATCTGTACAAAATGCACACAACTCTCATGTCTTGGGAATGGTGTTTCAAACTGAGTTTCTTCTATTACAGGAGCATCAGGCAGAACAGGACTGCATATTTTGCTATGACAATTTCTGTTTAAAATATTTTTTTTATAATAATCTGTGTGATTCTAAACATGATTAGAAATGATGAAGTATTACAGTTTCCCCTAATACAAAAATTCTCATTTTGGTCAGCGATGGTATTGATATGATAAAATCCTATTTCCTCTGATACAGAGAGACCCTAAATGCAAGGCAATCTCCTGTTTTACACAAGGGAAGGGCACTTTCCTATGGTAATTCCCATTGCAACAGAGTGCTATAGAAATAGGAAAAGCAAATTATTCAGTAAGAGAGTATTACACATAGTCAAGTTAAGAACTTTACTGCCAGTTACGTGAAATTGCTTTAGTTCTCTTTTTTTGTTGTTGTTGTTGTTGATTTCTTTTTTTTTTCTGTTTTTCCTTTTTTTTTTTTTTCTATCAGCACATTAAGCAAAACTAGCATCACTTAAACACACATTCTCATTCAGTGAAATGACATATGTTACTACAAACAAATTACCACACAATGCAAAAATGGAGAAAACAAATAATATTAGAACACATCCAATATTTGGCTTCTCATATAACAGTAGGGGTAAGTCAATGCTATTCTATGATACTAAAAATGACACTTTAAATAGAAAAATGTGTTATCTGCTGTTGTATAATTTTTTCTAAAACAGTGAATAACTGAGGATTTTTTTTTTTCCATTTGAAATGTAATATAATTCTAGAATTTATTTTTTATTATAGATGAGGTTAACTTTGATGTTTTCAAAATGAATTTCAAAGACCATTTATTTAGCTAATTTTGAAGGCAAAAACACACTGAAACTTTTATCCTAGTTGGTAAGAAGCTATCCCTTAGTTTTATTCAAGTTTTCACATAAAAATGTCAGTCGGGAATAAAACTGACAAATATATTCAATCAAAGATGGAATATTTTTTCCTCTTAAGTTGCAAATGGCTTCATTAAAATAAAAGCACCACCTTAGGGATTGCATAAAGCAGAATATTGGTACCTAAATGGTATTTATGACTCGGCTAAATGTAAAGTGAATTAAAATTTAAAGGATTATAGTCAGGTAGGCCACAGACATTCATAGAGGAACGTCCATTAGGAAGACGAAAGAACCTGCTGTCCCCAGTGACGGGAGCACGTTGGGTTCACGGTCAGGCATACCTACACTCTCAGTGGCACCGTAAATGAAAAGCATCATGGCTGAGCCCTAAGGTACTTGTTTGATGCTTCCTTCAGGCAAAAGAAGCAAAATCCTCCTGTAAACATCTAGGGTTGTGTATATGTCTGTATACATATGTATGCATGTGCATATAAATATGTGATGTTACAGCACAGTCAGGAAACTGTGGATGATGAAGAATAACATAGTTAATGATTTAAAATATAACCTGAGTGTTGCGTCCTTTACCAGAAACTTGCAGGATTTATCAGGAATTTTGTAGGAAATGCAGAGACAGGAAGAGACAAGGAGCCTTCGAGGTACGAGTCTGACGTGACACACATTGCATTGTCGGCCAGAAGGAGAAGGAGCACTTTAGGGTTGTGTAACTTATTTGCACACAGCTACGATATGGATAGCTGTCTTGCATTTCCTGACTTTTTGCCTTTAAGAAGAATGAAATAATTTGCTCAGTTCTTTTGATTTATTGAATTGAATTGTGGTCTCAGTGGTCAATGTTTTACACCACAGTCAGCAGATGATTGACAGGAGTTCTTGGAAGATTTGTTTTCTTCCCATCATCTTGGTTTCTTCATGGAATAGCCATTGTTCAACTTATTACGCAGAGGAGAGCTGGTCAGGAAATAGCTTCTCATTACTCACAGTGTTTGTGACCAAACAATAAAATATTCTTCAAGATGTGTGCTTCTAATTTACAAATGCATTTCAACGAAAACCAAGATTTCCAGTTACAGTTTTAAAAAAGTAATTGAAAAATGTATTCAACCATCTTTAATCGAATGTCATTGTATGACACCTATCTGTGCACTCTTCTGGTCATATTACTACAGTATTTTGCTCCAGGCACTGGTCTTGTTTACCTGAAAAAACCACTTACATCCTAGAATCAGTCAAATAATCAGCCCCGATATTTATTCACCCACCACCAGCCCCTTGAATATAGTATACCGAGGATCCTGACAATTATTTGTGTTGAGAAATAGACATCGTGCAATTCGCTGCCTTTTAAAAAGATGTGGCACATTTGCATAGCATTCATTTACATAATTTTATTTATTTCCTATTGCTCCTACCCAGCTACTCCCTATTGTAATGTGGCTCCTGGCCCTGTACTTTGCCTTCTCTGCTGCAAGTTACCGGAGCTTACACACGCTCACCAATGTGTAATTTGCACAGCTATTTGTGTCACCTCTGACTGTGGCCATGTATGTTTAACTTAGCATATTATAATACTGCAAAGCTTTAAATCCAAAGGAATGTGAGATGGGATATATCTATTTATTAGAATATTAGCATTTCTAACATGACATTTTATACAATGCTTTGAACCACATGGTGCATATTCCTTTATTTAAATAGTACCTCTGAGTCTGAATATCTTCTTTCCAATTTGGACAGATTAGCTAAGTGGTTAAGTGGTGTCCTTTTATTATCCATCTGCTTTGTGCCTTACTACTATATTTGATAAATAGGTGAATAATGGGACTTTTTTTCAAAATACATATTTTTATAACTGTGCGTAGCTATTACATTTTTATGTTTCATTTCATTTCCCACTTTACTTTTTAGAAAATTTCAGAAAATCTGTTAGGAAAAAAAATAATAATAATAAAAAGAAGCATCTGTAGAGCAAGCTAATAGATATTCCAGATTAATTTTAAGGTTTATTCTTCTTTCTACCCTTCATTTAAACATTGAAACACTTGCCAAAAACTAATGCTTGAATAAGAATTTGAAAGAATCTAACAAAAAGGCTTTGCAGGTTAAAAGCACGTTTAGCAGCATGCAACTACCTGTTAGCAGTCATGCTCATGCACAGTCTACATTTAAGAATGAAACCCAATCTTTATAGTAACCCTGGGGTTTTGCAAGTCTGGCTTATCAATTATATTGCACTAAGCCTGAATAGAGACAAAGCAGGAACTGAGTGACCATTGCTGCGATCTCAGTTTGGGAGGAGGGAGACAATCTGGGCACTTGGTGATGCTGTGGTCCATTAGGAGTGAAGGACCAGGATGGATTTAGACCCATCATCAGGCTCATGGCTTTATGCCTGGTTTGTTTCTGACACCCCATCCCACTTTATTATTTATTTATTTTATTATTATTTTATTATTATTATTATTATTTATTTATTTTTTGTAGGACTCATCCAAGGGATGTCAGCAAAGCTGGAGCTTAAAACTTGGCTTCTGGTTGCATGTGTCAGTTTCATATTGATGTATCTTAACAGAGAATAAAGTCCTATTCCCATGGAGAAAAACCTATTCTTGGACTGTCTTTGTGATATTTCAAATTGCATTTAAGGCTTTTGCTTCATAGAGCAAGAAGTTGTGGGAGGGATGAACAGCAATAACAAAAAAAAAAAAGAGGTTCTGGTGGGCAAAGACAGATGCATCACCAAATAGCAAACCTTGGGAAGTTTCAGCATTACTGAACACTGTACATTAGGAAAAAAATAGTGTAATGGAAAGGAAAGGAATCAAAGCCACTTTATTTATGATGATAAGTTCTGGAACATTGTATACTTTTGACAGTTTTCACTTGGTTTGAAGGAAGATAACCATAGAACTGTGTTACAAAGATTTCCGTATAACATGCCATGTAAAAGAGCATATGAGAAATATGTCTTCAATCTGAGGCACAAAACTATAATGAAACTGTGGTTGCTTTTAACTATGTTAATTGCACTTTGCAGTTATGAAGATCTGACTCATAAAAGTACCAGACTGACACCACCCAAAAACACACACAAAAAAGCAAAGAGAATATTTGGAATTAGCTTTTGAAAAGGTTAAAATTTCTTAGGCAAAGGACATCACACTTATCCTTGGGAGGGGTACACAGACTACTCTTGGACCAGAGAGCTCTCAAAACTGCTCAAAGGTTGAATTAAGACAAAGACATGGGGTATATACATACTATGTCAGTGAACCAAATGGGAGTAATCTGTGCTGTATGAAGGCTATGCCAGTAATGCAATGTATGATATAGTGATTATCATATGATTGTTTGCTCAAAGACGTTCACTATGGAAGCTTTGTTGTTAAAAAAAACAAATCACTCACTGTTGCCCTGAGAAAAGGGTTCGCTTTATAGGGACAGTAGGGATTTAGCAGGTGACTATGTACTTGTACATATTTAGCAGTACCTACAAGAACAGACTTCCATGACAAAATAATATGTGTTGTGAATCAGCACCAGGCTGGGGGTTAGTTTTGGGGTGGTGGTCATGCTCACCTGAGGGAGTTGGTGGTGATGAGCCCCACCTGGGTGGGCAGGAGGGCATCACTTCCTACTGCCTGGGCCTGAATGTGGTCCTTTGGGATCGCTCAAAAGCTCTACACTGTGTGAGTGTAAGCTCCTTCTAACGCTTGAGTGAGGGGATTCTTTCACTAGTTCCTGCTTCTGAGTGTCACTTGCAGCTTCACTACCCATCAAGGTAAGTGCAGTGTGATTTTTGGCTCTTTGGTGTGTGATGCAAAGTTCAGTCTGTTTTTTGTCTATGACCTGGAGGGATTTATATGCAGTCTTTATAGTGTTAATAATACAAATAAAGAGGTTGTGAAGCTGTGTTATGGCCCTGCATGTTGAGTTTGTCCAGGTATCTTTTTTTGTTTGTTTGTTTTTGTAGTTCATGGGCTTTAAATTCAGCAAAGCCAGGTTTTATTGGAATAAAAGTGAAGATAATTGTAGGTGGGAGAAAACCTGTAGTAACCATGGAAGGCAGAAGTGACTACTTGGTGTCAGCTTCAGGGCTGTTCCTGGCTTCTAGGCTAGGTTTTGGCCAAGTAAGTGGTCTTTTGAATCGTAACAAGTTCTGTGCGGAGGTTTAAGATGTTTTTAGGAAGTTTCCTTTCATCGCTGAGTTTTGTTTCTGTCTCCTCCTCTATCACCCCTCCATTCTGCTGTGTGTGCCTGGGACCTCCCTGCCCTGGTACAATTGGCTGGCTGCTCCTAAATGTTTTCTAGGGGCTTCTATATGGTGCATCCCTTTAGAGGATCATACATTGATTGTGACCTGAAGTTTGCTCATTGAGATATTGTAGTGTTACAGACACTTTAACTGAATCCAATGAAAATGGTGGTGTTGTGGTTCTTTATGTAGGTATAAATATACTACCACAGGTACAAATGGAATCAAAATTATAGAAATGAAGGTTGGGAAAAACTGATCTTTGTAGCAAGATTATTATTATTTATTTATTTATTTGCCCTGCCAAAAATAAAAGTACTTTTGAGACTTATTCTCACTTTCCTGTCACAGACTACCTCAACATGGATGAGTATATTAATGTACACCTAATCTCGTTTTACTAGATATGGCATAAGAGATAATGCAATCACAGATCAAATATGGGCATTAATTTACACATTTTTGATGGCTGTGAATTTAAATGTATTAGTGTTAGTTACTGCTAATTATTTAAAGGAAAAAAGATATTAAAATAAAATTGTAACCACTGAAAAATCTGAAAATCTATTAATTTATTTTTAAATAGTAGTTTAACAATGAAATATGTCTACCCTAATTTTGCTAACAGCAGAAAGAATAAGGGCTGTGTAGTGACAGAGGCAGGGAAACTGCCACAATATAGAAAGATGTAAAGCTTGACAACAGGAGGGATGACTTTTGGGTCAGGTTTTCTTGAATGTGATGCAGTGTCTGCTTGTGGTGGAAGGTAACAGTCACAGAAAGCATAGGGGGGCTACTGAAGCTCTGAACCACTGGTTTAGTTTTCAGAGTAGACTGCTTTTGTACCACTGCCGGAATAAATTGACTTTTTCAGTAGAGATCAACTAGTCCAAGTGCTGGTTAAAGCCAAGGGAGTGAGTCTGAGTAGTTGCAACCACGAGTGTGAGATAGGGATTTCTGTTGCTGAGTTTTGGATGGGGAAGGAGGCTTGTCATAGTAGGAACTGTAAAGGTTTTGGCAATGTAAACTTCTTGCTAGGTGGGCTAGCATGTGAACCTGAAAAAGTTTAGCCTTTCTGTGGTAGGTCCTTGAAAGGGGAAGGAGCTGCTGCAGACCATGGTAAGAGGTGCACCTGGGCTGCTACTTAATGTTGGAGAGCTAACCTGTAGTAAACTTGAACGTAGTTGGTGTGGTAACCTGCTGGGGTGGCTGAACCTTAGGACTTTTTGCCCTTGACACGTTGAAAGCCTGTGGTAGATCTGCTCTGCTGCACAGAGACATGTGCCTGGGGAGCTAAGAGTTGATATTCCCAGCTGGGGAGTTGCTACACTATACTGTATTCAATGGAAGGCGTTTGATTTGTAGCAGCTGTGGATGTGGAAATAATTAAGAGATTTTCCTATACCTGCCCAAGTTCTTTTCTAAATATGGGACAGTCAGTGCAGTTCACTGAGACTCTTGCTGCTGTTTGTCCATGCCGTAGCCTGAGTTACCTAACCTATTTATCATAGCAGTAAATTTCTAGTCTTTCTCCTAAGTATCCTGAACAAAATGTGCCAGCTAAACTGTACCGAGCGAGCATGGGGAAATGGACGGGGGGGCTCGAAACCTGACCTGACTGTTATGGGAGACGATTATTATAGTTCTTCACTTGCAAATTTTCCATTTGTGTTAGGCTGCTTCCCACAGTCTCTCACTGTCACATTCTGGCTTTTGAATGAATGGCATTGATCGAGTTGAGCGTTTTGGCTCGTTTGCCTCAGTTGTGCCTGGAGACTGGATGTACAGTATGTAACGGAAACCTTCAACCAAAACTCTGCCCTCCCAGTCATCCCTTTTTGTTTGAAAACTCTACTTAGACTTTCCTCATCCTCCTTTTGTCCTCAATCAAATATGTTTTGAAAAACAAAACACTTGAAATGGCAGTTCTGGAGCTTCCCCTGTGCTAAGCTTTTCCTCCTTCAAATGCTTAAAAAAAAAAATAAAATAAAAAGGGCTCAAAAGTCCTGTTTTGAAGCTTCCTTCATCTATTTATCTTTAAAGCAATGCAAAGTGTGTCTATATATTTTTTATGAATAAATTTGTTTTGTTTGCATCTGGTTATCATCCAGCTCTGGAATATTCATGATACTTTTCAGGGAGCACTGTGCCATTTCCTAGATGTTATCCTTACGGCCTTGTAGTGTAAAAAATAAAAAATAAAATAAAAATAAAAAATTACCACTACTATTACAGAAACTACAGGGAAATGCACTCCCACTCATTGGTGTGATAAGATGCCTCATATCCTCCTCCTTGTGATGGCTTCCTTAGTATTCCACTTCTCCAATGGAGACATATTTGCTGCAATGATAACAATTTTCAAAAAGAAACTAATAAAATGTGCACTTTTTTTTAAGGATTGTGATTTTCTCCCAACAAAACTGTCACTGAAGCTAGTAACCACATTTAGTGAAAATGATTAGAGATGTGTGACAAACTTACAGCAAAATGCACAGCAAAACTGGAAACATTTTTCTTTTCATCAGCTATATGAAAAGCAAAGGGGGGGGGGGGTGGAACATGTTTTTCTTTCCCTTTCAGGCTGACAGAATACTTCCAATTTTAAGATATGGGAGTGTAACTTCTGAATAATGTTGCTGTTAAAGTATTAGCCAATTTTTTAATAGCAAAAACACATTCTTGATGGTAATCAGTTGTCAGTGGCCATTGGTTAGCATCGTTAATCAACAGGAATGAGATCTTGGCTTATAACAACAGAGAGGTGGAAACAAACACTTGGTTTTACAGCAATTTGTAAGTCAGAATTTTTGGATATATGGGAATGTTTGCCCCCACAAGGACAGGGTGGATTAAAAAATATGTAAATTCTAGGTAAATCTAGAAGTCTATAAAGGTTTAGATTTGGGAAGTAGCAAATAATTCAATGATTTATTTAGGTCAAATTGAAATATGCTAAAGCATATGTACTTACAATTGTCATACATTAGATTTGGTCAGCTCTGGTCATATTGAAAGAATGGTCTTTTCTCTCCTTGTTTCTGGTCTTTCCTCAAAAGGAGGAAAAAAAAAAAAAAACAGCATTTGTCCTAGCTGGGTTACTTTTACTAGGATAGTCAAAGGGAATGATATTCTGGCCTAAGTACTGTCCTCTGATCTTCAGGATTGTTGTAGGTGGTTTCTGCTGGAAAAATAAGTGAAAGATTTCACTTTTTTTTTTCCCATTCTATGCAGTACCATTTACTTACTGTTTATTTCCAAAATCATTTTTTTTTTTTTTGTGAGATGGTGTCCTTGTTCAGAAATATAGGTCTCTAGTTTCAGCTGATGACCTGGCCAAATACATTGTGCACCTTGAGCAAAATAAGACAGTGTGATGCATAATATAAGATGCTTCTGGAACCTCTGAAAAGTATATCCCATTCTCTACAGAAAGGCATAATGCTTGGTTGGTGGAGGTCTTATTCTTCAGTGATAACAGATATTCTTACTCTACTTCCATTTGCCACTACTGGCCTTTTAAATCTGGCATGGAAAACTAGACTAAGCCTGTTGTAGTCTTCAGAGCATCATCCACTTACAACAGTGGATTTGAATTCTTTACATTTTCTTCTGTTAATGCTCATGATGCCCTTTTACCTGTTAGTCAAGCTGCATAGAAAGTGAATACCTAGTTGAAATATCAATGTAATACAGAACTACATATTTTGGGCACACAAAAATGTCTATGGTCCATGAAAGGAAAGGAAGGAAATGTAAGCTGCACATAGAAGAAGAAAACTGCTTGTTTTAAAGTACCTCAAAAAATAGAGCTCCATGCTTTTCTTTTTCTTTCTTCTTTTTTTTTTTTTTTTAAATAATTCCTATCGAACTGTGGCAGTTGTTCTCTAATTTATCATGAAGTACAAAATCTCATTCTAGATCAAGGAAAACAACAGCAATAACTGGTACCTATAAATAGTGTTTTAAGGGCAGCCACTCTATGGAATAATTATTTGGCTATCACAAATTACAAGTTCTAGTTAAATAGTATTCAAATACAGATTTAATGTTAAAAATGAGTAGACTTGCATCTCACATATTAAATACAAAAGCCTGAGCAGAGTTAACAAAACACTGGCTTTCACAAGCAAAGGTACATCTCGTATTTGGGTGAGGTTATCAGCAACAGAGTGAAAAAGGACTAGGGGTAATGTATGTAGAGGCCTCCTATCTATAGTGTGTTATGATAATATTTGGAAATCACTTAAATCCCACAGTTGTGGTGAAATAGAGGGAAGGCTACAGTATTTAAGTTTTAAGGAAGGTATTGATACATTGGCTGTTGGGTGGAAAGAATGTAAAGGTGTTGAATGGCTTTGGGAACATGTAATATGCAAACAGGAAATGAGTTTGCTGTTAAATATCAGGCCTTCCTTGGAGTTGCAGTATTCTCTCTGTTTCCCAGGGAATTATTATCAAGAGAGAAGAATATTTTTTTGATTTCTCATTTTTATATTTGATATTTATTGAAAAATAGCTGAAGTAATTCAGTGGTGTAATACATTTAAAAAATCAGTTTTTGGAAAAACATTCTTTGCCAAGAAGGTGGTTGGGCACTGGAACAGGCTCCGTAGGGCAGTGGTCACAGCATCAAACCTGCTGGTTTTCAAGAAGTGTTTGGACAGTGTTCTTGGATATACAGCTTAATTTTTAGGTAGTTCTGTGTGGACCTAGGAATTGGACTCAAAGATACTTGTGGGTGCCTTTCAACATGGGATATTCCATGCCACGCCATAAAGATCTATGTAGGTTATAAAGGTTATAGCATGTATGCCTTATTTTATACTATGTTGTCGTAACTTAAAATTTTAGGTCAAACCATGACTGCATTTTTGCTTTTGCTTATATCTTCTGACTAAATTTTCAGGGATTTTAACTGTCATAAGAAAAGTTGTGTGCTTTTCTGTGAATTTGGGTGTCTATCATACTGTGTCATCGAGGTCTATGATGGTAATTTAAGCTTTGATTTGAACTAGCTGAGATGTGTCTAATCACAGATACCGTACTGTGTTAGTTATGTAGGTTTATGCAGATAAAGAAAAGGACACAAGTGGTGATGACAAAATCAAAGTTAAATAATGTAAGAGTGTATCTGATAGCTCAATATCTACCACTTTGTTGGATTAGGGAGAGGAAAGGGACTTCAGCATTCCTCTGCAGGAGGACAGGAACCGAAGAGATACATAGCTTTCCCAAAGGGTGCACTTATCTTGGCATACTAGCCTGACACAACATTTTATAATTTGCTCTGATCAATACAGTTTCACTGGTGTTCAGATGCTGGATTATTTTTGACTTGGTTCCTCATCCTGAAAACCAAGATACTGTTCCTCATCTATCTTGCTAAAATGCTATATTTACCAGGGAGTGTGTGCAGACTGATTTTTGAACCATGGATGAAAGATGCTCTAGAGTGCAAAAAATTATTGCATTGTTTTTATTCATGACTTGAGATGGGTTTTAGTTAGTTGCATGCCTTTGTATGCTGTGTATTGGGTTTTTATAGCAACGTCTGTGTTCTCTGGGTACCTAAGCAGAGATTTTCATTTTAATAGTACATAATTCAGATGCTGGATTCATACCAAATTCACCTCCTCCACACATTTTAACTGCATTATTAATAATAATATGGTTGATTGCTGATGCTATATATTTGTTTTCTAAAGAGCTCGTTGAGAAGCTGGGCGTGTTAATAAGGTATGGTGTGTTTCTCCTGTGTTCTCAGCAAGACTCCTGCCTGCAGCACGCAACTGGCACTGCCCATATTCTCTTTTCACTGCTACTAGGCAGAGCACGCAGGCATTTTCAATTCACTAGATCATTCACAAGTTACCTCCAACCCAACCTTGTCATTGCAATTTGTCACACTTGCAGTGTATGCTTTTATGTGCGTATCTTGCTGAAGTCTCATCACACCAGGCCAATGCCACAGGGTACTAGACAACAACAACAAAGATCTCAAGCCTAGTTTAAAAGGTATCAGTATAAAAGAGAAAAATAATGGCTGCAATCACTGCTAGATACCCTCTTCCCACAGATCCCGCAGCTTTTTTTTTTTTTTTTAATTTCAACTACAGCTAAGTTGCATGAAAAACTACCTTCCCCACTGTCGCTGTGTGCCCAGTGTATCTGGCATCTTGTCCAGCGAGGGAGAGCAGAAACACTGACATAATATCTCTGGAGGGAATATGCTGGGCACTATTTCAATGTGAATAATATCTGAGGAGACTTTCTCTCTAATCACCTTTTGGCTGGCTGTTCACGGGTATTAAGATGGTGTTAGGAATGAACCCCTGGCTGTGTGGAGTTCCCAGCTTTGCCACAGATATCTGGGGCGTCCTTGGACAAACCATCAAAGGTTTTATCTCATGTTGGAAACAATCAGGTTACACTACTGCTTAAACTAAAAAATGAGAACAAAATCAATCTTCCTCTGTTCATCTGGAAAAAGTCATCGCTTTTTCATTCCTTTTACATCTGTCTTATTAGATCCTTGGAACTTGAATTTGTGCTTTGGCATGTTTTTGTACAGTTACAACAGACTAGACAATACTGCAGAAGGTACAAGAGCAGCCAGTCCACAAGAGGTGTCTCATTAGACAGGATCTTCTTGCTGCCCTTTACCTTGATGTATGCATAGGTGCTAATAGTTGGTATAGCTTTTGATAGAGGCTTGCATCCTACCAGGAGAGAAATGAATCCAGGTCTGCATACATAGGTACATGTCCAGTGTCGTCTCATTGTCAGATGATGCAAGTGCAGTGATATCGTCCAACCTCAGCCTACAGCATTAAGCTAAACCCCTCAATCTCCCAGTGATGGCAAAGGCTGTTAGATGGGCAATGGGTTTGAGGAATGCTGTAGTGTCTGTTGAAGATAAGCTCATATTTGTTGTATGTTTTTTTTAGATCCTACTAGACCACAGTGAAGGCAGAGGTGGGAGTATTATGTTGCAAACTTTCTGTTGCCAGCTCCTCCCAAAAAAAAGGAGAGGTGGTCTGAGGCATACTTCACTGCCTGTGCTCATGTTCCACTTTAAACTGGGGTGAGGGGCTCCTTTGCTTCATTTGTTCCACCTGACCAGCATTTTGTGTGTATTTTCTTCCCATGTTTAATAGACAGTGTTTGTATAATAAGATTAGGTATAGACTTTTCATTGCTGCCTCTCAAGTTTCAGTTAACATATTCTCAGATTGTAGGCATCTGCTCAAATATGCTTCCTGAAAATAGGTTTCCCTGCCTTCTCCCCTCCTGGAGGGGAAAAAAAAAGATTGAAAATGATGTTGTTTAGGTCTTTAGGATCAGTTTCCCTAAGAGATGTAGGATCTCATTCCAGATAATATTCTGAAGATGAATTTTTTTTAAAAAAAAGTCAACCGTTAACAGGAAGAAAAGGTTAAATAGTAATGAGAAACTACTGTAATTGCACTTTTAAAGACTATTGCTGTAAGTGATTACATGCTTGATTGAAAACCATACATTGAGCCCACAAATACAGCTTGACCTACCTGTATATTTTCAATAAGAAGTAATGTCTCCTATTTCTAAGGGGGGAAAAAAAAGAAAATTTTGCTGTTTTAAGCTATATACAAATGATAAAAGCAAAGACATCAAAGTATGCAGCCTTTCAACTCATGCTCAATTAGAATAAAAGTTTGGTTGCTGTTTTAAACATTTATGGCTAACTAATTGTGACAACATCTCAGCTCTGCAAATGGGATGATTTTGGATTGACTTTTGATCTGACTGACAGTTTCTTATACACTTCAGTGTTGGTTTATAGCATACAAGTCCTCATTTGAATCCACATGTGACTAATTAGAAACTGTTTATGGTCTGTATGTATACATTCACACAAGAATATAAGCCTTTTTAACTGGAGCCACATTATTAATGAAAGTGTTCATTTAACTAGGTGCTTGACATACTATGTTTAAAACATCTATAACCAAGATTTTAAAAAGAAGAGGAAACTGAAAATGTGTATTTAGCATAAAGGAGGAATTTAATGTTAACAATAGGTATGTAAGCTGTAACAAAGAGATACTAGAAAAACCCTCTGTACTTCTGTGGCTGTTACAGTAAAACAACAGGTTGAATGATACTTCTTAGAGTATTTTTATGGGTATTTCAGTAAGAAATTTCATTCTAGCATCATTTTTAGCCTTTCTGACAGAAGAATGTACATTTATGCTGATCTCTTCATCTACCTTTATCGTAAGGGCTCTTGACAACACGAATGCTACTATAGCATTTGTGCAGCCAAACGCATCTGGGGTTTGCAAAGAGAAGTGCTAAAATGAATATGAATATAATAATATTTTCTTGATAAAATAATGCTTCTGTGTCACAGAAAACGAAATTGTCAGCATTCCTTTGTAGGTCTCTCTCAGGCTTAAGAAAAGGTCCTTGACAGTTTCAGCATTGCCTTTAAATATCTTATTGAAATGTAGATTAAGACTGTACATCTTATAATAGTTGGAAAGCCTTTTCATTTTAAGTCTTGTAGAAAAGCATGTATTAAGTATTAACTTTAGCAGTTATATTTTAGCATTTTTCTCAGGTTGATCCCTCCTAGACCTAATATTTAGATTTATTTAAAGAGGCAGTAGATTACCTGACAGTGTAGTAGTACAGTATTGTGTATTTTTCTGAGTTGCCATAAAGTTAGATAAGCTGTATCTTTTGTTAGTGCCATCTTTTGTACGTTTTACAGAAACATCATGTGTACATTGATACTGCTATAAATCAATGATGCTTCAATGTTCTTGGTTAATGCTTAGCATTTTTTAATATACTGTAGCTTAATATTAGCTTATGAGATGTAAAAATTATACTGAAGTTTCTGTAAGCAGACAGTTTTTTCAATGTTCCCTAAGTATGAATTAGTAATTACCTGGTTCTTCTAATATAATGTGAAATACTGTTTACTGTAGGTAGCTTTTGATCAAGATTCCTTCTCTGCTTTCATTTGGTCTGTAAAAACTTATTCGCATATTTAATATACGTATACTTTAAATCAAATCACTTTTGAGACTCAAATTTTGGGTGTTAATTGGACTCTGAGAGGAGCTTATTTTTCAGAAAACTCATAGCTCTTAGCTTCAGAAAGTCAGATTCATGCAGGTGTTGGTCTCTTGCTATGAAATGGGATTATAGGTAATTTTATTTTTTGCTGAATCATTTCTGCATCTCATGCTTGTAGATACAAATTTGCACCAGGACCAGAAGTGACTAAGCTGACAGGAATCTTGACTTAAAGGTAATGAAATGACCTGGATATTGCAAGGTAGTGTTGTTGTCATTTCCTATATAACCCATATGATGTATATAATGAGCTTGATTTGGCAAAGCTTAGCTATTACAAGAATAACTTTCAGCTGCACAGATGTGATAGAGTTAATTGGCTAATAAGCCAATAAACATATTGTTTATACACACTGACCTTTCAGAATGGGTCCCTGTTTTAAACAAGTGCAAGAAATATAGTGCTTTAATGACAGTGGGATAGATTCATACATGCTGAATGTATATCAATAAACATTTGAATATAGATAAGAAAATATTAGTCTCAGCTCACATAAGATGGTAACTAGACAGCAAAAGAAAATGATTCATGAATAAAAAATATTTAGTCTGAGGGATGCAGTAACTTGATTCAAAGAAGTATTAAAGTACTACATGGGAAAGTCTTATTACAGTAGTAGTAAGCTTCCAAATAGCCAGCAGAAGTTGTACAAAAGATACTGGTAGGGACTTCTGTGGTCTTTGAGAATGCTAAGGTATTCAAATACTCTGGGAGATTTATTGTTTGTTCTTTTTTCTCTTCTCTTGAGTGTTTGGTTGGACTTATGAGACCTATATCTGAGTTCTTATATTTGGGTTCAGATTCTCCAATCTGTTGAGAATGGAAGGAGTAATTGTTTTGACAGCATATTTAGTAGCCAAGTTAAAATCCTTCAGAGTTGAATGACCGTAAGGCAATAGGCTTTTTTTGTGTGTGTGTGTGTGATGGTGGTGGTTGCAGGAATATCTTTTCCAGGACTTTTGGTGTGAGCTGGTTGGTGTATAACAAAATAATCAAGTAGTTCTGCAGAGCAGTTTGGAGAAGTTTAATGCATACTAGACGTAATGTTTGAAGACAAGTGATTTTTTTTTGTGTATGATTTCTCTCATCTTCTATGACTCTTGTTTCTACATTCCTATTACTCTTCTACTATAACATAGCACTCAATGCTTCATGTATGATAAGGTAGGAGGCAAAATATCCAAGGAATTCTGTTTTACAAGGAATTGGTTGACTTGGAGAGGAAGTAAAAATAAAACTGTTTTGATACTTTTGGGAAAATTAATCTAGGCTGGGATATTTTGCTGCTTTCAAGCCAGTTATGAATGAGTCTGCAGAACTTTCAGTATTGTGTAAAGAATTGTATTTTACATAATTAACTTGAGATAATGTGGAAAAGCATCATCTTATATATACTTAGTCATGAAACTGTACTTGGTCCTTCAGGAGGCATTTGTACCCCACTTTGTGTGCAGTTTTATGCGCATTAATTAGAAGAATGTTCAGCTCAGCAGTTCATAAGGATTCACGTGAAGGCTATTTTTTTCTTCCTCAGACTTGAAATTCAAGTGAAAGTTTTCATTTTAAAATGGTGTAACAGTGGAATAACACCAACATCAGTGTGATTTCTGTTTTTATATTAATAAAAGCTTTGTCACCCTCATCTTACTTTGAGGTTCAAATAACTGAAAAATTGAAATGAAGCTCCTTTAGAAATGCAACAATGTATTTGATTTCAAGCTAAAACCATGAAAAATAGTTGAATTACCCACATTTTGATTTGAAATAATAAAATAACACTTCAAGTTCATTCAAGCTCTAGAGTCTAGAGACTTCCATCAGCCAGATGAAAGGAATTCTTTAGAAACTGGAACTTCAGCAAATTATATATGAACCTGAGCTGAGATTTGATTGCTGAATCCAGAACCAAGCAAACTTTGTATTTATTTCTATTTTGTAACAAACAAACTAGAACAAGGTTCAACATAACTGATAATTCTCAGTTGACCCTGATGAATAATGCTGTTAATTTAATATTATGAGTTATGCACTAGATGTGGTCAAATATTTTGTGGCAGTTACTAAAATAGGAACTTACTCAGCATTATCTCTGTCTATTTCAAGAAACATTTTTCTTTTTTTTCTTCTCCTTGGTTAGAGAGAGCTTTCTAGCTCTTAGTCTGTACTTTCTAAGTTTTTTGTTGTTGTTTGAGTCTGCCTTTTTTTTTTTTTCCCAAAGCATTATGCTTGTCTTGCCTAACTTTATCCATTTTTTACCTAGTGAGGTGGATATTATGCTGGTGGGTAACGTTCAAGAAAAAGCCCAGACAAATAATAATTAGGACCAAACGCTAAGTTCAAAGACTTCTGTAGCTAACACTTCTCTGTGTGTTCTTGTGCTCCCTCTACTGCCTCTGCACCTGGGAATGACACATAATAGCTACAACAGTGAACTTTCCTATTGACATTGTTGAAAAAAGTCTGACTTAATAAAAATAGCTTAGTTTTGAAGTTCTGTGTTGGTTCTAGTGGTCTTAGAAACACAGACAAAAAAAAAGTCATTGAAAAGCTGTAGAAAAGCATCTACTTAAGGTTCTAGGAAGCTAGAAAATACTAGCCACAAATACTGAGGGAACAAGTAAAGAAACAAGAGAGTGTGACCACAGGGAGAGGAGTAAAGTAATGACACATCTTGGTTTGATGTTAGTGGCAAGGTTGTGGCCTGATAAAATTGTAACCAAAATTGTGGATACTTGGTGCCTGATGGGAAAGGAAGATGAATACCTCAGTCTCTTCCACAGGAGAAGTCCATCAACAGCTTGATATTGGTATGTCCTTTGATCCTTGATGAAGAGTGAGAAATACAGAAGCTGCTGAGAGAAGTCCACAGTTACAACAAAGATGCAGTTGTTCTCTACATGTAACTGAACCATCAAATTCTAGGAAATCCTTTACTGTAGTTGAAATACATGGTGAAGTTCTGATGTTAGTCAACATGTCATTGTTTTTCCACTCCAGTCATGGAAAAACTTTAAATTCCAGAACATTTGAGGATAAAGTAGGGATAGTCTTATTTTTTATCTGAGTTCCTTTCAGTCAACAAATGTTATACATTAAATATAGAACAAATTTAATAAGGAAAATCTTATCTGAGTACAGTTTTGATATTTTCCTCAGTGTGGTCGAAAGCCTGGAAGGGTTCTTGTTTTTAATTCTGAGGTGAGGCTGAGAAACTCTGGAAGATGTTTTCAGTCCAAATTTTTTGCTTCACCTGTGACTCTAAATATTTCAATAATGTAAGTAATAAATCACATGGTTTCCATCTGACTTCTGTTTTTCTTAGCTTCTCATATATACTTTTTCCTATGACCAGTGACTAGTGTCAGGACCACTTCTGGGGCGAAGGGTACTTTACCAAAGGGGATGGCAAATCTGTCCTTTTATTATTGGTGGTACATTTGAACTTCCACTCATAATCTGTAGAAAGCTGTGATGTTTATATACTTTTCTGTTTAATTTTTTAATTGAGTTCATGATTAAGATTGTGGGAAATTCCCCCTTTTGTTTTCCTGATCGCTGTCCTGTGATGCCTCTTGTGCAGGAGGCACGTGGATTGGGTTTCATCTCCCTGACATTACCTGTGTGTACTGTCAACTGCCTATAGATGAGCTAGTCACCTGGGGTACTGTTACTGTCATCAAAGAGAGATATTATCTTTTAAGATCTGGTTGATATAAAGCATTTTGGGGTTGAGTTGGCCAGAAATACACATCTAGTGAGAAGCTACCGTCTAAGCTCATACTGCAGCTTCTGGAGGTTTTGTGTTCTGTATTGTCCTGTGTCCTGAAACGTAGAGGATCCACTGAGAATCTGAAATGGTGCTGTATCGTTTCTGGGCATCTGAATTAAGCTTTACATTTTTTCCTTGCAATTAAAGAAATTAATCCTTAGAGACATGTTTTTCCTGTTCTTTGACTATTTAGGGTCTTATGATTGTCCAGCTGAGACATAGGTTAGGCAAAAAAAAAGTAATCTCTTGTCTGTGTGGTCATGAGGTCAGTGTGTTATGTTTGTATGTTTTTTTAGTTTCTTTTAGATTTTAGCCATTTCTGATGATACGTTTTTCCAGTTGTTTTGCAGAATTCAGGCACCATGACGTCAGTCATGATATCTTTTTTAATTTCTAAATGTGCCCAGAAACTCGTGATGAAAATACATATCTGTAAGGCTAACAGTAACCACAAGATATAAAATTATTGGATTTCTGTCATACTGCCTTGGTATAAATGTTAAAATGTCTCTAATGTCATTCCAGAATCAAATTTTAAAAATATATATTAGATACAAGGGTGTTTGAGACTTAGCTCCCTAAATATCTTTAACATTAAAATGTGTTTTTACTAGAGGATTTCAAAACATTCAGCATATACCTATCAATTTTAAAATATTTCTATGTAAAGACTGAAGCTATGGATGCAAATGGATTTACAATGTGAGGTTTAGCTGGGACACTGTAGAAAAATGTGAGAGACTGAATCTAATCTGCACTTTAAATTCTACAAGTTTATTTTTCTAATTTGATTTTATCACAAGTATCAGTCATCCCCATTCCTGCCATGCTGGGACTGGAGAAGAGGCCACCGTGGGTGATGGTTCTCCTTCAACCAGAGGTGAAAAATCTCTTCAGCTGCTGTATTTGAGTTATGTGCACTGACCAGTTTGAAGTGTGAATCTGTCATTTGCTTAACAATTTACCATACAAAAGTCTTCCCAGATTGCTTTTTCCCTTTTGCCACTTCTCCTGAGAGCTCTAGGGGTAACTTCAAGCTGAAGCCAGGATCACTACACTCATAATCACATATCTCGATATAATTTTGTTGTAACTGAACCAAGCAAAACTTAAAACCCCAATACTTCAAATTTTTCACAGGATTTGTTTTATTGGAAGATTTAAACTTTACCAAAGAATAGAATACTCGCAAATGTGTACTGCCTAGTTTTGTGCTGCACTAGAGTGACTTATTAGGACCATAAAATAGTTTTTTCTAATTTTTCTTGTTTCTGATATTGAAATACCAGTGGTAAGCATGCTCTAAATGGTGAGAACATGCATACCTAGAAAGAAAAAAAATTCTCCATGAAACTCAACAGATGTATTTAGGGTTTCAAACAGCTCAGTTTGGACCCTAAAATGTGTGCACCAAGTTAGTAGTGAAATAGATGGCTTTGGGACACCTGAGTCTTATTTTTTCAAGTGGGTCAGTAGTTATTTGACCATTTCAAATAGCTGAATGTTTCAGGTGTCTCTACTTTGCAAAATGCGAATAAACACTATTTACAAGACCACTTTAGGCCCTACCTGTCAGTCAATCATTCACCCATCTTATTTTGCTTTTATCTAACTTTTCTGGTCATTTTATCCAGAAGGATACTGTGAGAGACAGTATCAAAAGCTTTATTGAAATCCAGAAAGATTACATCCACTGGTTTCTTTTGGTCAACTAGCTGGGTGATCTTGTCATAAAAGCAAATTTTTTGTTAGATGTGACCTTCCCCTTGTGAACCTGTGTCGGCTGTTACCAATGACTATGGTGTCCTTCAGGTGTTTTTTTAATAACTCCTAGAATAATCTTCTCTAAAACTTTAGCAGTCACTGAAGTGAGGATCACTAGGAAACTAACAGGTGAGAAAAGTTATAATCTTGTCTCAAGTCTGTGTCTTACACCCAAATATGTAATGAAAATATTATAAACAATCTTGATCCTATTCAAGTTGGTAGCAGAATTCTCATCTCACTTCATTGAGGCCCATCTATTCTTGTCCCTGCACATCTAACAAAGATCAAGCTGAAACTGGGCTGTAGCTTTTAAGATGAAATTTTCTTTTGAAGTTATGGTAACTTGTGTCTCTCTCCAGGACCCCAAATGCTTCAACATTTATGTACATTGCTTCCTTTGCTTTCTTACTCTCCAAGTGCAAACTGGGATGTAGAAGGACATCAAAAAGGAAAGGAGGGTGGGGTGCATGCAAAAGTAGTATTTTGTACTGATTAATGCACTGGGATACGAGTAAACTTATATATATGTTGAAGCAAGTTTCCCTTTTTAGTAGATGCTTCTGCTTGAAGCACTTCAAAGAGTTTCTTCTAATGTAATTGAGAAACCTGTCATTCTTTCTTTTGTAAGAATATTTAATTGTAGTTGTCCAAATAGGCTGTGAAGATCCTGTGTACTCAGGTATTTTTTTGTTTTGACTCTTGTATACTTAGTTTTGTGAGTATTAATACAGCAACAAAGTGATTCTCTATTGTTTCTTCCCTCTGATAATAAACTTTGTCTTGTAAATTATAAAATGTGAGCCATCAATAGTTTTCAGCTTCTCAGCTTTAAGGTGTCTGTAAGAGAAGTCTGCATATTGCCTCAAGGGAGTAGATAAAAGGGAAAATGAGTGTGTTTCTGCTTACCTTCTTGGCTCATTACTTTATGGATATGTGGGACCTAAAAAATAAATAGTGGTCAGAAAAGAACAAACACATTTATTAGAGCAGTTAGAAAAATACGCTGTTTTGCTATTTGCCAAGGTCCTTCTGAATAGCATGTTTGGCAGCTACCAAATGACATGGCCTGCACAGAGTTGATTTTGACGAAGCCTCTGGGATGTGTTAAAAAGTAAACCAGAGCAAATCACGTACTGGAAAGCATAACTCAATCAAGGAAAAATGTATGATTAAGGGCGACATGGGCAAGGAAAGCTTTGCCAGAGCTCAGGGTAAATATTTGTATCAGTGTGAAGTGAAAGCTTCACATCGCTGATGTCAAGCAGCTGGAATTTTCATTGTTTATAAACTTTTGTTGTTACAGTTGGATTTTGGCAGAAAAGGTACCAAAGAGAGAGCAGTTTCCCAGCAAGAAAGTTTGAATTTTGATAAGGCAGCTTGAACAGATAGGAAAGTAAAGATGCAATATTTCTGTCTCTTTTAAAGATAGCACTGCATGTGACCACCAGTTGTCTTGTGACTGACGGCGTTTTCTAAGCATGTTGTGTGTGCAAAAATGAGAGATGTCTCAGATGACCGCTAGACTCTCACAGAGGCAACTAGTAACCATCAACTCATGAGATTCAAATATCTGTTTTAACAACTACAGCTTTATCTTGTTCTGAGTCCAGAGTTCATTTTTCTTCAGAGAACATTGCCAGTATGAGTCAAATATTTTAAAGAGAAAAATATATGACCTACTTGAGGACTGAACCCAATTCTTTGGATTCTGTCCAGGAGGAGCCTTAAGAAGACAAACTAATATGTTGCTTTCTCCTACCCATTACCCCCAGCGCACTTAAACTGCAGCTATGGGCATGTGCTATACTTTGCACAGTATTTTATTCTGTGACTTTTTTTATTAGAGCATTTCAAGGATTTGAGAGTTATGTATTTAATCTGTAGTGATTTCTTTCTTAGGGTAAAATTTTGGATTCTAGTACTACATAATGTGGGCTTGAGATGATTTTTGGTGGTTGTTCCCAATATTGGGTATATCCTTGGAGCATAGCAGGGAAGTGATTTGTGCAGAAATTCAGTTACCGTCATTGGAAGTTTTTAACATTGGTGGTTCTTGTGTTGCCACTTGTCATCTGGGGCACGATCCCAACAGCCTCTTTGGGGCTGGTCTCTAGCCCTGAAGCAGGAATTAAGGTATTGCAAAAGCACCCTTTGGGAGAAAAAAAAAATATATATATATATATATTAAAAGAAGAGTAATTACCAGTTTTGGAGCTTTAACTAAATTCCCAAGAAAGGAGGTATTGAACTCTAAAAGAACATGGGCTGTGCTGAGGAGTTAGCTGTGTGTGTGTGGCTGAAGTGTGCATGTTCCCTTGCACACGTATGTGAAGATGCTTCAATTTAAAGTGCTCTATATTTTTGCCGAAGTAAACCAGGGCTATCCCTGCCAATGAAAAACGGTGCTCGGCAAGAACCTAACAACATTACCCAGCTGCACTAAGAATAGAAATCAAGCCCCTGCTGGTATAATTAAGAAATCTTCACTTCCAGTCCCTGGGCTTTAGAGACCTGGATCACTTGCTAATTCCAATTTAGAGAGCTTTTTTGATAAGAGCTTTTGTAAACTAGGAAATAAGCTGAGAATGAAAACTTTTCATTGCAAGTGTTTTAGCTTCACAGTCAGCCTGTTCAATGTTATTTAATGTTTGGTCTGTCCTGGAGGGAAATCAGATATATCAGCATTGAATTGAAGAAATACAGTGTACTCATCTTCCTGAGGGTTTTGTGGAAAAAAAGGTGGCACTCATCCACGGTCTACTGTCTTACATTTGGAGAAAAGTCATTTCATTCACAAATGTGTAGCCTGGCCGTGTGGTCTTATTGGCAATGACCTCCCGAGCCTCCCAGCTGCTTGGAGCAGTGGATAACGTAGGGGCAGAAACTCCGCCTGGGCACAGATGGATGTTTGGGTGAAATTAATATCTTTCTTTCTGCAATGTGAACTCTGATTTTGATCGTGTTTATAGTGGTTTGGCAGCTGGGTGGGAGCTGGGGTAGGGGAATTTCTCTGGCTGACAGTGATGGGGGGGGGGATCAATGTCCCACCTGTCTTCTGTCACACCAAATAAGATGGATATATAGATAAATATATATTTTCCTCTTTCTAAATGGGAAGAAGTGTGTCAGGGATAGGAATTCTCAGGAGCTTGACTGAACATCTGTCTCCTAAATACAGGTAGATATTCTTGTTTTATGTTTTCATAATAGTTTCTCCTTGACTCATTTCTTGTTCTTTAACATTTTTCAGTTTTCTTCATTCCTCACCAGTTAGAATCCTTCTTCTGCAGTTTCTTTGAAACAGCATGCAAATTTGGTACTACTTCTGTATGATTCAAACCTTGTAACCCACACATTCCAGGAGGTTTAAAGACACTGGTGAGATCACCCGCCCACTCATTACTTATTATTTCATGCATCATAGTGTAACAGGTCAAATATCTGCCTTGTAAAAGTGTGCATCAAGAACCGCCGCGCTGCACAGGAGATGGAACAGTGTTTTCTATTTCTAACGCTGCTGTTGACATCCAAATCACTCAATCTTTTCTACTTGCTTTCTCACCTAGGATGTGAAAATGCTAATATCTACTACCATTTGAAAGTTATGTAAATTTTGGACATATTGGACCATGAAGTGAGATGATAATGCTCATCAAAAATTCTTGCAAGAGATGGAGAATTTTTAAATGGCTTGTCTCCTGAGCATATAAGAGGTTTTTGTCTTAGATAGCAGACTGGCAGCACTTGATAATTTATTTATAAAAGGTTCTTAAGTTAATGATCTCTTACCTTATTCTCAGTGAGGTCTTTCCCCTGTGTCCCACTGTGTTCTTTTCACTCCCCAGTAAGACCATGCCCCGCTCCATCTCCTTCAGGCATGGATTGCAAGTCCATGACAAATGTCAAGGCTGCCTCTGAGCCTTAGTCACCCCCCATTGCTTGTATCACTTGTGGCTTTTTTTTTTTTTTTGGAAAGCAACAGTCTAAGTAGTAGGAGACCATGTCTTGATAATTCCTGCTCTTCAGAACTTTCTCAGCAGTGTACTCCAGCTGATGTAAATCAGATCATCCTTGCTGTCTGGGATGGGAAGAAATGCTACTCGTGAGTCTCCCTGGGGTGATTTAGGCTCACCTCCTTTCCTCCATCCAAGATTTGGAGTTCATTCTAACATTCTACTTTTGTCTTTCCAAATGATATTGTAGGAACCCAAATATAGGAATTCCTTTAATGGAGTAGGGTTTCTACCTCTTAACAGACCTGGTGCTGCCACTGTCAGGAGACTGAATATCGAAAAGAGTATGCTGCTCTAATTAGCATAAGGGCTTTTATAAGCCTGAGTAAACAAATGAACAAAATATGCAATAACAAACTATTTTATGGTTTCTTCTATCACTTAAGAAGCATGCAGCACACTTGCAGAGCTCCTTGTATAGGTACTTTAATGAGGTGGAAAAAGATCTGGAAAACACCCTCATCCATATCTTCCCATCCCTTCTGGATTTGGGGCTGCTGAGGTTTGGCTGTAGGTATGATTCTGTGATATGTGCTGTTTGCAAAGTCAAATGTCTAGTTATGGTGCTGGTGCAGTGAGGCTGCTCTTGCAGTGAGCAAATAACCTGAACAAATAACCTCTTGCAGGACAACATTTGCTTTCACCAGCTTTTTTGGGGGGGAAATTGTAATCTCCTGCAGAAGCACTGCATCCTAGGCAGGTAAGCAGGGGGCAGAAGACACCTGTTGACAACTCACTGTGTAAGCTGCCAGAGGGCAGAAAGTGTCAGCCAGTGCTATCCTTAGCCTGGAGCTCTGCTGGGACCTGGTGAGGCTACGAGGGTGTCCCAGGCTGGTGACCAGGCTTCAGATAGCATTGCCGTTTCCTTGGGCATGCAGCCCCACCATGTGACCTGGTGCTCTGCCTCCAATGTACATCTTCTGCAGACGCACTGCTGCATGCCACCAATAACAAAGCATGAATTAGTCCCAGATTATTATTATTATTATTATTATTATTATTTTAGTAAATGGAAAATAGGAATGATTTCACTTACACTTTCAGAGGCTGGCTAATGCTTTTGAAAGTTACAGTCCCAGTCATTTTTGAACTTTGATTTTATTTTTTTCTGAAGGGAGGCAAGGATACAGTTTAGACAAACTTTTTTTACTGGAATGATGAAACTACTGAACTTCACTCAAACAGCAATAAAAATGGCAATTGCTGTCAGATGATACAAAGCTGGTGTAAACGAAAGTTAGAAACTGAGACAGAATCCTAAAATTAATTCCAGGAAAAAGCAGGCTATTCCCTTTCAAAATACAGAAAGCAAATTAACCTCAAAAGTACTTGGACAACACGATCATTTTACCCACTTTCACATTTAAACAAAACAAAAATTATTATTATTTTTTTTATTTGCAATAAAAACAATAAGAAATAAGAAATCACTGAGAAAAATGAAAACTCCTGGAGCAGCCCAAGGAGGGAAGCCCAGCCGTGCCCGGCTGCTGGAGTCAGCTTTGCGAAGAGGACTGTAGGTGGAGCTCGGCTCTGCGATTCCTTGTTGCCGGCTCCACAATGAAGCAATTGTTTCCCGTCTCCGCTTAGCAATTCCTCCTCCTTCCCTTTCTGTGCTTTCTGGTTGCATGTTCTATTTATTTTAATGTATACCTTTGTGCGAAGCCTGTCTCTGAGTGGTTAGATACCCCGTTGATATGTGGCCTTCGGGGGGGGGAGGAGGGGTTGAGCCGGGGGAAGGAGTGCAGCCTATTCCCATGACATCCGTAGGCTTTGTAGAGCCAAAAAAACCTTCTCAGGAACACCTAATCCTTGGGCTCGCTCCAAGCACCACAATCTCTCTGCACAACTGACATGGGCCACTTGGGACACTTGAGGGCTTTAGGTGTGTCTCTCTGAAGTCAGCCACAGCCAAGCATGAGGCAAATGTGCCCAGACCAAAGAAAATAAATTATGTGGGCTCCAATTTTCAGCAGTTATGAAGTATTAAATTACACATCTGAAGAATTCACTTTGGGATTAACCCTTTGGAACCCGCCCAGTGCGCTGTGGTGGCTCCTCCTGGAGGAGCCATGCTGTGTGTGTCGCTGGCATTTCAAAGGCGTGTGGGTCATTGATCACAGGGCCGGAGCGCTAATTGAAATGTGTGTCATAATTAACCATTAACACTAAAAAGGGGGAGAGGGAGCAAGGGAAAGAGACCTGGTACCTGTGCAAAAGGGGAGGATGCAAGGAGCAGCTCCTGCTTTGGTGTGTCGTGGGGTGTGTCCTGAGAGAGCCCCGTGTGCCACCTCATTTTTTATATGATAATATAAATTTTTAGACTCCCTTTTGGAACCATCAATGCAACCTCCAGCACATCATTAGCATGTGCTTTAGGATAATTAGCATGGCCCCTGTGGCTGACTCTTCAGTCAGGTTTGGAGAAGTGGTTGCAAACCAATGTAATTCTGCTGAATTTCTTGCTAAAAAGCTACCGAGAAAGCATTAGCTCTTACTAAGAGATACAAAAAGTACATCCTGCCCTGCCTCCCTCAAGTATTTCTGGTTCCCCACAACCATCTGTAGCATCAAATATCTGGTACATTATGTTGCTGAAACTTAAAGTGTAAACCCCACACTGGAAAAACAAACCACTGATTTTTATGTGTGGATTTTTAAAGGTATTTTCTTAAGCAAATAATTGGTCTGTGGAAGCTATAATAATAAACAAATAGACAATTATTCAGATGGTGGCTTTGGACTTATTCACCCACTCCCCTCCTATTGCACTAATTCAAGTTTGGAATCTTCCTGCAAGCCAATCTGAAAGTAAATTCTGTAATCAATCAGGAAAGCTGCTCCTTTGAGTTCACTGAGTCTAGTGCATCCGTGGTTATATCTCCTGCCATATACGCTTTTCCCATAGATAAAAAAAAAAAAAAATCAGTTTGCAATCATGACAAGATTTAAAAATAAATAAATGTGTAAGGACCTGATCCTGAAAGTGATGCAAAAAGAAAAAAAATGTACTGTGTATGCATAAAGAGCAAATCTGGGAGATAACATTTAATCCTCAAAGGCATGCAAGTTGTGATAGGCCATCCTACTGGTTCCTGTCCTGCTTTGCTGGGGCCATGGGTTAATGGCATTGTAGCTCTCTTGGAGAAGGGACATACTGTGGGCCATAACAGTGCTGGCCCATCTGCACAGGAGCTGGAAAGGGAGTGGAAAACCAGTGTGCAAATTTTAGAGGTCATTTCTGAGTTTTCAGCAATGATTTTGGTCCCATTGTTGGTGATGCCTGTAGTAAGATGAGAACTGCACTCTCCCCGTGCAGTCTTAGGCCCACAGCATGCTGTGTGTGTCACTGAACTGTTCTTGTGCCTCAGGCACCTCTTGGAGATGACGAGCTGGCATGGTTTATGAGAGATGAGTGTCTCTCTGGCTTGAGAGTATCTTTCCAAACTTTTCCCTGCCCCACTGACTTAATAGACTTCAAGTAAAAGTTAATTTTCCACCTCTGAATCTTTATGAAAGTTTTCTCTAAAGAAAAGGCCTAGTGTTTGAGTGGGAGGCAGTTGCAAGTATCAGTAAAAAACATCACTAAAAGTCACGAGGTATAAATGGAATATTGTTGAGTATCTTGAAGATTTACTAACAAGCAAAGATGTTTCTTCTGTGGTAGTATCTTTTGACATTTAAAGTCTACTGTAGTAGAACAGAGGCAGAATGAACTAGGAAATGTCTGTGGAGGGGGGTGTCTTTCTAGGAATTACTTTTTTTTTTTTTTTTTCTTTTTAATGTTCCCTTCAGTAGCATGACACTTCTTCTAGGAGTTTCCAAAAACAATTTAATGGATTCAGTATCCTGACTACATCTTTTTACTAATGTGTGGCATTAAAAATAATGTAAAGTTGGATTCTGGGAGTATTTAAAGGAAGAGAATGAATGTAATCAAGAGCAAATGACTGGTTTCACACTTACAAGGAGCCTGCTTTTTTTAAAAAAAAAAAAAAAAAGGGGGGGGGGTAATTATTAGAAGCTAAAACTTAGTGGGCAAATAGTCTTAATCTGTGTTTAATAAAAAAAAAAAAAAAAAAAGAATAATTCATATTCCAGCTCTGGACCTGTTTGTAAGAGTCTGTTCTCCACCAAATGCTGTCCTGTCCCCCCCCCTCCCTCCCCCCAGGCTTTGGGATGGTGCAGGAGCTCTCCAAGGAACATCATCCAGCCAGTGCTTGCAATAGGACCATGGAGGTGTGAGGGGCCACGGAGTACTCTGCTAGTGAGCAGAGATATCTGCCCCAGATAACATCACTGTTTTTCCTAAAACAATTAGCAATTTCAGGCTTTTAGGCTAAAAAGTTTTGACTTGAGTACAATGCTGAAGTTGTGTGAATTCACCTCGTTCTTCAATCCTCTAGCCCTCCAGAGCATGAGTTAAGCCCGTTTTTAGGCTTAACTCTGAATGTGTTTCCTTCTGTGGGTTTAAGTCAGGCCCTCAATGCTCCTTATGTCATTTTTTTTTTTTTTTGTGGTTGAATTATTTCTCTTCTTGTGCTCATAAAGTTCAGAGATCTGGGATGATGCACATGTTGAAGTCACGTCTCTGTTTATACCCCACGAAACACATCAAACTGGAATTCATCCTTGAAGACCCAGAAATTGCAGGAATTTTGACTTGTTATACTTTATTGCAAGAACACAGAAAGCTACGATTGCTGGAAGCAATTTGTGTGATGGTGTTGCAGCCTGTTCTTCTCCTAGGTAGCAGTCAGGTGAGAAGCTCTTTTTTTCTTCTGACCTTAGTCCTCATTGATATGTGACATCCTGTTGACATAAAAAAAAAAAGTGACAGTGGAGAAATTATTGCTTTTAGGATCAAACACAAAGCATTTCTGGCATGTATGAAAATCGGGGGTTTTGTCTGCTCAAGAGAAAAGAGGATTTGGGAAGTGTGGAATAGAGCTATACGCAAGGGCTTTAGTGGGGATTAGAGCACCAAAGCATTTTGGCGCTTTTGGATCTGGGCCAATGTATCACTGAGATGAGGCCAGATGAAAAACCTGGATCTAGATTCTTTTCCCAGCACCCCCAGTTTGATGACACTTGGGTCTCTGCTTTGGCTCTAACTTTAGGGCAAGCTGGTTTTCTTGTGTTCTGGTTGTGAATACCTTGAACACATGAATTTCCTACATATTTAAGAGACTCGGATGATTTTCCAAAGCTTTTCTGTGCTCCTCTTTTGAACCCAGTCAAGCTCTCTGGTAGAATTTAGAGTCAAGTGGAAAGTGAGAAAGCTGGACTGTAATCAGAGAAATGCAACGAATGCATGAACTGGGAGGTAAGGGGTAAGGTGCCTCCTGTGACTTATTAGATCCAAAACAGCACTGAAGATATTCTCTCTCCTGTTCTAGGGAAAACAGATCCAAGTGGTTTCTTTGCTCTGTTCCCTTTGTAAAGTAGCTATGAGGAAAACTGCAGATAAGTCTCAGCCAGAAAATCCATCTGGTATGAGAAGAAGGGGCCAAAGTACAGCTCTTTGAACACTCAAGTCTGCCTTCTGTCTTGACTAAACTGTCTTCTGCCCTGTCTGTTGATATGGTCTCCCATTCACTTGTACTCTTCTCATCAATTTTACTTTGCATGTGGATAGCAAAGGTACTATAGTAAACCTATATTCAAAGCTTGGAGGATTTAGTATAGCACTTACTGACTTTGAATCCTCCCCATTTTCTTCCCAGGCTTCTCCCATGCCATGTGTACAGTCCCTGTCTGTGCCTGCAGGATAGCAGGGCAGTGATGGGCTATCAGAGCTAAAGTCTGGGGGCCAGAGGAGACTTTGACATTCCTGCTCCTACAGATTGATGCTTAAGTTCATAGATGGTTCCAAATTATTCCCCCATGAAAGCATTAATACTCACTTTTATTAACAATCTTCAACCAACTTCAGAAGAGGAACAAATATTTGGGTGTTGAATTTTATGTTCAAACTGGAAGATAACATCCAATATGAAAGGCTACTTCAAGTGGAAAGACCACTTTGAAACTGTAAAGCCAAAGCTTTTTTTTTTTCATTTCAGAATATAATTGTGCGTACATGTATTTAAAGACAAGTTCACAAAACATATTTTGCAAAGTGTTTTTTGTTTTTATTTTCCTAGCAGAGTATGGCAGTGGCAGTCACCTCTATATGGTTACAAGAAGCTGCTTTCAGGCAGCCTCAGGGCCAAAAGAGGTGTGCTCAAAGGTACGATCAGGCACAGCTACAACAATATATCCCTGAGGGCCTCTAATGTGCATGGAGTAGAAGTTGAGGGATGTGTCTAAAGAAGGCTTAAACCTCTCCATTAACTTCTCTGTGATGCACCTGGGAAGGAGATATTTTAATTTTTACACTGCCAAAATACATCCACAAGTTGCAGTAGGATTGTCCCTGTGATGGTTCTGCTATTTAGTTTCTTCTCCATAAAGAAAAGATCTTACATTGGAGTTGCCCAGCACCTGGCGATGCTTATTCTGCAGTGGTCCTTTGTCTTCATGCTGCATGCCAGGTGGAGTTGGGTGTGCTGGGGGTGGCTGCACATGGGAGACCCCCACCTACCCTTGTGGGGAGATTGGTGATCCAATCACCAAAGATTAGACCCTGGCCTTTTCCAGGGGAGAGGCTGTGGTGGTGCCACTGATCTGAAAATGTCTGTGCCTTGGGTGGTGGTTATTGTTTCTGGCTCTGTGCTACCAGGGGAGGAACCTGAGGGCAGCTGCTCTTCACAAAGGATGACTTAGCAGCTGGAGCGGTAGGAGCTGGTGAGGGCCACAGGAAAAAATATGCTTGTGGGTCTCCTGAGGCCCAAAATCAAGTGGTGAAGGTGAGGGCCCTGTGAGGCTCTGGGCTGTGGCTAACACGGCTGAGGAGCCTGTTCTGCTCAGTAAATGCTGCCTTTCCTTCTTTTCAGAAACATTTTGTACGTGATGATAACATGCTATCATGTTGTAGACCACGTTTATACCACAAGTGCTACTGAAATAGCAATAAAAAAGTTGAAAAAAGAAAAAGGCGATGCTTTCATTGTGGGGAAGTAAGTACATGTTGTGATCCTGGTGCTGTTTTTTGCTCGTCTCAGTGCCTTCCCTCGTATTTCCCTGCCACATGGTATTTCCAGAAGAGTGGTTATGTTATCATATATACTATGGACTTGGACCACACTCTGTTTTGAGAGAGGAATGGAGAAAGGATCAGAGGTGATAACTCTTTATCCTAAACATCATCCTGTGAGCTCTTGCTACAAGAGAAACAAAACCTAAGTGCAAACGTCCTCTTTGCTTTGTTATTTTTGTTTTGTGTTGTTCTGAGTTTCTAATAGAAGGAACTTTTAGCTATGCCTGAGGAATATAATATTGATATGCTTGAAGCTAAGCTACCTAAGAAAAGGAAGCATGATGAGGTGCTACACAACGCTGCTGTATGCACATGCAGCTCTTTGCTTGCTCTCTTTCTAAGACGCTGAAGTCTTGCACAGCACTGGCCATCAGTGCCCTGCCTACAACTCTACCAGGACACGAGGCCCCTCCACGTCCCTGCAAGTTTCTATCATTGCTGGAGTGATGCTTCTTTGAGTTGCAGCTGCGTTTAAAAGCAAAACTTGTACTGTATCAGGTTTTTAAGAACAGAGCTCATTTAAAAAAGACAGTTTCTTTAAGGTTTCTTTAACCCCATTAACACAGCTGTTAAGAACATAACCACCAGACTGTGTTTATTTTTTGTGGGAATTCTTGGCAATCACTCAGGAGATGCTATTTCCCCCACTTATTTGCTTCTCTCTCCGCTAGAGGCAGAAATTCAGCTTTTTCTGTGTTGTTGAGAGCAGGAAAGCTGCCATCAGGGCTTATCTACTCAGGTTGGTCATAGGGGCAGCAAAAATAACTCGTTATGAGGGCCAAATCCAGTGGATCAGATTGGTTATTAGGGCTTTCTTCATGAGAGAGCGACAGATTTGGGTTTTAGGCTCTGAGCACTAAGAGGCATCTGATCTCTGATTCTAGCATATTCAGTTGCTATCCGTGTCTACCCCTCTAAGTTGTGACACAAGATTTTCATGAAAACAGTAATGCAACTTTTATTTTTCTGCTATATTTTAGAATATAAAATGTGAATTAGCTTTTTTGGGGGTTGTTTTTTGTTTGCTGAATGTCTAACAGCTCCTCATAGAAATCTCTATAGACTCAAATGCACATAAAACCTGTCCATCTATTTATTGATAGAAAAGGACAGGCATAGAAAGTAATCTTAACTTCTATATTTCTAGAATGACAATATTTCTAGACATTTTTTTCCTGTATATATTGTAGTAAACTTTAAAAATCTCTTAATACTCTCCTCTACCTTGACAGCCTCATCTTTCACCAGTTTTGACTGTAGTCACTGTATAAGCCAGAACTGAAGCAAAACTATATATTCTTTTTTTAAGTATTGAGTGGATGACAACTTTCTCTTGTAAATATGTTAATTCTTCTATCAATATTTATTTTAAATGTAGTGTTTATTTCCACATTTTTGATGTGCAGTATTGGCTCAGTAAGAGGAAAGAACCAGATGTAAAAATGGATGCTTGAAAAATAAATGCAATAAAAATTCTATTTTTAGCCATCTGAGGACAATTAATAAGGATAGTGTTAAATCTGATATAATATCTTTTATTTTTCTGACACTAAAGAGGGCAAAACAATCCCAACATTATAAAATGCTGCGATAAAAAGTTATCCTGAAAAAGTTTTAATGCTTACTAGAGGGAAATTACATGAGTGTTCAGAAATTCATTTCATCTTTATTTCCATTATTTTATATACCCTTAAGCTAGGGGGGTCTAGTATTCTAACTACTTAGTTTAATCTTTTGCTCAGGGAAGGAATAGGACCCTGGAAAAGATGGGTTCACCACTTAAACACTGAGTTTCCTCTGTTCTTAATCAGGTGTTGGGAGCATGGCTTCCCCACATGCGCTGCTGCCTTCATTAGTAAGTATGGATTTAGGACTGCTGTGAAAGGTTAAGCTAAATTGTCTATTGCAGTTCAGCAGCTTGAACAACCTTAGGAAATGAAAGTCTTTAACCTTAGTACAGCAGTGATATGACTTAATGGTGCTGTTATCACCTTATAATAACGCAACTGCATGTGAAGTAAGTTGTCCATAGGCCACTGTCTCCTGCAGAGATGATGGCTTGCAGTAACACAGCCCAATGGGCAATCTTGAAAGAAACTGTCTGAGATCTTAAAAAGGGCCAGTCAATTAATTTGTTCCATCCCTGCAGGTCAGGAGAAAGATAAAATCACCGCTGTTTACAGCTGATCATCTTATATTAAATATAATTATTTTAAACATTCAGCTACATTTTCCATGGGGTGTGCTGGGGCTGGGCCACACGCTCTCTGCTGGTGCTGCTAGGTGTTGGGAACATAAATGAAAGCTTTACACCTCTGACTCGTCAGAACAAGGCACGTTGCCCTTTTTTATTAATCCTGTGTTATTGGATCTTGCATGTGCATCAGTTCCCATGCTGTTCTGTTTTTTTCTTCTGGTATTTTTCTCGGTGTCTTGCCATTTCCCTGCTTACTGTTTTGTGTGCGGGTGCTGGTGGCACTCTGATGGCGTGCGTTTTATGTCCACACGGCTCTAGCGTTCCCTTACCATATGGTCATCCTGATGTTACCATTTGCCTCAATCATCCTTTTTGTAGCTGCTTGAACATCTTAATTGATCTCATGAGCTATGTTAAAGATTTATAACAGACATTGGTGTAATTCATTTCATGAGCGTGGTACTATGTATTTTTCTGATTGGACATCTACACCTCTTGCACATAAAAATGTACACAGCATGGTCTTCTGTCTCTGCAGTAAAATAAGGGTTGTCTTGAAGGATATTAGAAACCTTGTTTGACTCTAACCCCAGAGAAAAGGATAAACTTTGGACTCTTCATGGTTGCTAATAGCATGTTCTCTGCTCTCTTAGAATGAGACTTTGTACCATGAGTTTTTCACTTCCTTTTAATGGAGATGGTAGAACTTTTTCCTGAGTAAGATTCAAAACCATGTGTTGATAATATTGTTAAGCTGAAATGCATATATCGGAATGGCAATGGTGCCAGGAACTGCTTTTGGCCAGGTCTGCGTTTCTTAGTACATGCAGTAGAGTTATGTGCAATTAATGATGTTGGCAAAAGGAGCACTGTAGAAAAAAGCATGCAAAATAAGAGGTTTGATGGTTTCTGCAAAGTACTGTGCCCATCTTTTCATGCAGAAAATGAGTAAACCATTACTCTAAATATGTTTGGAGCATAACATAGCACTTTGTGATGGGGTTTGTCAGAGAGCATTCAGAAGAAGCTGCATGTTAGAAGATAAATTTCATTGCAGAGAGGAAAAAAATGTTTAAGGGTAGATAGGAAAATGATACAAAACATTATTTGTGCCATTAGAGGGGTGGTTTTTGAGTGTAAATGAGAGCCAAATTTGTTCTGCTTGCCACTTATCTATGTCAGGATATCCAGCTATGGTATAATTGCTGAAAATAATCTTTGGACAGACTTTTTTCACTAGCTGTAGCCTGTGTGATTTCCTTTTTCACCTGTGCAACGGTACTCTTGAGCTAAAAGCATCCCTAATTGCTTTCAGCTTTAAAATAATAAAAATGAAAAAGGGGGGCGGGGTAAGTGGCAATCAGATCTGCATATGCTTTCTGGTTGACCAGGCACTGTTATGCAGAGGTCCTAAAGTCTAATTGAGCATTTACCAGACTGCTCATCAGAACTCAGATGCAGAAGTTATCTTACAGCTATACAGATTAAAGGGGTTGCTTGCATTTTTTTTATTTTACGTTTTACCTTTTTTTTTAACCTTTCCTCATACATCTCCCCTGTCTTTCACTCCCTTGTTCTCCTAGTGGTGCCAATGTATTCACACTTGCTCCGAGTCCATGAGAGCATCTTGTCTTTTTTTTCCCCGTCTCCTGTTCTCCAGTGTCCTACATCTCCAGGTTATAGTTATCTAGCAGTAGGTTGTTCCTGTACCAGCTGAAACACTTGCTCTCAAATACCTCATATTTCTTTTTGGAAACAAAGGTCCTGCTAGTGGGAAGATGAAAGTACTGAAAACATTTGGGTCAAATTTAGGGTCTGGATGAGACTTTCCACAACCCTGTTTTTCAACTGTCATTTGTAAAATAGAACATAATTTTATATATCAAATGAACTATAAATAAAGTTGGTTCTAAATCTAGGAAGTTTTAATTAATCTTCCTAACATTTGAATAGCTTTGTAAAAATTGTACAGAGTTGTTTTTCCTATATAAAAAAGTGGCAGGAACTCTTGGTCTCAAACCTTCATATGGCATAGCCATAGTTCATAAACAAGATTAGAAAGAAATACTCTTTCTATTTTTTAGGGAGTTCAGATTAATTTATATGACTTAGCTTTGATATCCACGCTGGTATTTTTCTCCAGTCCCGAGTGCTTCCATTTTTAGGTATTTGCACCATTTTTAGGTATTTGCATTTAAATAATGAGTGGTGATATTGAACCTGAAAAGTACAATAAAAGCAGATCTTTCTCGACTGTAGCAAAACCAAGATATCTCTGATTCTTCAGTCCTGTACCTTTTCATCTCCCTGAAGCTTGCATATTCTCTGTAGACAACTTCACACAGTATGTGGCCAGCCCCTTCATAGACAGCAAAAGTAGGCTTAATCCCCAGGTTAATTATATAGGAGAGGGCAGAGCCCAACAAAAAGGGAATGTGTTTCATAGGTGACCAAAGCTGATTTTATGCACTGCTCTTCTGTTTGGAAGATAGTAGGGGAAAAATCTTCCTAGTTTGTGTCAAATAAAACATATGAAACAAATATATAAAAAGGAAACAAACCAAAATTCGACAGCATCAATAAAATCACAGGAGAAAGCAAGCAATAAACTTGTATGTTCACCTTGGCAATAAACAGTGACGGTGCTGACCACTGCTTTAGCCTTCTCCTCCATGGAAGCTGCATGTAGGACTGGCAGCTGGCTCTTGGAAGCGGAGTGAACCTCAGCACCAGGCCTGTGTTTGTACATAACACTGAAACAGCTGGTTTGGATTTTAAAAATTCTATTTTTATTAGAACACTGACTCTTGTTTATCGTTATTGATTTTATTGGGTTATTATTGACTGACTGCACCCCATGGGCCTATTAGCGAAGTGCTAGTAAAGCATTAAAGGAAGACTTAGGCTTTTCAGTGCTTTGTACTTACAACATTTGCTTTTATCAGTGATTTTGAGCCAGCTGCCTAACTACAAACATGGGTAGTTTCACCCACCAGAGAATGCAAAGGGAACAAGAAAGGGAAAGAATTTAGTGTTTTTTTGTTTTGTTTTGTTTTTAAACCTATAGAAGAACAAAACTTTTTAAGGTAACTTACTGTTTTACTGGACTAAATCTTTGGGAAATGCTTGCATCTTTTTCATCTAGCTAAGACTTCTGGTAAATGTAAGGACTAGAACAAACTCCTCTGTCTTAATCACATGCACACAAAAAATATGTAAAAAAATATGTAAAAAAAAAAAATCTTTGCTCTTTTCAAGTGGAAAGAGAAACTCATTTTCTTATTCATATGAATCAAATGACGCACAATACTCAGCTAAAGCCCAGATGAGAGTTGGGTGAACTCTGGTTGTATTTTAGTCTATAGGACACCTTAATGACATTTTAGGTATCGCTGATTGTTTTCTTATAAGAAGTTTCCTCACTTAGCACTGTCCTACTGATCCAAATAGTCTTTCACCTTTCTTTTTTCCCTACTCTAAAGAAATGAAATACTTTTTTTTTTTCTTTTTTTGTGTAACAAGCAGGGCTGTGGGTTAGCCCAACAGAACTGTAGTAGTATCAGTGGAAGGGAAGAGACATTGAGCAAATGGTCAATGACATTTTGTCATTTGTCGAGACTTACAAACCCCTGCAAATGACCTGCAGATGGGATAGCAAAGAGATCTCAGTCAGGTCTCCTATCCTATTGATGGTATCCAACTGCTGCTTGTGACTGCTAAGAATATTTACGTGGGGACACCAGTGAGTGAGATTTGTGCTGCTGTGTAAGAGCAAGAAAGTCAACATACGTTAATTATGAAAGTAATACTTTTTCTTTTTTAAACCTACTGTTGTGAGTAGTAATGGTTTCCCCCAAAAGCTGTCATAAAGTAAAAGTGGTGACAGATGACTCTACAACATAACATCAAGCTGAGCTAATGGGCGAACTTCATTCTGTTTGTGGACAGTACAGTGCATCTTTGGGGGAATTATAAGAAAGGTAACCTCTGGCATTGGATATGCAGAAACCCAAATGCACAGGCCATAGCAGTGGTCAGACAACCATCAGTTTTGAAAAGGTAACTAAAACTTTTACTCTATTGCCTATCTTGAAGGGCAGGTAAATACCTCTCCAAGGAGAAATTCAGTTTTACCTTTACTGAAAACCCTGAGGGCAGAAAGGACAGTGAGATGAGAACATAGATGAGTTTTCAGCATCACTTAGGTGTCTGAATTTTATGCAGAAGAAACCATGCATTATAACTGCAAATCAAAAGCAAGCTTTTTTTTTTTTGGAAGATCTTAGTGCAGGTTGAGTTCTCAAAGGAAGCTGTTTTCCATTTTCAGCCAATCTAACGTGAATGTGTCATTAAATGCAGGAAGTATACTAGTAACTTTGTTCAGATATGCACACCATTTTATTTTAAAAGCAATCTAATTTTGTCTTTGAATTTCACGATGGGTGCAGCAGATAGCAGCCAGGCATCAACAGTTAGTATTTAATTTGCTGGTACAATCAAACAGCTAGATGCTCTTACAATTGACTGTGCCCACAATTTTGTGCTTGACTGCAGGTGCAAAATCGCGGATGCAAAATCAGAGCACAACTTGATGATGGTTTAAAAATTTGGTCCATTACTGTTTGAAAGCCTTTAACTTCTGTCTGTTGTGTACAATAAAATACCTTTTTTTTTTTTTTTGCAAGACTGGATTTGTTCATCAATTTACTCTTGGGAACAAATAATCTTCCTGCAAACATGTTATATTTACACTCTGAGACTGAATAACAAATAGAAGTTTATATGACTTTAAATAAACTATTTCTATAGCATTTAACAGCTATCTGCCCCCCCTAAAAAATAAATAAAAATAACTGACCCACTTATCCCAGACAAATTAATTTTATTTTAAATTTCCTTAAGTATGCACATGGTACAAATAAAAAAAGTAGCAGGAATATGCATAATACAAGATTTTGAAAAAAAAAAAAGCCACTTAAAATATATGAATATTGTGTAAATCAGATGTTTTATTTTCTATCTGACAAGATCCATCTATTAACAACTCTTTTGAAGATGTTATTAGCATATAAACCTATACCTTATTCAGTAACAGCAATATTACAGAAAGGTCAATGACCTGTATGCAGTAGTGGACCCTTAGATGTCTGAAAAAGACAAGCTTGCGTTTGACCAGATTGAGCTAAATCATAGTTCTGGGCAAACCAAGCAATACAACCCAATGACTGCTTCCTTATAACACTGATAACCGTTTCAGTTACATATCAGATTAATGACAAATCTGTCTCACCACAGATCAAGAAGTTAGTATAATTTAGGTCTAAAACTAGTTATTACTGGATAGTGTCCTACTTCAAATACTCTGAGAAAACATTTTACTTTTTTAACTGATTCATACTGATTTTTCATAAATATATATTATAAAGCTTATCCAGCAGGTGTGTTTTTTAAATTCCTTTACTGAATTATGCTCGCTGCAGACAGCAGAGTACTAGTTGACAGATCAAACTGTTAATTCACATGCAACTCATAGTCCTTCCTTTATGTTAAGGGACAATCTATGCTGGCAGCAATGAAAGACAGACCAGAGATAGTTGGCACACTTAATTCTTCCTTGTTCTGCTAAGTATTACAGTACACTTGGAGGGATGTATGACAACATCTGATCAGAGCTTTTTTTAAATAAAAAAAAAAAGAGCAAAGATGAATTTTATACATTTGGTTTGTGAGCTTTTTTTTTTTCAACTTTTTTTTTTACAATGTAACTTTTTCTAAATTTAAGGTTGTATTGTAGGAAGGACAATGGGACAACTCAGCAGTCTTATACTTTTCCCATGCAAATGTTCCTGGATCTAGGGAAAATATTATTAAAAAAGAGTCTAAATCTGCTGCTCTAAGGGTTCTCAGAAATGTGTTGGAGTAAGAAATTAATTTGTAGGCCATGGCCAGTGAAACAAAGTGTCTAGAAGTCTTGTATTAGGTGGAACGTAGCACGCTCTTCTCTGTTGCTTCTGCATTATTTATCAACCAGAAATATTTGTGAATCCTACATAACTTCCCGAGGCTTGATTCCTAAGTAACTGTAATATTTCCACAGCAAATTTCATGTAAAGGTAAAATTTTGGCTACTTCTATCTAACTTCTTTAGGACCAGGACTTCCTTTAAATAAAATAATAAAATCTATCACAGTTGCTGCTGATCAATTAACCCCTTCTGCATCTGCATATTCATGATCTTCCCAGGTCTAGTACTTTTCCTATTAATCCCTGATCTTCTGCAGGTTCTCTTTGGAAGCAGCTGGTCCTAGAGTTCAAGCATGGCTCATGGAAGTCATCTTATTCCTTCTATACTGCTCATAACTTTTGCTTTGGTCCTCCTTTAACATGTACCAGGAGTACTGAAATTTTCAGTGGTGACTATAGGATTATTTATTTATTTGAGTAGTAAATCACTGCTCTGCACTTACAAATTTCCAAATTTCTCTGGAGCTTTTTTGACTTTCTTCCCTCTTTCTAATCTTTCAAATCTCTCTTATTCCTTCATATGATCACATTCTTCTTACTTTTTTCCTTTTTCCTTTTCCTAGTCCTTTTCTCTCTTTTATAATATTTTTTCCTCCCTGTTCCTCTATTAATTCTTCTTCCTTTCATTATTTTTCTACTCACTCCTCTCTAGTCCTTGCCAGTTCTAACAGTCCATGATTTCAGATGGAAAATCTGTCGCCAGAGCCCCTCCTCCACTAACATTAATGGCCACTCTAGAAAGCCTGCCCTGCCCTCCGTCATCTAATTTCAGACACTGAGGGGGCAGACAAAACAGATGGTTGGCACAGGGAAGGATGATTCACTGCTTGAAATCACGGTGCAACATTTCTGAAATTGGTGAGAGAGAAGGAGGTCTGACATTTGACAGAGCCGTGTAAAAATTGCCCGATCCAGATGAAGTTCAGACTAATCACTTGACTGTTATTTTCCAGATGTACTGATCATATGACTGTAATTGTAAAGATTATATTGACAATGCACTGTTTCCCAAATGTGCTGGAGTTGTTCTTAAAAACGATTCTCTCGCAGGATGTTCAGGTCAGATTGATGTAGTGAACTGTGAGTGCATTGCCATTTATTTCATCCTTAAGTTGGTTTTCTCAGTTGGTTCATTCATCTGCTCTCCAGTTACAGAAGGGTGTATGTTTTTAGGTATACGACATATCTGACTAATAAGTTTGAGCATTTTGGGGATGATTTCTTCATGAATTGGATTAAAGTAATAGGCTATTAAACAAAAATAAAGATGAAACAGAAATAGGCAAGGAAAACTGCAGGAGTCAGCTTCTCAGCATATATCTGACAAAAGTTCAGTACATTACTGTGATTATGGAAATATATATGTAGAAAGATAGTACCTTAGTATAATGGTAGCAAGTATCTAGTGGTAGATTCTTTGGATAATATTTACAATTCTCAAAATCATGGAAATATCCATGGCATTGAAGCCTCGTTGATTTTTTTATAAGTAGATGCGTTCCTCAACTGCTTGCTGATATCCATTTGGGACTCAAGTGTCTCTTCACAGCAGCCTTCAGTCACACTTTGGACTGAGTCATGTTGAAGCAGAGCAGTAGCTTTCACATGAACCATTTGATCAGTGAAGGGACGCTGATTTCAAACACCATGGTGGAAACATCTGTAACAACCATAAAAAAAAAGACTCCTAACCGCATGAGTTGGAAAGTAGCTTTGGAGCTCAAAAAGTGAATGAATTTTAGATAAGCTGTTATCTTTTTTGAAGCACTTGAGGAATTCCAAGTCCTTGCTCATCCCCGATGGCAATTAGTGTGCCGCAAGTTTAAGCATCAAGCTTAGTGAGTGAAGTTGAGTGTAATTAGTCTTGCCAATTTTTATGAAATTTTGGGGATAGCTTTCCAAATGTTCTCAGCCTTCTGCTGCTCCTAGTACTCTGAGCATGTCTGCAAATCTTGCTGCTTATTTAGACATCAAAGCGATAACTGAAATATTCTTAAATGTCAATGAAGTCTCTTTAACACTATTAAAAATTAGGCCTTTGTTTTAGTATTCACTTTATCATTTTAATACTGATGCTGAAGGAGGAGAGCAGAGGTAGAAGAACTCAATTTGTAGTTTTCGGATACCTGAGCTGTTCCTTGTCAATTCTGTGGAGAAAGGTAAGTAAACCCTATCTGAAACGGTTTAGGTATGTTAAAGAACTGGCAAAAAAAATCCAGAACTGATTATTTTCTCAGCTCAAACTGAGAACAAACTAGTAGCTGGTTAGCTGGTCTCTTCTCCAATCTGGTGTAGCTAAATTCTGGTTCCCTCATATGATCTTGGTGTGGAGGATCCTCCTGTGGCAGTGAGATCTAGTCCATATAATCAGAGGAACTGAGAAAGTACTTCAGATTGACTTAAGGCAGCTACCTTCATTTGGCCATTTGAATTGCTTTCAGCTATGCATGCATGCCATTGACTTGTTCTCCTTTGACCATGGTGGATGTGTACATACATAGTACAGACAGACATTGAAATATCAGCCCCATCATCTGGAGCTGAGTTTCAGCCTGCACATCTAAATCCTGAGCATCTTTGATTAAATCTTTGCACCTTGGTGGCAATAAGAATTAACTTCCCTGGGACCAGGAACATAAGGACCTGCTTGAGGACAGGGACCAACTTCAGAACCTGGGGGGGGGGGCCACGACACAGCTCTTTTTTGTCTTTAAAACGTCTTCGGAATGAAGGTAATTGAAGTTGTAACAACAATCCCCCCCACTACAAATTCCTTCATATTATAGCATAATTGATGGGAATGACTGAGGAAAAAAAATAAATTGACTTTTAAATGATTAAATTTTATTTATGTGTTGCTGGTCCAAGATCACTGAAGTAACTCATGATACTTTTCATATAAACTATGCATGTATATATGTGTCTGTGTAGAACATGTCTTGGGCCATTTTTTAGAAATGTTGCTTCCTTAGTCTCCTAAAATGAACCATTTCATAGCTTATGGAAAAGCTGCAGGCATGCATGCGTTTGTCCTTTCCCACCAATCTGTAATTTCAAAAGCCAGATAGGACTTTACATGAAACACAATGATTTTATCTCAATTGGGATTCTGGGAATCTCTCTAATCTGATGCTAATAAGTATGATAAATGAAAGCTGTTTTTCTATTTCCAGATCTTGCTTTTCTGAATGTGTTGCTGAATAACACTCAACTTCTCTCTGCAAAATAAAAGTGGAAAGGAAGGTGAAATGAGTAGCTTGGATGAGAGAGTGATACAGTTGGGCTTGGCAACATTTAGCTGAGAATGAGTTTGGTTTACTTTCTAAGAATTGCTACAGCTGTATTTAAAACAAGGAAACAAAACTCACAACTATTTTCCAAGATATTGCTTGTCATTTCTTTTTTATGACTGTTGAAGAATTGGTACATTTGTCATAATAGACAAATACACATACAAGTTTAAAGGCTTGAATTGCAACCAAACTTAAAGAAACCGAGTAATTATTCGTTGTGAAGCTTTTTTTTTTAAAAAAAAAAAAAAAAACTTTACTGGGATTTTTGTGCATATGGGGAATCTCACTCTATTCTGAGTGATTCTTTTTAATGTGTGCTCCCTTTTAATTGCACTTCATATAACTTCCCATTCCTGGAAGGGTATATGTTAGTCAATAAGTTATGAAAAAGTATCATTTAGAAGAGCTGGCAAAATACATCCAATATGACTTGGAGGATATTCGCATTTCAGTAGGTACTTCTACCTTTAGAAGTTATTTATGTGGTGGTCCGTCTTCGAGAACTTTCACAAAGCACTCATGACTAACTAGGAAAAAGAGAGCTCGATAATTCTCTTTTCATGGCTGTAATATCTATCAGGAGTTTCAGTGGGGGAAAAAAAAAAAGAGGGGGCAGCTTTGGGGAGAAACTGTAGTCAAAGTGAAGGAAAGGAGGGAGGGGTGGAGAACAGAACACACTGACAGTAAAAGCAGTGTCCTGGATAGATCCTTTATGGTGGTACAGCAACATTTTACATTTGATAGCTTTTTACTTATTAATTTTGGACAACTCCATAGACTGGACAAGGCTCTTTCATTTGTCCTCAACATACCTACTTTTTTTTTTGCAGGTATTTATTTAAAGTTTAAAATGAGCATAACACCAGTAATAGTTTAGTACAAAGAAGATTATGAAGAGTTAGATACAACTAAACCCTGTTTTTCTGAAAGGGAGTCAAGGATTCTCACCTATGTGTAACTTGACAACAAGCACTAGGAACTAGGACTTTCATAAAATGTTTTTGATTTAGCTGTGGTTCCATCTGCACCTTAGCTTAGAAAAAATAATTGTCAAGAAAAGAAAATACAACCTTGTGTGTTGACTCTAGGGAAATACATGTCCCTGGGGGATCATGAAGGTTCACCCTGGGTTCTTTGAGCATCTCAGCACCCAGCAGCGGATTCATTTTACAGCTCTGCCAAAAGATGTCGCCGGACACCCAGCACCCTGCCAGGGTATCTGCTAATGGGTGCAGGGATTGCTGCCAAACTGCGTGCATCCTACCAGGCCAAAAGGCTTTTCCTCAAAAGCCTGTTGCTTGAGCACAGTGAAGTAAATTGACCTTAGTTCGCTTCTGAGGTCAGAGTTTTACCATGGTATGGCCAAAGCTGCTTTCCCATTGCCTGAGCTGTTCCTCGATCATGTATAGGAGAACTTTGCCCTGGTTTAGACTTTGGAGATTGTGCTGGGCAATGAGCTGAAATGCCCACAGAAGTCTGGCTGGAGAACAGTACAAAGCATTAGCAGTACAGTAAGACCAACTCATGCTGCAGTGTCTTCGTATTTAAATATTTCTTCTTTTTGGAGTTTAAAAAAAAAAAAAAAAAAAAAAAAAAAAACTGATCATCCCATTCACTGTAGAAAAGCCACGTTAATAGCTGGACTGCATTTTTTTTTTATTTTTTTTTTTTTAAAAAAAAAAGCTGGTATTTCCACAATGAGCTCAGAAATCTGTTTTGCATCCCTCACCCAGGCAGGGTGCAGTTGTTAGCTGTGAATATATTTTTTCCTCCGTGTAGACAATGAGTCAGCAAATGCTTTGGGAGCTCAGGGTGAAGTGTCAGGTGCTGTTTCAACATATGGTCTTGCACAAGCACTAGGGTGGATCCTCACTGAGGGACATGGTAAAGATACTGACCTTCTGAGTTAGGGACCCAGCAGCGGTGTTAATGCCCTTATCTCTGCTGCTCTTTGAATGGGGAAGGTAATGCCTCACAACAATACGCTGCCTACTGTGGGTAATTGATGTCTGACCACAAACTGCTTCATAAGTAAGTTCAGTCTGGAAAATATTATTCACTGAAATCACGTCTGAATTACACAAAAGTCAAATTAAGTAATTGGGAAAGCATCTGCTGTGTGGAAGGATGTTTGTTTGTTTGTTTGTTTGTCCTGTGTTTTGCGTTTTTGGCTTACCAGGACAATCACTATAGCATCAGTCTGGGAGGAGGCTTATTTGCAGGACTGCAGCACAGCTCTTGAGATGGAGTATTACAAAGAAATGGCATGCCTTTCAAATGAAGGCTACAAATAGGTTTGCAACTTTCTTCTGTCTTTGGTAAATTACCCAAGTGAGGCCAAATCGCATTCCTAAAGACAGTCCCCTGGCATCCTTCAATAAACAGATTTTGCCCTGTGTATAAAATGTTTAGCTCAGTCCTTTATGAAGTAAAGGTCATCTGAACATAGATGTTGCAATAAAGGGGCTGCCTGAAAGTGCTTCCACTGAGCGTGAATAGCAGCAATATTGCCTTGAAAACTCTGTGTTAATTGATTAAACTCACAAGAAACTAATTTTAATTAGCCATAATAGGTTAACTTTATTATTCCTTTTTATGATTCTAAAGGTTTGTGAATGGTGGATGTACAGCCCCTGTTGTTCATTACCAAAAATATATAAATAATGTATTAAAGAAAAGTGAATGTTACAAAAACTTTTTTTTAATACTAATTTTCTTCTAAAATGCATATGCTTCCAGCTGCTATGTAGAAACACTTTTTTTTTTTATTGCTGCTGATCCTCAACCATTGCACGTTTATTGTCAAGCAGTTTCTGGATCGGGTGTCAGTTCTGGAGCTCGTAGCAAGCAGTCACTACTGCAGGCGTACACAGACCTTCTGTGCTTCTTATTTAAGTCTGCTTGTAATGTTTCTTGAGGGTTAGGAGCATCTTTTTTTTTTTTTTTTTTTTAAGTAGCATATATGCATTTAAGTAGGGTAAAGCTGCCTGGTAATGAGTTATGCACCCCACTACTGGTTTTCCCCAAACATTAAATATATTTTTGTATTTTGATGTAGAGTGAAAGCTGTGTATGCCTTGGATAGTTCTATATCAATTTATACGCATTCTGTAATGGTGAACCATGCAGTGATTGGAAAGCTTTTTTTTTTTTTTTTCCTCCCACTTTAACCCATCTTTCAATTGAGATATTCATTTAAGGCTCAGGTGGAAATGGGGTTTCTCCAACCTCATGTAGTTAGATTTGATTTGGCTCAAAATGTCACTGTAGCAAGACAGTCCTACTTTGTGATTGGAACAATGTGATCTAGGGCATGGTGCTCCTACCTCTGATACTGTCTTTGCAGTTGATCATGAGTATAGGATCCTCTTCGTGGTTTCTGCTCCATCCCATGCTGAATGCAAGGAACTCAGCAGGACCCATGGCTCTACTTAGATGTAAGAGGTAGCAGGTGTGCTGTTTGAGACAGTGAGCCTGGCACTGGGACTAGCCCTGCAGTGCCAGGTACTAGTTCCACTGATGCCTCATGGAGAGGCAAGGTGTTGATGACCAGCTGGTTTCTTCCCACCTTCATTTTGTTCATGATGGAAGCTCTTTGCAGAGCTTTTTGGGCCCAGAACCTGCTGATCCATGGGAGGAAAAGAACAGGAGTTGTTGCTCTGTGGAACTAAGCCCCACATGATGTACCAAAGCATCACCCTGGGCCTATGGTCTTAATTAACCATGTCACTCCTGCATAAGGCAGCAGCTATTGCTGACTTAAAAACCATCATCTCTTTCCTTAGAGCATGGTATGTGAGGGGTAAGTAACACAAGCACTGTTGTCACTAAAGTGCTCCAGGTGCCTCGTGCAGAGAGGAGCAATTATGATGTCATGTGCAAAAAGGTGTCACACCACAAGCTCTGCCAAATGCCCCCGTACAGCTCGTGTTTGATTTGTGGATCTTGGATCCATCTGGTTGGGAAGATGATGTGTTAATGAGCAGTTTGCCCCCTTCTGAGTGGTTGTGTGCCCACTTCCAAGCAGGGTCATCTGCCCCCCACCATAAGAGCTTGGGAGCGGGGTTTGTTTGAAGGCACAAAGCTAACTTTTGGGGATTTCACACCCTGCTCAGGTGCACACATGGGGTGGTTCGGCAGCTTATGTGCCCACCAAGCACTCCAGGTGGGCCATGGGTCTGTGCCTCCGCGTGCTGGTGCCAGCGAGCTGTCACCAGGTGTCTGGCTTGGGTTATCCATGCGTGCATGCTGTGGACTGTTAAAATGCTTTAGGGAATCTGTTACTAGCAGAAGGGAAATAAACCTGTTCTGGGACTGTTGCTTAATCTGAATCTCAAGGTAGTGGAAAGAAAAAGGGGAGTGAGGAAGGAAGCCTTTAACACAGTGTTAGCTCTGCTTTGCTGTGGACAGTGGAAAGGCAACTAACTGCTCTGAAAATGCTCAAAAACAGTTTTGAAGTATGACACGTGGACAAAATAATCTCCATACCTCTTCTCCTTGCTTTACTTTCAAACGTGTCCCCTCTTCCTGCAATAGGGTAACAGCCAACTTGTTTCATGAGAGCGGGACTGAGAAAATGTTTTGATTAACTGGAATAGTCCTGTTTATTTAGGTGTTGCAAATTTTGGGCAAAGGCCACAAACTATCTTTAAATTAGACACTGTAATAGGTGGTGATTGTGCAATATGGACATGCAGCTTAGTATGTGAACGTTTAAATTTATTACGGTATCCTCTGAGCTTGGATCTCACTTGCCAAATAGGCTAATCTACTAATTCAGTGCGCTCCTAGCTGCTCTTAGAACAAAACCAACTTTCAAACATTTTCCATTTGCAATTGTAATCAAAGGACAAGCAGTGATACAAGAAATGAAGCAATGCGGGTGAAGTAGAACAAAATCATTTAGTGGGCTACTGGAGGAACAATTAAAAATTTTTCCATATGCCAAAAGAAAAAAAAAAGACCCAAAATCCCCTTTCATGAAGAATGTATCAGAACATGAGTGAAATTATAAAGTGCTGGCTAGAAAGCCGAGGGTGTAATTTTCTATTTACTTAAAGATTTGATGCCTTTGAAGACCTGGCCAAAAAAAGTTCCAGTATGGGCAGTGTAGTATACCATTTGCACACATGGTTAACATGGTTTCTCAGCTGAGGGGGCTACCATATTTGAATGGTACAGGGAAAAAGTAATGCTGATGAGTTTGAAGACAGCACATCAAGATCTGAGACAGAAGTATTCTTGAATTCTAGAAAGAACCAAGGTGAAGAGATGAACTTGATGTCTGGGTTGGATAGGAGTATTATGGTGATTGCTATGACTATTCAAGACTTGTGTAATTCATGGGCCTCCCTCAATGTCAGATTTTCACTTTTTCATTTTTTTCCCTTAATTGAGATTACAGAACGCTCCAAAGATAGCTTCATTTTGACTTTTTTTTTTATTCTTATTTTATTTCCCCCACCAGAAATGTCACATGCAGCCCTCCAGCTCTCCTCTCCAGGCTCAATTAGTGCTTTCAGTTCACATTAGGTTTCAGTACCCATCTGACCCTCCTGCAGGGTCTCAAGGCCCTCTGCAGCCCTCCGGGCTGTGGCCTTCCCACCAGCAGAGCTGTGCACCCTGTAGGCCCCTCTCAGACCTGCAGCCCCTAAGGCACGGCCAAAGTCTCCTCTTGCTCTTAATTGCTGTTGATTAAAGTCAAAAGTCAATTGCCAACTGTTTTTATAAAATGGAATAGTTCTATTGGAAGGGACCATTAGAGATTATCTAGTCGAGCTGCTTGACAAGGCAGTTTGTTATCTTGTATCCTTCAACCTGTAGCTGCTGCAGGTCATAGAATCACAGAATCATTAAAGTTGGAAAAGCCCTCCAAGATCATCTGCTCCAACCATCCCCCTACTTCCAGTGTCACCCACTAAACCATGTCCCTAAGCACCAGGACCAGCCTTTCCTTGAACACCCCCAGGGACCACCAGTGATTCCACCACCTCCTTGGGCAACCTGTCCCAATCCCTGACTGCTTTTTCTGAGAAGAAATGTTTCCTCATTTCCAACCTAAAGATTTCACTATCCTGGCAAACATGCTTTGTGGGGAATGTGATGTGAAAGTCTGGTAAAAAAAAAAAAAAAAAATCAGATTTCCCCCTTTGGTTTTCTTATCTCGTTACCTATTTTCTTTTTTTTTCCCCCCCTTCTGGTCTCTTGCTTGCTAGAAAGCCAACCTTCTGGACTGCGGTGTGGTCTAGAAAAATGAGTTTGGATGAGGAATGATATAGAAAAGAGGAATTAAGCTTTTACTAAAGTGTGTTGTTGTTGTTGTTTTGTGCTTCTTCATCATCCCTCAATGGGATTTCTACGTGATCTTTGGGGTCTGGGGTCATCACCAGGGAAGGAGAAGATCTCTATATTAGACAGCAATGGAGATGCACATTCATTCAATTCCTTTTCACTTATGGGCAGGTATAGCCTCTGCTTCCCTAATACAGGTAGTAATATTTACCTGGAGGACTTTTTTGCTAGGGTGAGAAGAGTAGGAGGTCTTTCTGAGTATACTTTTAACAGTCTAGTTAAAAGCTGCAGAAGCTCAGTAAACCATGGCTACTAAGGGCAGTCTCAAGGCTGCTCTAAATTCTCCTTTAATCTAAACTAGAAATCAGGAACTGAAGGAAAAAAAAGTTTTGTCAAACTCCCTGCTCCTTTTTCTGTGCCCAACCCATGGAGTCTGGTCCAAATTATATATCGGTATATATTGCTACTTGAAACAAGTAGATGAATGTTTAACTGCCCGGGAGCTTTTCTTATCTATGTAGTGTTAAAAAGGTGTAAAAGCCCTTATAAGCACCCTTTAATGATGAGTTGGATTTAATGGCCCTGAGCTACCCTCTGAGCTATCACCTCTCCCAGATAGTCATTAATCCTCAGGAGATGCCCTGCACGCTGCTCATTATTGCTTAAATAAAGATATTTTTGTAGCTTTACAAAAAAAGTGCCAATGCTCCTTTAGCATATCTGTTATTCTCCTTCCAAGAAGGTGTGCAGTGTAGCAAAAACTATACACCCTGGTAACCCTGCTGACCATTGGACTGAAATGGAGGTTTACAGGGCTGGACAGTTTGTTCTTTCTTTTTTTTTTTTTTTTAAAGTATACATAATGTTGATGGGAATGGTTCCAAAACCATCTATTGCATAATTAACTAATTAATACAATCTGTAATAATTAAAAATCCTTTGGAGAATTTGTGAAAACACTTTCCTATGTATGTCATAGATAATTTTTAGACTCAGTGTCTCAGCTGTTTGCTTTTTTTTCGTTGTTTTTAATTTTGTCTTTCAAATTGCCAATAGTCTTATTACTGCCTTGTGGCCTACTCACTTAACAAATCTCATTTCTCAAATGGAAGGGACCGAATTTTCTCCCCAAAAGTGCAGTTCATAGGCAAGGGCAATGTTCAGTGCTAACTTTTCCTTTGCAGACAAACACAAAAGACAAGTTTACCTAAGTATGTTTGAAGGGCTTATTCAACTGTTGGATTGACTTAATAAAGAAAAAAAAAAATTCAAAGTAACAAAAGTTGCTTTAGGCTAGACTTCTAACTCAAGATTCAAAAATTGATTTTGTAGATACATTATAACCCCACTAATTTCAAAATGGTTCTACAGTGTAATTGAATTAATGGTACTTATTTACTGCAGCAGATATTCTGGAGCATTATATATAGCTGATTCTGACAGTACTGGCTCTATGGATGATGGTGATGGCTGGTGATACATTTGGGAGGTTTCTTCACCACTCTGCTGGTGTGGAGCAGCTCTGCAGCTGTGCGCATAGTGACAGTGGGAGCGATGTCTTAGTGCTACATTGTCAGCAAACTGCTCAGCTAAATGGTGTCCATTGTTTCCGCAAAAATAGGAGGCGCTGACTGAACAGCTATGAAAAGCCTGCTCCCTGCCCTAATGGTCCTCTGCTTTGTCCCCATCGCACATCCTGTTAGATTCAGATTCAGTGGGGCACTGCAGTTGAGCATGCTGGCTCAGCCTTAGTCCCATAGAAAACACCCTTCACGCCATTCAGTTCTTCTTTCTCTGCCTCAACATAGCATGGGAAAGCTTTTCATTTCCTTTTTTTTTTTTTTTTTTTAAAAAGCCAACAACAGCAACAAAAAACAACCACCATCACAAGCAGAGGTGTAATAGTGAAATCTGTACTATCCTGGAGAACCCCACTGACTGCAGCTGATGCTAATGCTACAGGTAGATGCTTTTCCTTCATTTTTCTGTCTGTTATACCTCAAATAAGACACTTTTGTTTTGTTAAATGAAGTTGAAAAGGCTGTGTCAACCAACACCTTAATATCAGGTAACTGTGGAAAAGCAGAGCATCTCAGGCTCAGTAGCATTGACTCTGCAATTACCAAATTCATCAGCAATTCAAAAGCCAGGCAGCAAAACTCCCCAGAAACAAGACTCATGGCATTAAAACAGACACTGATTCCTTGTCAGCAAGTGAAATTTTCTTTGAATAAATGATTAAGCATAGTGGACAGCATTAAGTGTGTGGTCAATGCAGGAGATGCTCAATGAATAGTTATTAGAAAATAAAGGATTTTTGCTTTGTCGAAGTGTGGGATTGCATCAAATTGATTCTTAATTGTGAAATCCATTTTTTACCTCAAAAGAGCCACTTATTAGTTTTGTCAGCTTGGTTTGTTATTTAATTTTGCAGTAGGACTGACTCTGGAAAGACTCTATAGCACCTGAAGTGAAAGCCTTCACCTTCCCCATAATATTGCTCTTTATAAAGCTGATTGAATGAATTAATTTACCAGTGAAAGTAAACTGGATAATTTTGGGAATGCAGGAGCAGTTATGTGATGTTTCCTTCCTGAAGAGCACCTTTAATTCTGAGGCATAACTTAATTAGAGCTTTTTTCTGATGCAAATGCCTTTCCATAACAAATCAGTATTTTCCAACCTCCCTCTAATAAAGAGTGTGAGCATCTCTTTTGGACTCAGATTCAGCAAATGAGGACTGATGATCAGCCCCAAAGTGCCCTGTTTGTTCCCCAGACCACAGCATTGCTCTTCCCTGGCCACGCTCTTTGTATGAGTGCTGCTAGAAATCCCCCTCACTCACACCACCACCCTAACTGCTGCTACGACAAACTTGACTCAAAACTATTATGTCAGAAAGCTTCAGACAAGTTAAAGAGCTGTTGTATTCTCTCCAGATACATTGTGTACCTAAGATGTTTAATTCTGGCTGAAGATGTTACGTAACTTCTTTATTTTCATAACTCTAGTTCCTAAAATACTACTTTTTTTTCTTAAAATTCTCTATTTTGCAAGCTCTATGAATCATATGATCAGCCTAAGGATATACATTTTGCAAATCAAACTAGATTTTTATTAGGCTTAGCTATTTCAGTGTGAGTAAGAAAGGAAAAAGTGTGTGCATCCTGCAGGCCAGCTGCAATTCGTTTTAAGAACTTTTCATATAGACACCAAGGAAAGTAATGGCTACATGAAACAGCTTCATGTGTGAAGGATGGCTTATATCAGTGATAGCTCTGAGAGCTAGGATGCAGCTTTTGGCCTAGGAAATAAAAATTAAAAGACAACAACAATAAAAAACTACATATTTGGGGTTTGAATGAAAGGGAACACAGACATCCCATGATCTTTATTTATTTTCCCCTCACTGACAGGAAATTTCTGGAGGGAAATTGTGCCAGCAAATTAGCATTTTCCCTCCTTTCGTATATATTCCTGGAGGTATTCTTTTCCAGAGAGAGCACTTCTGGGAACAACAGCAACGTGTTTGGGACTGCTCCAGCTGTCTGGCAGTGAGGTGTGCTCAGCTTCTCTTGCCATGCAGTGGTTGTGGCAGGGCACCTGTGTTTTATTTGCATTCTACCTTTGAAGTTTGGCCTTTCTGACTTCTTAAAAAGATAACATGCCTGCCAGGCGCTTCTTGGTAGTCTGCCACAGCTCAACTGCTAACCTGTAACTCCTCCTGAAGTCATTTTTCAGGTGTCACACATCACTTTCATTAATTCTTTTGATAGCTGTAATATGGCTGTGGCTAATGTTATTCTTACTACACCCTTGTTTTTATTTTCACGTGTCTTTACAAACAGTTACACTAATTCAAAATGAACAGCACTTGTTTGAATCACTTGTGAATCATCTGAAAGACTCCAGTATGTTTTGTGACATCATCATGACATGATGTAAAACATCATGTGACAGCTCCTGTTACACAAGTGTCATTACATTTTGCATCAAAATGCTGAAAATACCTTTTGTCGTTTTGCTAATTGCCCTGTATTTCTGTCTGGTAACCTTCAGCTTTGTCACCTTGTTGGAATGCAGAGGGACGAGTATACAATATAGTGGAGCTATGACTGGGGTACAGAATCACAAAATGGCTGATGTTGGCAGGGACCTCTGGAGGTCATGTGGTCCAAGGCCCCTGCTGAAGCAGGGACACCTAAAGCAGGTTGCTCATAGAATCAGAGAACCATTAAGACTGGAAGAGACCTTCAAGATCATCTGCTCCAACCACCCCCCTTCCACCAATGTCACCCACTAACCCATGTCCCTAAGTACCGTGTCCAGCCTTTCCTTGAACACCCCCAGGGACAGTGACTCTACCACCTCCCTGGGCAACCCGTCCCAGTGCCTGACTGCTCTTTCTGAGAAGAAATGCCTCCTCGTTTCCAACCTGAACCTTCCCTAGCGCTACTTGAGGCCATTCCCTCTAGTCCTATCACTAGTTATCTGTGAGAAGAGGCCAACCCCCAGCTCCCTACACATTCCTTTCAGGTAACTGTAGGGAGCACTAAGGTATCCCATGTCCAGGTGGTGGTTTTTGAAAATGTCTAAAGGGGTTGACATGATAGTCTTTCTGGGCAACCTGTGCCAGTGCTGTTTCACCTGTGTGGTAAAGTGCTTCCTGAGTCTCTTGTGTTCTGGTTTGTATCTCTTGCTTCTTGTCCTGCCATGGGGTGCCTCTGACAAAAGCCTGTCCCCATGCTCATGGCACCATCCCTTCAGGTATTTGTATTGAGAGGACTCCCCTTCCAAAGTCTCCTCTCCTCTTTTCTGGGCTGAACAGTCCTAGATCCCTGAGCCTCCCTTAAAGGAGAGGTGCTCCAGTCCCTGTGTGACTCCTATGCCATGTTGTAGCATTATATTGGCTGCTTTTGACTCCATCATGATTTTGTAATGACTTTTTTCAAGGCCTGTGGGCTAAAAAATCTACAGAGCCTAGCCAGGGTTAAGTCTGGCTTCAGGTTATACAGTCATCTTTCCTATTACCTTACATTAAGCCAGGATTTCACTTATATTTTAGATTTTACCTGAACGTTTAGATGATAAAGACAGCCTGGGCTGTACTATACACTTTACTTTTAAAGGCCTGGTCCTGCTTGGAAATGTACCTTTACTCACTGTGCAGTCCTACCATACAAATGCTTTGCAGTGCAGCATGGTTCTTCCTTTCCATTGAGCCCTATTGTATTTGGATGAGTCTGGAGCTAGGACCCGCCCTTCTAGGACAGCTAGGGGCTGTCTTCTGACTTCCTTTATTAAGTTATACAAGAAAAAATTAATGAAACTACTCTTCTTTGAAGCACACATGGCATTAACCGGGTGACGTGCTTCTATAATATTTAAAAAAAAAAAAAAAAAACCCTCATCCCTCCTCAAAAGACCAATCCATTTCTAACTTTGTGTAAAGTTTAAATACTTAGCCTGCTGTAAGTTTTTAAAAGAATAAAATCCAGTGTCTCTCATTATGATTTATTGTTGCTGGAATAGAAATCATTCACATTTAAAATCAGTCTGGGCTATTACTGACTTAAATTGAAGCAACTAGAGTGTTACATATGGATCAAATATAGCCCATAATTAACCAATGCTAGCATTACGTTATTACTGACAATTTACAATTACAGTCCATTTACACAGTGCTTTATTCTATGATTATCTCAAGGAAATTCACGATAACTATCGGTGCAATCACCAAAGCTTACATTTAAACTTTTAAAACAGCCGAGCATGAGAAATAAGACAAGCTATTGAAGAATTTTACAGGTGTTAGAAAAATTGGTCAGGGCATTATCATTGGCATGCTTATGATTCATTTTCTTGTGTTTTACTTTGTGTAGGAAGACTTTAGTGATACCTTATAATACAAGTTTACAGGTAATTAGTAAGCTATGAGCAGTCACACTTTTTCCTTCAACTCTAAAAGAATGAAAACTGAGGACAGTCTAGGGATTTGTATCGCTGTAACCTGGACCTTTGTGGAAATCACTGTTTTGGGACTGAAGACTGATTGAGGCTTGAAACTGAGGTTTCTTATGCGTCTGGATAAATCATTGCTTCTCAAAAACAAAACCAAACAACCAGTGCCCCAGTGCACTCCTCAGCAAATGGACAAACAAACCAACCATTTAAAAAAAAGCTCACACATATATATATATATATATATATATATATATAAAGAAATGTTAAAATGCTCAAAACTGCTGAGTGATTGAATGTTCATCTGAAAAGTCAGCAAGAAGTTTGGTAACCAAATTTTGTAGCAAACCTCCTAGAAAAACTTGTATATAGAGAAGGAGGAATTGATTCAATATCTAACAAATTATTGTATTTAAATTTAGAGCAGAGCAAAGGCTTGTAACGTTTAAGCAGGTCTAGTGAGCCCCTACCTTGGGCAGTTCAATGTCCAGCATTCTACATGGCAGGTAATCTTCCCTAAGATAAGACTAAATTGACTTGTTTCCTATGAAAAATAAAGTTTTGCTTGCAATACATGGGGGGGGGGGGGGGGGGGTATTTTTTCATGTGTGTCCATTCATATGTGTCTAATTTCATTCCTGTTAAATTTTCTGGGAGTTCAACTGCATTCATCAGTTGGAGTTGAGTTAGTCCAGGGCTGATCGCTTCAGATTGCCCGATCTAAATGCCTTTGCCTTTACTGACAACGTTAAGAGAATTAATACCTCCCAGAATATCAACAATAGAGATTCATATGGGGATGGAAATAGTAAGAAAAACAGGCGTATCATGTCAGAAAGCCAAGAGATCTTGAACAGAAATTCTGGCACAGAAACCTCAGGGAAATTGCACACCTATGTCTCATGAAAAACAGTTATGTAGCAAAATCATTTTTTCTTGGGGAAATTATAATCTCTTTCACATGACCAACATAAGCTAATTTTCACCTCTTTTCACACACACAGACACCTTGCACCCTCCCTGAAGGCTTGTTTTCCCTCCTCTTTCCCAGTAATGAAATATTCCTCTATCCCTTTCTCGTGACCTTTTCCAACACCCTGAAGTTACCCAGTGTCTCTGGGATATTCCCACCCACATCAGAAGATCCTTCCCGTGTACCTAGTAAAGAGTTTCATTCTTAAAAATCAAACTGTTTAAGGGTTACATATTAACAAACAGGGAAGCAATTCAAAGAATAATGCAAAGAATAGAAAACAGGATTTTTATTGTCAGCAGTTTTAGGAAATGGCAGAAGTTTTGCTGAACCACTGAAAGGAACTAACTCTAATAAGAGGAAGATGAGCCGAAAAATGCATTGCAGTAATCAAATCTTGTTGTAATAAAAACATTAAAAAGGATCTTTGTCAGTTAAGCAAGAAAATGTCTTTTTCTGGAAACACTGCTTAGATGAGGAAATACTGAAAGTGCTAGTATTGTGCTCACATGTAGAAAGCCCAGTGTCAAAAATGATTCCAGATCTGCCAAAATATTCCATTATCAAAATATGGTTCTAATGGGAAATAAGGAGTATTGCCCCTTGTCACAATGATATTTTTAGGTTCTGTCAATCAGTAGTGATCTTTTCTGGATTTGGTCAAGCCCTAATAAAAGTTTTATGAGGCTAAATTTCAGACCATTTGAAGACTAGATTGTCATATCAGAATTTTGATGGAAAAATCACAAATAGGTTATCTGTTCAGAATAATAAATAATTTTTTAAAAGCCCTCATCCTCCCTAATGGTGCTTTGGTAGGAAATGCACTGTCTAATGAGTACTGGTGGAACTGGAATAAACCCCAGCAGAATAACACAAAGAATTTCAGCGTGGCTGGAGGTAGGCTGAAAGAACAAAGTGAAACCCTGGCGCCAGATAGGACAGAAACCAAGCACTTAGTCCAGCACAGGACATTAGACAGTCCAATAAAACTGCACGGTTCACAGAGCTGAAGGCAGCTGCAATCTCTAATAACATGAGTACAGTCAAGGACCCTGCAACAGAGTTAATAAGCAGATCATTACAGACTCTGACCAAGGCAGTCTCCATACTGACCTAATCGAAATCCAGAATGAAAATTATCGTAACGTGCATGATGAACCAATTAGCCTGGAGCTGGGTTGCCTCCACCTGCTCTAGTATCTCAATTTAGAATGGTAAATTAAGACCAAAAAGAGATGAGAGAACGTGTCAGAAGAAGATGATGTGGTTCTTTAACATGTGAAGATAGTACAGACTTTAAGAAAACTGGGCTCCTTCATTTGGCAGCAGCTCATTGCAGCCACATAGACCTTTTTATTGCTTATGTTTGTTTGTTTTATTTTTAATGGGTCTCTCTGCAATGGAGAGGGGAAGGCCAGTCCCTGAAATAAGAAATTACTTGCCTGACTGAGGCAGGGTTTAGGCTGGCTGCAGGCATGTAGATTAAAAGCTGTGATCCTTGGAGGCTCTACTCTGTGCCATCTAAATTCCTCTCCTTTCTCAGCATTCCTGCTGCTTTGCTCTGGGCTGGTCTAAGCTGCTTAGGGCTTGGGTGTCAGCCCCACACTGGTGACCAGTTCCCATTTCTGCACCCAGAGGATGGGACCCCATGAACCAGGACAGAGGTGACAATTCTCATGCTGGCAGCTGCCAGGTGGTGGCTCTGTTCCCTACCACTTGGCACAAGAAAACCGTGGCTGGAGCTCTAGAGGCTTCACCAAAGTGGTGGAGATGTGGGGAAAACCTTCTTCTTCTTCTCTTGTTTTCCATATTCCCTTCCCAAGAGGCTATTGTGACCATCCAGATTTAGGGAAAAACTCAAAAGGGTTCTGGTCATGTTGGGAACTGTGCACCAATGAGCAAAGCACTTATGGGAGAAGGTGGTTAACTGCCTTGTTGCTCTGGGTACCTGTTGGACAGGGATGGTATTTGGATCCTGCCCACTGAAATGCCCCTGTATTTTGCACTGCACAGGTGCTGAATTAGAAAAGAGACTGAATAATCTGGAAAGCAAGATTTGCTGGCTGCCCTGTGGTATGGTTTCAGTCAAGAGAGTGCAACTTTCATTTGCTAAGTCTCAGTGAGCTGTTAACCAGTGCACCATACAATGAAATAGGAGATGGAAAAGTGTTGCCCAGGGAGTCACCAGACGGAGTTAAAGAGCTGGCCTTTACTGCCTGCAATGGTGTTTGGGTCCTTACATCAATTTATGTACCAACGCACAAGGATGACAGAGTTGTGTATAACAGAGGCTTGTAGAAATCAGAGACGGGTGGTTGTCATAAGTCCCATAAGTAGATGGATTTAGGAGACCATGTCTCCTATAAATAAATATAGGAATGTGGCAGAAATAGACCTTAGCATAATATAAGAGATTCTTCTTTCCTTGTTTTAGAAAGGGTCATTCAGAAAGAAAAATACTTATACCTCCTCAAATTGGTCTGTGAAACTCAGCCACCAAGTAATCTTCTAGAACCTGTCTACCAAATAAAATATTTGTGGGTACTTTCTTATAATATCATCCAGTAAATGGGAATTTCTTTTGTCTTAAAGCTGTCTGGTATTAATGCGTCTTTCTTAAAGGTGGTTAGTGAATATCAGGTTTACTACTCTATTTGACTTTTTCTATAACCTGGGTTGACAATTTTATTTCTAGTACTTCATCTTCCTTTAGTTCTGGTTCAGTATTCATTTTCTGAGCATTCTGTTAAAACATTTAAATATTTCTGCCAATTACGAGTTTCCATTGAAGGGTGTCTTGACTCACCTGTGTGCACTGTGCACATGACTTATTGGATAACAGTGAATTAATCTACTGGTAGTTTCTGCAAGGCTTAATTTTTCATTGTACTAGTGATTGGGGAAAGAAAGAGGGGTATGGCTGCAAACAAACATAATGCTAGAGGGTAAAAAAATAAAAATAAAAAAATGAAGCTGATGAATATATATGAGGAGCAGTTGAGACAACTGGGGTTGTTTAGAGAGAAGGCTGAGGAGAGACCTCATCACTCTCTACAACTACCTGGAAGGAGGTTGCAGCAAGGTGGGTGGTGTTCTCTTTTCTCAGGTGAAAAGTGATAGGACACCAGGAAATGGCCTCACATTGAACTGGGAAAGTTTACACTGAATACCAGGAAGAATTTCTTCAAGGAAAGGGTGGTTAGGCATGGCAACAGGCTGCCCAGGGAAGTGATGGAGTCTTCATACCTGGATGTATTTTATATAGATGTGAATGTGGAGCTGAGGAACATGGTTAAGTGGATGGTTGGATTTGATGATCTTAAGGGTCTTTTCCAGCCTACGTGATTCTATAATAATTGTTCAAAATAACATTCTTTAAACATTGTTCTACCTTTGAAGGGCAGATATTCCTTGCTCTGCAGATTGCCCATACCAATAACTTCTTGCATCACCCAGTGCTGCTGACTCCAGTAATTTACTGAGAACCACATGATTTTGCATGTTTTTTCCCTTGTGGTTTTGAAGTAAAGTTTGAGAATAAGAGATCTGAGCTTAAATAAAAACAAGAACTAGGAAAATAAAAGTACATAACATCACTTCATAAGAAGTCCTCATGCTCTGAAGTGCAAGCTAGTGGTTTGGGGTGGGAGGTAGAGGGTTGGCACAGGCTCTCTGAGCACCCACAGCACTGAACACCACGTGCAAATGAATCCACGTTGCCTTTATGTATCTGTCATCTAACCTAAGATGAAGGGTGCAAGAACCAGGATGGCTGTAGAGGGCTGACATTTCAAACAGGAGGTGAGAAACAAGAAGCACACAGAAAGATTCTGGGCTCCAGAGTACATGCATATCCCAGAGCCCTGGCTTTAGCTAGGAAATGGGGAAGGTTTTAATTTAAAATTTGATTTAAGGGAGAGAGACTTTTTCATTAGCGTAGCAGTTACTCACTCAGTTGGGAGCTATTGGAAGAAATTAAAGTACATTTGGCAATCTATATGCTTCAAGCAGGAATGGGATCTATCTATTCATCCACCTTTCTGTCTAATCACATAAATTCCATGGTACCCAACATTATATTTTCCTTTTCCCTAACTGTTGCAAAATCTGACTTAGTGAAACCCTGCTCAAAGGAGACAGTTATTTTTTAATATACTCTGTGTCAACCAGTCTCTCAAGCTTTTGTGTTACTATTTTTTTTTTTTTCTGCTGTTAACATCGGACTGCTTTTCTCTCAATCATAGCTGAAAAACCACACTGGAAAAAGGATTCTTAATATCTTTTTTATTTTCAAAGACATTTTGCAGGGAAAAAAAAAAAGGAGAAAAAAAAAAAAAAAAAAAGGGGAAGCAGGGAGAAAGAAAGAAGTTTTAGTCAAGCAAACCTTGACAAAAAAGAGAGGAAAGAGGTTTGGAGAAGTGTGTTTGTTTTGTACATAGCCCTGTTGTCAATGTGCAGTTTCGTCCTTTCTCATAGACCTTAGCATAAAGTTTTGCAAGTTTTTTTTTCCTTTGTCAAAAAAAATTATGAAAGTGTCACTTTTCCTTTGCGGTTAATTCAGGAGAGATCCTCAATTCAAGCAGGGCACATTCTCATGCAAATACAGCAGCACAGTTTCCAGCCCCCTAATAGCTTCTTACAAATGATGTGCCATTACAACGAGGTTTATTTAAACAAATTTAATACATCTTTAATCAAGCTGGAGAGCATTTTCAAAGGTCACGCTCCAAATCAGGATCACTGTTCAGAGCTTATCAAAGTATTAGCTTAAGGGGGAGGGAGAATTATTTCTTGGACAAGTAATTTTAGGCAAATCTTTATTTACATTTTTATTCAGTTATTAAATTTTATTCCTTTCCCTCCTCCTCCTAGTCTCCATTTATGAACCTATAAGAAAGTCTGTAAATGGAGCCATAAGCATATCACAGCAGTTACTATTTCCAGGGGCTATTCCTTTGAATCTAGAGGGCCTATAAAAGCAAGGATGAAGTCACATTTTTTTTTTTAAACACAAGCTATGTGTACCCATTTCCTACGACATGCTTTTGCCTGAGGATCTGATATTAGGATAAATATATGATTAGATATATTTTAAATTAACAAAACAAGTTAAAAACAAATTTTGTGCATAATGGGTATTTAAAGGTGCTTGCGTATTCCTGCTGTGAGAGGACAATTGTTCATGTAAGTCCCATTAAAACTAATGGGAGCTGCACTAATGTACCGAGGGAATCTACTCCGGTTCACACCTCAGGTATCATTCATTAGATGTATATCTTCAAATAGGTCACAAATGTTTTAACTCCTGCATAACCGGGCGTCTGCCGGTGGGACACTTGGTGTCTCCTGTGACAGCACCTCAGCCCCGGTTTTGCCACGTGCTCTGAAGTTGGTGCTCTCGGAGCTCATGCTTGTGTTCATAAAAGTCAATCCTTTGGCCTTTGCTTTATAGAAGTAACTAATGAGGCACCAGGATTAAAGAGAAGTGAACTCTGTAAGTGCACAGATAGAAATACTCCTGAGATTTTAATGCTCATTAGACTGAGGAGCCTTCAAACTTTTCAATACAGGGAAGTAAAACTGGGCGTCTGAGAAAATAATGAAAAGAGCTTGTGAGGGCTCTGTTAATTCTGCTTTTAAGGCTCACCTTGCAGCAAGCATTTGATAATGGGGCTAAAAGGGAAATATGTCAAACTAATGAGAAGGCACTTCTGGAAGACTCGTTTTGCAGACCACTGAAGTGGTTGGTTGACATGAAGAAGCATTTTGTACCTACACCTTCAACCCTCAACCAAGAAATCTTTGCATCCAGCACCTATGGCTTCCAGTAATATGCAAAATGAACAAACACTTCTTGTGTCACGTGGTTTTCACTGATTTATGAACCAGTGGATGTCCCTTGGCACTTCTATCAGATCAGTGGTACACATCTGGCACCCTCAGTGTCAGACTGAGTATAATCACTGTGTACTTCTTGACAGGGACACTCAGTGACTCACAGAGAAATGGTGGGAATCATTTGGCAACTCAGAGAAAAACACTGGGTATCATTCGACTTCCTGAATTGCACTGACTCAAAGGTCACTGTGAATATGGGCTAAGAAGTCACCGTCCAGATGTTCAGCAGCAACCAAACATCAGAAAACACAAATGTTGTTTCAGTAGTGGACACAGGTTTGGTAGCTGGAAGTTATAGGCGTCTTCAGGCGTCTGTGACCAGAGTGAGTGAATGATGTGGTATTTTTGACAGAAATAACAGAAAAACGAACTAACAAAAACTGATGCAGAGTAAAAAGTAGGGCATATGATCTGGTGGAAATCAGTGACGGAATGGCCAAATTCCTGTAGTAAACCATTAGTTGCACACTGTAGGCAGCTATCCACTGAACAACAAAAGTTCCGTCAGCCTAGGGTGAGGAAATGCAGTCACATCCCCAAAAGAGATCCTTGAGAAATGCTGTATGCTCTTAACTATGTCTTCATTTTTTATTTATTTATTTATTTATTTATTTTTGGTGGACTCCCATATGGTTATTTGCCTTTCTTTGCCTGACTGCTCAACTTCTGTATTTACCTGCGCTTGGCAAGTCAGTGCTAAGCACAGGTGCTGGGTCAGTAAACAGACACAAAAGCAAATTTATTTTACGTTGTTTTAGACGGCTGAGAGCCGGAACCAGCCCTCGGTAGCCGAGGCCGGCCGCCTCAGAGCCGGTGCAGCCGAAGCCTCACGGGGGGACCTCGGGCCCCGGTCTCGTCAGGGGCGGCCCGGGCCAGCGGCGCGACCAGGCCGCGGCGCCGGCAGCGCGTGCGCACCGGTGTGTGGAAGGGAGCAGGGCGCTGCTCCGCGTAATGGCCGTCCCTTAGGTCACACGCTTGCAGCGGTGACCCCCTAGGCAGCGAGCTCAGTCCAAAAACACTGTGGGGACCCACACGGAGAGCCTGCCCAGAGACGTGGCTGTTCAGGCCCCTGGCTGCAGGGAGCGCCTGAGGCTGTGCCTTAGTGGGAAAGAGTGTGTGTTGTCAGGGGGAAGGGCTGCTCGCCGTGGTGGCTGAGCTCAGGGAGGAGAGACTACGGAGCATCAGGGTGTGAGCGGGAGATTGGTGGAGTAACTCCCTGGTGTGCCAGAGTTAAGGGTGCTGGCGGGATGCCCCCCCCCCCCCCCAGGGAATTATAGAAACACAAGGTTGGAAAGGACCTAGAAGATTCTCTAGTCCCACCATCCTCCTTATCACTAACACTACCCACTAAGCTACTAAATCATATCTCGTAGCACGTTGTCCAGGCGCTTCTTGAACACCGTGAAGGGTGGTGACTCCACCACCTTCTCGGCCGCCTGGGTACACTGCCGACTCATGTTCAGCCAAGCATCGATCAACACTCCCAGATCCCTTTCCTTTTCAAAGGCTTCTAGCCGCTCTGCCCCAAGCCTATAGTGGTGCATGGGGTTATTATGGCTGAAGTGCAGGACCCAGCACTTGGCCTTGTTAAACCTCATCCCATTCGCCTCAGCCCAGCAGTCTAGCTTATCCCGATCCCTCTGAAGGGCCACGCTACCCTCAGTCAGATTGATGCTTCCTCCCAACTTGGTGTTGACTGCAGACTTACAGAGGGTGCACTCAATCCCCTCATCCAGGTCATCAATAAAGATATTAAACAAGATAGGCCCCAGTAGTGACTCCTGGGGGACACCACTTGTAATGGGATGCCAGCTGAACTTAACTCCATTAACCACAACCCCCTGGGCACGGCCCTCTAGCCAGTTCTTTACCCAGAGAAGAGTGTACTTGTCCAGGCCATAGGCAGTTTCCCCAGGAAGGCATTGAGAACCTCAGCCTTATCCTTATCCTCAGTGATCACATTTCCTGCTGCATCAAATAGAGGATGGAAATTTTCTTCTTTTCTTGCTGTTAATATATTTGTAAAAGGATTGCTCGTTCTCTTTTACTGCAGTGGCCAGTCTGAGTTCAACCTGGGCTTTTGCCTTTCTGACTTCCTCACTATGTATCTTAGTGACTTCCTTGCCCCAGGTAGCCTCTCCTTTTCTTCCAGCGGAAATAGACTCTCTTTTTCTCCTGGAGTCTCAATAAAAGTTCCCAGTGGGAAGACAGTGGTGGAGCCCCTGCCCTGTCGCTGTCAGGCAGAGGGAGGGGACCAAAATCACAAGGTTGGAAGCGAGTTCCAGTTCAGTGCTGTGGGCAGCCCTCCTCCCTACCTACCTCACGTCCCCAGGTGCCCCTCCGTAATTGGTTTGAGGCCCTGGATCTTGAAGGAGTGGTAGGCGAGGATGTGGTAGAAGGCCTGCCTACGAGGTCACATTAGAAGAGGCAGCTGACACTACGCCTCAAGACTGCCTCCAAAAAGAGAGAAAGAAGGGTAATTGTAGTAGGAGATTCCTTTCTGAGAGGAACAGAGGGCCTGATACGCAGAGTTGACCCTCATTGAAAGGAAGTCTGTAGTCTACCTAGAGCCTGGATCTGGGAAATCACGAGGACACTCCCCAGCCTGGTGTGCTTGAGAGACTACTACCCACTACTGATCTTCCAGATAGGTGGGGAGGAAGCTGCGTCCTGTAGTCTGAGAGGAATGAAGAAAGACTTCAAGGCCTTGGGATGGTTGGTGAAAGAGGAGGATTTTAACTACCCTGACATTTGCTGGAAGGCCTACTCAGCCAGCCATCCACAGTCCAGGAGGTTCCTTCAGTGTATTGATGATAACTTCCTGATGCAAATGGTGGACATGCCAACTAGGAGAGGAGCGCTGCTGGATCTTGTCCTCACTGACAAGGAGGGGCTGATTGAAGCAGCGAAGGTTGAGGGCAGCCTTGGTTGCAGTGACCATGAAATGGTCAGTTTAGGATCTTATGTGGCAGGAACAGAGTACCGAGCAGAACTGCAACGCTGGACTTCAGTAGGGCCGACTTTGGCCTTTTCAAGCATTTGCTAGGGGAAATCCCACTGGACAAGGTACTTGAAAGAAAAGGAGCCCAAGATAACTGGTTGGCGTTCAAGGACTGCTTCTTCTGAGCTCAAGATCAGAGCATCCCAACAGGTAGAAAGACAAGAAAGAGAGCCAGGAGACCTGCATGGTTAAAAAGGAAACTGCTGGGTAAACTCAAGTGGAAGAAGAGAGTCTGCAGATCATGGAAGGAGCCACTTGGCCACTTGGGAGGAATATAAGGCTGTTGTCAGAAAATGTAGGGAGGCAACTAGGAAAGCTAAAGCCTCCCTAGAATTAAACCTTGCAAGTGGAGTCAAGGACAACAGAAGGGGCTTCTTCAAATACACTGCGGATAAAACTAACACTAGAGGCAATGTAGGCCCACTAATGAATGATGTGGGTGCCCTGGTGACAGAAGATAAAGAGAAGATGGAGTTACTGAATGCCTTTTTTGTCTCTATGTACAATGCTGGAGGCTGTCCTGAGGAGGCCCATACCCCTGAGGCCCCAGAGGAATTCTGAATAAAAGAAGAGTGTGCCTTCGTTGATGAGGGCTGGGTTAAGGATCGATGAAGCAAGCTGGACATCCACAAGTCCATGGGTCCCGATGGGATGCATCCATCGGAGCTGAGGGAGCTGGTGGAAGTCATTGCTAGGCCACTCTCCATCGTCTTTGGTAAGTCGTGGGCATTGGGCGATGTACCTGAGGACTGGAGGAAAGCAAATGTCACTCTGGTCTTCAAAAAGGGCAAGAAAGAGGACACGGGTATCTATAGACCAGTCAGCCTCACCTCCATCCCTGCTAAGGTGGTGGAACAACTTTTCCTTGGCATTGTCTCTAGACATATCAAGGATAAAAGGGTCATTAGGGGCAGTCAGCATGTCTTCAGCAAGGGGAAGTCATGCTTGACCAACCTGATAGCCTTTTATGAGGATATAACCGGGAGGATAGATGATGGAAAGGCAGTGGACGTGGTGTATCTTGATTTCAGTAAAGCCTTTGACACTGTCTCACAGAGCATCCTCGCAGCTAAACTGAGAAAGTATGGTCTGGATGATCGGATACTGAGGTAGACTGTAAACTGGCTGAAGGAAAGAAGCCAGAGGGTTGTGGTTAATGGGATAGAGTCAAGTTGGAGGCCTGTATTTAGTGGAGTCCCTCAAGGGACAGGCTGCCCAGGGGGGTTGTGGAGTCTCCTCCTCTGGAGACTTTCAGAACCCACCTGGACATGTTCCTGAGTGACAGGATCTAGGTGATCCTGCTCCGGCAGGGGAATTGGGCTAGATGATCTTTCAAGGTCCCTTCCAATCCCTAACATTCTGTGATTCTGTGAAATATGTTTCAATTGAGTCACAAATTTATACTGGATATTATTTCTATGTTTTTCACTGGCAGGATAGTATGGCAGGTAGCACTGTGGCATAGTCTGAAGGAACATAAAAAAGTGCAACATCCTGTTTCTCAAGACCTGCCTTGATGTGAAAGGAATGGGAATATTTTTGTCTGAAATAATATTCACAGAATAATTTACAGAATAATCTATTTTTTTAATTATTATTATTATTATTTATTTTTATTTTTTCCTCCAGCTTCCAAATGACACTTTTCCATAGTGGTTTTGGATTTTTATTTATTTTTTAGTAATCGTGAATGTTTTTTTTCAGTGGTAGTACTTGATGGCCACGTTTTGCTGTTGCTCATGTAAAGGACAAGATTTTTTTTTTTTTCCTTTCATAGCTTAGAAAAGCTGTTTCAGAAGGAGGACTTAAGAAACTTTGAACTTCTGAGCAAGTTTATAGAGCAATAGCAGATCAGGAGAATTAAGGAACACCAAAGGACATTTAAGTGCCTGAAACATCTGGGCTTCCATTTTCTTTGCTGTTAATGGGACTGCAAATTCAAATCCCTTGGTTTCTGAGACTTGCTTCATCTTTCCTTTTTGGCCCATATAAAACATTCCTTGGAGGAAAAACAATGAAAAAGGGAAAGAGGATACTTCATAATCACCCACAGACATTCACTTCAATTTTGTTAAAGTAGTCATGTAATATATTTGCTTGTTTGGGTATAGCTTTACTTGTGGAAGGTGTGGTCAGTTGGCAGTGCAGTGTATTCAACAGTTCCTGGGGTGAGCGCATAGCCCTCCAGAGCCCAGGTCTCAGCCCATGACCCTCCTTTGGTAGGTTCTGCAAAAACACAGGGTAAAAGGACTCCTCCCTGAACAAAAGAGAAAGACAGGAAAACTGCCAGGGGGCTGCCAGAGGAGGTGTAGAAAAAGTATTAAACTTCAGTAGTAGGCCTTAGGATGGCCTACAATGAGTTGGCCTGCAATGAGTTAGGAAAAAAAAAAAAAAAAAAAAAAAAAAGTCATGGAATAAAGGATTAGGGAAAATAGCTGAGACTGCCAGAGGCCTAACAGTGTGGGCTGTACAGCTAAAAGCAAGAAAACAGGGACTTCAGACTACTATAGGTAATCTCAAGGTGTGGGCATTGGGTTGAAGGCTGACTGTGGTTAAATGCCTGCTATGCTCCTATCCTTTCAAAATGAAGGAAAAAAAAAAACAAAAAAAAACCAGTAATAATACTTTTCTGATTTTTTCTATTCATGGTGTTACAATTCTGTATTTTGGGTTTGAAGGTAGAAAGCATAATGGCTAAAATGAAATTGTGGGCATACACTTGATGCGAATGAGTTGCATCTTCCAGTGCGTGTGTGCAACCCTGACAACATTGCTGAAATTCTCTTCCTTTTTTATGCCACATGACAAAATTTGATATGAATTAACTAAGTGCCCTTTTGATCTCATATTTTGCTTCTGTTAAACAAGTAGTGGTTTGAGAAGGAAAACAAACAAAACAGGACTGTTGACATTGTAAACCCTAAGGGTTCCTTTAGAGATACACTTAGCTGAATCAGAGCAAATAGGTCAGCCGCTAAGTAAACTGCATCCATGCTTTCCAGGACTTGCATGACCCATCAGGCAGTGGATAATTTTGTCCACATGGCACCTTAATATGCACTGGTAGAGCCAAGAATACTTTTTTTTTTTTCCTCAGAAAATAGCCAAAATATCAGAAATGCAATCACCCGTATTTGAGTTCTGAGGATAGTGCTCTGTCATTTAACGTGATAAAGGCTGTACAAGTGCTGTAATGCTGTCATTTATTCTTTGTAATAATCTGATGAAGTGTTGGTTATCATTAACTGGAAGCATTGAGTATCGTAGCTGAGACATTTTAAATGTAATAGAAAAAAAAAGTGCAAGACAGTAAAATATAAAGAACAGGCATTCTTCACATTTTGTGATATTAAATTCACACAGCTGGAAATTTCAGAATTTAAAGAATGAAAATTAATTTATCAGTGCTAACTGAAGTACATTACACAGTATGAAAAATAAAATGGCTGTTTAACCAGGAAGAAAGCAACAGGAAATAGGTATGCTAGAAAAGATGTGAATATAAAAATTTTGATAAGGGTACTAAGTACATGCTTATCAAAAAATAATGGTGACCTCCTGAAAACAAGCCAAAGCACCTCTGAAATATGATAGTGATCTTGTAACATTTTTATTTTTAGTGCCTTCATATATCTTTTATTATTATTTTTTTTTAATGAAGTTCAAGTTTATAGACTGTCCTATAATGGAAATTTCAGAACACTTTTGCCTAGTTCTCATATACTTGATTTTAAATGAGGTTGCAATAATTTTCCACTTTTAGTGTCCACTTGCAGAAATGAGACAATGAGGTGAAGATCAGGAAATAAGCTTCAATATATGAAGATTAGTGCCACATTAAAAAACAAACAAACAAACAAAAAAAAAAACACCAAAAAACAACAACAACAAAAAAAAACACCTTTATCATTATTATAGCACTAAATAGTTGATGTTCTTGGGAGGATTTTGTCTGGCAGGTCAGAAAGGTATGAATGCTGTCTTTGCCATGGAGTAGTCTCGTGGTTCTTGTGGTGGGATACCAACAGTAATGTCTTCATAGAAAATGTTTTACAAGGTGCAGGAGGCAGTGCTTACTCTTTAATCTATAGCTGTCAGTCCTGTTCTGAATTCCCACGTTATCTTACTGGCAAGGTAACGGGACACCTGTCCTTAGAAGAAGGGTGTTTCTGCTTTTTTTTAAGTCTTCCTCTGTTTCCTGATAGAAAAAAAAATACTGTGTGGGTATCTGTTCTACCATACAGTAACTATGATAGGATCAAAGAAGTATTGTTTATTTGGTTGATATAACTCATCCTATAGAGTAGTGCAGGCCCAAATAAAATACACTTTTTTCCTTCTACAGCAGGATTGCAGAAGTGAAGTATGGATAAGTGCTTAGGCAAGAAGGAAACATACCTGGGTTTACAGAGCAAGAAGGACAACGGCTGGGCCAGCTTGAGTAGGAGGTGAGGAGGAAATTGCTCTGAACCCCCTTGAGTTGCCAAAACTCAAGCTACAGACCTGGAGAAAGCAGAGCCCAGAGAGGAGCTAATCAGTTAATATCCTTATTGCCTTCAAGTTAGGAGCAAAATGCTCTCTCAGGAGTGCGAATGTGTTCACCGAGGAGCTGATGATCACACGCTGAGACAGAGTATGCTAAGAGACACTAACAGGCCCACTCATAAAGCCCATGTTCAGGCATCAGTGATTAAGTAAGGGAAAATTTGTCCTGAACTGCCTGGAAACTGGCTAGCTAAAGCCTTCAGGAATTAGTTGGATGAGGAGAAAAAACCCTTTGGTGTACCCATCCCTCCCACCTGAGGTTCTCGGCAGGCCTTGCAAACACGTGTGGGTTCAGGAGGCCTGGAGCAGGCATGGCAGCGTTGATGGAGAAATAAGGTCAAAAGCTGGCTCTGGAGCTGAGGGAGCCTGAGAGGGACCTCAGCGCACGAAAACAAGGGAGGCTGCAGAGGGAAATGGGGTGATATGTAACAAGAGTAATTATTTTGAAAAGCCATTCACTCATATTTTCATTATGCGGAGATTAGAGAAGACAACCCCAAGAAGAGGAGTGAGCCGTCTGCAGTTACCCTCTCTGCTAGTTGGCGCCCGAATTGTTGTGACTCATGCTTCGCTCGTTCGGGGAAGCAGTCCCTGTTGTTACTGTATATGGAGAAACAGGCTCCGTTTCCCACATTTTAAATCAATCTCAGGTTTAAGTGAAGGTACAGGCTTAAAAGTTATTACAGCTCCACTGTTTCCCCTGATAAATTACATGAATAACATTTGAGACAATGCATTGTTAAATATTTATGTCTAGTACTATAGAACCAGAAAAAGCACAAGAACCCCTAGAAGAATAAATATATTTACCTAAATAAATTACTAAGACAAATATACTCCTATGTGCTCTGTACCAATAAACAGTAGGTATTCACTAAATTGTGGAATATAAATGGCTCATTTCCTCTAAATGTACACTGAAAGATCTATAACATGTTACACATTTCCTGTGCTTTGCATATATATTTCAATATTCATCATGAAAAGGCTTGCTTATGTGTCAATATACATTACTTTGCATACATTAAGAAAATATTTTTTTAATTTTACCATTACAGATGTGCTCCGCTGTCGGGGTTTGGTGGAAGCCAAGGCCTTATTTCGCGATTAACCCTTTCGTGGCTCGTCCTTTTTTATCAACGTGACATTTGCACAAAATGAATTGCTTGCTTAGACGCAGCTAACTAAATAAAAGCAGGCCAGAGCTGATAGTATGAAAAATGGATTTTCATTACTGTTTCATTGATTCTTGTAAATAAGGGCCTGAGGCCTGCTCCAAAAAGGCTGCAAACAGTAATAATTTAATCTGAGGTGACATAGACCAAAATGTATGTGGACAAAAATCATCCTTGAATATTAAACAACAGCCTCAAGACAGAGAAAAGTGTTGCAGGCGAATTTAAATGTATGCAGATCGGTGGGTAACATATTTAAAAACAGAAATTAAAGATTCCTGTCATAAATCACATTTGCTGCCATGGATATGCCTTGTTATGCTGGCGTTTAAGAAAACCTGAAAGGTTAAGGCAGTTGGTGCATTAAATCGTACAAGGATAATTAATACTTTTCTTGTGGCTATTTATAAGAAATGGAAAATATAGTTAGATCAGCTGTGGCACTGTAGTAATTTGAGGGGGAAGAAATGAAAGTATGAGTCAATAGTTTTAACTGGACAAATGTCAAAAGCTTAATGATGCAGTATCCTAATTTGGAGGCCGTCTGAAAGTTATATATGAAAAAAATTAGATAAAATAGTTCATTCTTCTATCACACATATGATTTGTTTGGCTTTCAAACCTCCGACTTGCTTAATAAAAATAATTTTTAAAAATCTCCAATTGCGGTTTAAAAAAAAAAAAGAAATTGAATCTGTTCCGTGGAAACAAAGTGTAAATCAGCTCTTGAATCTAGAATCATAACTTTATTTTTTTTTTCGTATACATCTTCTCATTAAAAAGACCACTATATTTTTGCCATAAAATAGCCTGAAACTATGTGTAAGAACATTATTTCAGTTGTAGTAGTTTGACTTATTGCTGTAGCACCTAACACTCAGGATGGCTCATAGCAAGACTGATGTAGAAAATAAGTTTCCCTTTAACCTGCTGAACCATTAATCCTTTTTTCTTTTTCTTTTCTTTTTTTTTTTTTTTTTTTTAATATATATACATATATATATATATATATTTAATTTAACTTGGTGTTATTTTCAAACAAACCCTTCCAACTACTGTAATTCCCCAGAGGAAAATGCTCCTTCATCACTCATTGAGCTCAGGTTTATGATCAGCCTATTATTTAAAATTCTTATTTTTCTTTTTTTTTTTTTTTTTTTTTTTTCACTTTCATGAATAAAAACAATAAACTTTAGTGGTATCAAACATTATTAAAGGGTCTCAAAGCAACAAGACAGAAGGTTTATGTGACCAAACTCTCTTAATATAAAGGAGTTGTATATTTTCAGATGTCACTGCCATTCATCTCCTCTCTCTTTCTCTCTCTCTGCTCCCCTTAAGCTAGGAATAAAGATCCTATTTAAAAAATCTCACCAACACGTAATAACTTTTCACCTGTTTCATGAAAAGTTAAACGTTTGGAATACAATTTGCCTCACTATTAATTTTATTCTAAATGAAAACAGGAAGGTGTTTTGTTGTTATTGTTGTTTTGTGTTTTTCTTTTTCTTTTTTTTTTCAGAGTGAAGAAAAAAATGGCAAATTATCCATGAAAGCTATTTTCAGTCTGAAAATGACTGCTATGGGGGAATTATTGCTTAGACCTCACTGAATTTCTGATCTCCTTGGAAGACATTTAAATGATCATTTTAACAAACAAACAACAACAACAACAAAAAACCACTCTGGTTTGATTTGCAAATATTCATTAAAATTACCATGGCTGCATGCAGATCTTTGGAAACAAAGATTAGCATTTTTTTTTCTTTTTTTTTCTTTTTTTTTCTCACAGCTCTAGCTAGAACACCCTGTCTTTGGCAAGTTTCTGTTTGCAACAAACAAAATGTGATACTTTATAGGTTATAATATTAATCATTGCCCTGATGTGTCATTGGTATGTGGTGTCACACCCTGCTACTTTCTGGACACTGTTTCCGATTTGATTATGACAAACCTTTTCTTAAAATTAAACTTTTAAGAAAAAATTGCAAGATGTTAACATAATCTAAAATAAAGGAAAATTTCTATTTGCTTGTGGAGGAATACTGGATGAATAAAGCCTGATAAATGTACTTCATATCCAATCCACAGCCCAAGAATCATCTGGAAAATAATCGAAATTGAAAGAAAGAAAGAAAATAGAAAAAGGTGTGAAATCAGAAATTTCATAATCAGAAAACAACTTTCAAAAGCTTCCATCGGAACGGAGAATGGGAGAGAGATAGAAATGCATTCCTTAGCAGTATTCCTTGGATAACAAATACAATCTGGGTTTAGCAAATATGGTGATTTGGAGATAGTGGCATTCTTTATGCTTTAATGCATCTTCTTTCTGCAATGCTATAAATATCTGAATATCAGAAGCTGAGCTGGATATGCACTTTTCTAGTCAGTGCATTATATATATATATAGTCTAATCTTGTAAATGAAAACACTTGAATTCAGTCAAAGCCTACTAATTCATGAACCCGTATCTTAATATTGGAACCATCTCCTATGTTGTAGGCAATCAACAATTGGTTGTGTGGGTCAGACCTGTGTGGATTTCTTTATTTATCTTAAATAAAAGCTGATTGTTTCACAACCACTCTATCAATAAAAAGAAGCATAAAGTTTTATCTGTGGTGCAAAGCACATTTTACATACAATAACTATAAGCTGTGTGTGAAGTTGTTTTGACAGTGGCACGTTCAGCAGAAGGAAAATGTCTCGAACATTATACTGTGATCTGAAGGAGCATGTGAATTAAAAAGAAAGACATTAAGACTCATGTTCGGAGAGCAAGCAATTTTTTTTTTTTTTTTTTGTCTTTTAAAAATTTTAAGCCAGTAAACAAACATTAAAAAGTCACAAGTTCCAAAAAGCCTGCAGATCTCACTGTACAATTTTGAAAAGTGGTTTGAGCACAACTGTGTTTATCTTTATTTTGCCTAGACATCTGCCGGTATATTTTAGGCTGCTGCTGATCGGTAGGGCTGAGCAAATAACTTGTAATTATTAATGTTTTCCTTGAATTTATACTACATTTTCTGTTTATGAAATATGTGAAGAAGATCATGACATTTTCAAATGTCTTTGTTATTCAACGTTATTTATGATTTTTTTTCCATGGCATATTTTTCCCTGTGGGTGGTATTCACTCTTGTGCATGCACAAGAACTAAGCAGTACTTAGACCCCACTTAAATCTTCAAATATGTCTTCTGCAGAGGATTGATTTTCATGCAAAGAGACTTGTGTATTTGATCAGATTGATATTCATTTTCCTATTCAAACAGATAGTTACAGGAGATAAGTTGTAATGCAGCAGTGCCGTGTAAACGGCTGGGTATGCAGTCCAGCAGCTGTAGAGAGACTGCATGCAAATCAGGCTATTTCTATAAATAATGTACAGTTCTTAGAAGTAAAACTTAAAAATGCAGAGCAGCAAATTATACTGTTGTTTCTAATATGTTAACTATCAGCAAACATAAAGCTACCCGTGAGCTACAAGTTTTTCTGTTTAATAGCTACAAGTTTTCTTCCCCTTAAAATACAAGTAGCAGTTCTCACTGTGCCATTGGTAGTTGTATGAGAAAGTAGACACTGCTGTGCATTTTTTTGTTTCTTTCTAACATGAATGCTCCTTTCTGTCAGCTGGCTGGAAGATCTCATGATTTATTGACAGACTATCACTTTTGGGCAACAAAAATAACCAACCCAAGTGGTATGTTAAAGCTATCCTTTACGAGAATATGGGCTGTGTGCACTGTATAGAGAACACCACGGGTCTAGAATTGCAAAAGCCCTACACATGGTGACCCTCTCCAAAGCTCTAAGTGCAGAAACGAAGGGGAACCAGTAACCCCAAATTTCACATGAGCTGTAACGTAACAGAGGGGTTGCAGTTGCTGGAGCCAGTTGCTGGAGCCAGGGTTCATTCAGGGGTGAGAGGGGCAGAGGCATGCACCGAACAGAAAGAATTGGTCTTGCCCAGAAGACTTTAGGTCAAGCGTGACTTTGGCCATGTTCGTTTTCTCTCTTCGCTTAGGCTAACTAAGACCTCAGTTTTTTCATGCCAAATCTCCAAGGCCTACACCTCTCCCTTTAATCCTTTTTGGCTGCTTCGCCCTCATATGAGAGGACTGCTTAATTGCTTTCTTCTTCCTCAGGCCAAATGTTGTGAGCTTTCTCTGCTCCCCTAAGCACCAGAGATGTTGCTTCAATGTCCACTCCCATTAGATGACTCCCATTACCAGTTCCACCTCAAGCATGATTCATAAAGTTTAAAGCCAGAGGGAATGATTAGATCATCTAGTCTGACCTCCTGTATATCACAGGCCATTAAATTTCACTGAGTTACCTCTGGAGTGAGCCCAACAAGTTTTGTTTGTCTGAGGAGTTCTTGGAGAAAGCACCCGATCCTCATTCGAAGTGATCAGGAGCTAGATCACCCCTGCTCTCGGTGGATTATTCCTGTGGTGAATTACAGTCGTTTGTGATGAAAGGACTCAGAAAAACATTAAAACAATCTGTGTTAATTTCCAAAGACTAAGTAGCTCGCTCCACCTAATAGATGGATAATAATCTTTTGTAGTGCATGCCCTCTTTCATGAATCTCCACAGAATCTTGATAAATTGTGTGTTAAAGGATGGGTTTAGTTCAGAAATTGCTTGGCTTTCCTAACTTTCCTACTTTTTTTTTTTTTTTTTTTTTTTTTTTTCACCTAAATTAATTTAAAAAACAAATCCAAGGAAACATGTCAGTTTTAGGATAGTATTGCGTGTATGAGTGATTATGTTGTCCCACTTCTGTATCAGAAGTGACTGTGCAAAGATCATACCAAAAGATCATCTCCACCAGTGGCCAACAGTAGATGTTATGGGAAAATATAAGAACAGACCACAGAAAGAGAGTTCTGATGGCATGTCTTCACCAATCCTCTGTCAGTGAATTAGAGACTTCCTGAAGGAAATGTGATATGAATACCACGGTATCATCACATCCTGCTTACTTACTGATTACTGGATGAGTACTCCAGTAATTTGTCTAATCTGATTTAAAACTTATATTTTGATGAGTTTCACAGTTCAGTTATGAACAGCATGTATAAAATACCTGATTTTTTTTTTTTTAGTTTGCAGCTCCATACCTGCTTGTCTGAGTGTTGACTTCTTATTTTATTTTATTTTATTTTATTTTATTTTATTTTATTTTATTTT